>VZTF01002414.1:655826-724115 GCA_013397755.1 Cnemophilus loriae | reverse complement strand
AATTAAAAAGTCAAAAAAAAAAAAAAAAAGGCAATTAAACCGCTCCATTAGCAATGTAGAAGTTTGTAGGCAATTTGTTTTACTCTGCTGCCAGCAAATAAACTGTTTCCCATGAATTCTGTGATTAATTCCTTAGGGCTGGAAACAGTGTTAATTGGGGGATTAAGAACCAGATGTTTGTTGTTCTGAATAAATGTTTCAAAGACGTGGAACACATGAATCGTAGGTATCCAGCCCCCAGACTTCAGTGAGACTTTGGTTCCACCTCCTTGCACAATAGCAGGAGTGATTATAACAAAATATTCTTTAACAGATGGGTGTTTACTTAAGCCTGAATACCCTCAGTGATGAGTATTCTGCAGCTTTTGGGCTGCTTGTTTCACTCTTTATAATTATAAAGGTTCTCAAACCTTCATTTTCCTTTCTGTGGCTTTAACTCATTATATTTTTTTTCCACTTTTGAATAGGGAGAATAATCAGTTGTTGCTCTCTTATGGTGTCTCTTACATAGTTGTACGCTGTTAAATCTTTATTCTGCAGGACTACATGTGATCCAGTCCTTTTAACCTTTTTTAATTGTCTTGTTGTCTTCAGCCGCTATTTTCTTACCTTTTGGGGGGTGTTTGTGTGAAGCTGTGCTACCAAGCGAGGGCTCAGCACTCTGCATGGCAGTGCTGGCAAGACACAAGACCAACCCAAACCAGCCTGGGATCCTGTGAGAGCAGGACTTGAGCTCTTGCGTGGGTCTTTTTTGAGGCAGATGCTTGGTTAGCACAACAAAGAAATGTGTTTAAATCAGCCGGACAAAAGCACTGCTCTTATTTTCCATGTCACCACGTTGCAGCGTTCCAAGGAGCAGGGACCTGGCTGCTCTTGCAGCAGTTGCAAGAATAATCTTAATAATGAAAGTATTTAACATTTAAAGTTCAAAGTGTTTTACTATCATTTGCTAATTAACTCCAACGGAGACTTAACCAGGGCTGACTAGACCGAAGTAATTACTTTAATTGTATTAAATATGATTCTATCCGAACGCAAAGGCATCGTGTCTTGTGCGTTTGTGCAGCTGCATTTTTTTGGCTGTTAGATTTTAATCCCACTTTTATTTTGTGACGTTTCCCTGTTCCAACTTAGCAGATAAACAATCAGCACACAGAGGCTGAATTTCTGGCCCCATCTGCCTGACTGCTTGCCTCCTTTCATCTCTGTAGCACTTAGAGCAAGTGCTACTTTGCTTTCACAGAAATGAACAATAATTCTTCCAAAAGAAAAGGAGTACGTGTGTATATAAACATAGATCTGCATCTCTGCGTGCTCCATATCACTGCTCATTCTTGCTCAATTGCTTTCCAGCTGGACATTGTCTAGGAAACAGAAGTGTAGGTGTGAAGAAAATATGGATCAGCAAAATGTTTGGAATAAATGACAGTGTTCAGAGTGACATCACTTGTACGGTGCTGCACTTTGGATCCTTATTCCACAGAGTGCAAACGTTTTCTGCAAAGAGCAACAGCACCTGTTATTGTTCAAGGGTGATTTTGTGGTAGAAACTGGTGCATTTTTATCTCACATGGAATCATTTAGGTTGGAAAAGCCCTCTAAGATCATCAAGTCCAGCCATTAACCCAGCACTGCCAAGTCCACCTCTAAGCCATGCCCCCAAGGCCTACATGACGTTTCCTGAATGTTTCCAGGGGTGATGCCCTGCTGTTCCAATGCCTGACCACGCTTCAGTGAAGAAATTTTTCCTGATAACCAATGTAAACCTCCATCTAAATGGTTCTGAGATGATATTTTCAGGCAGTGGGGCATTATGGAGCCTGCCTCCTGTGTCCCAGTGAAGTGGACGCAGCTGGAGAGCTGCTCAGGTGTGCAGTGCATCACCTCCCCTGGGTGCCCGGCACTGAGAAATCACAGCACAATTTCTTGCAGCAACAATTTCTTGCTCCTCTTGCAGCAGAGTTGAGGGGTGGGGGACTCTACCCACACCTAAATGAGTGTGTTCCTTTGTTCCAGGAACTGGAGGAGTCTCTGAGCTTCTCACTGGAAGAACAGAAGGGTCATCATCATTAGTGTTGCTCTGTGAAATACTCATTTAGCAGGCAGGCAGGCACCGAGATGTATCCAGGAATTCCAGATGGCCAAATTCCACTTGGGCTCCACTGAACTGAGTGAGGTTTTATGGGAGTCTAATAGGCCAAATGGTTTCCTGTGTCACCTTTCTCTTTTCGTGAGTGGCACCGTGGAGTTACAGCAGGAATGAATAATTATCCAACAGCTTTCCTTCTGGAGGGTGATAACCCGCACTGGATGGGCAGGATCCTTTAATTCTGTCCAGGAGATGAGAGATGTGGAGCTACTGCTGACCTCTAGAAAGGCCACAGACCCTCTGTGCATAGGTCAGGCATTTGTCTCTTTTCCCTGCAGGCCAGAATGGTGCCAGCAGGAGTTAGACTCAACATTTGTAAACTTGAAAGGCGAGGCAGTAAAATTAACATTTCCCCGTGTTTGAGTGTATTAATTCTTGCTTACAAGAAAATACAAAAAGAAACTTGTTAAAGGAATAAATTAAAATTCATCTGTGTATATGATGAATCATGATCCAGTTTTGTCTGAGAGGGAGAAAAATAATTTGGCTCAGCTGCCTGTATATTTTTTTTTCCTCCAAAAATATTTTATGCAGGGGAAATTACTAAGAATGAGTCAAATATGTTTCTCCCCACTCTTTCACTTCCATACAAGTAAATAGATTAGTCTGTGGTTTGTTAATGAACTCCAAGTAATTTCTCAGCTGTTAAGGTCTAAAGAGAAGGGGATCTCTGGAAAGTTTCTCCAACGTGTTTTTATTTTGCTATTTACTCTGCAGCCTCCCATCTGTGTTTTCGGATTGTAGTTGTAAATAATTCTTCCCCATTTCCAGAATTCCATCCCTGCTTGATGCTAACCTGAGTTTCTTGGGATTGATTGCAGGTGTTGTGTTTATTTTAGTGGATGTGCATGCCAATGTTGAGGTTTCCAGGAAAGTGCACTGTTTGGACCTATTTATGAACGTAGCTTTGGGAGGAATGTAACCTTGAGGGATTTTTTTTTTTTCTGCACTTACAGCCTTTAATTGCTGTTTTAGTCTCTCCACACCCTAAACCATCCCTATAACTCATTCTGTGGTGGCTGCTCACAGCCCAGCACCAGGATTTAGGTGTCCCTCGGAGGAATGTGTTGTCACCTATACTTTTTTTACTATCTCATGCTAGGTCTGGGTTGTCAGTAACTCAGTCCTACCTCTAGATGTAGAAAATCTTGTTTATTCAGCAATGAAGTCCATGAGCACTTCTGCACAGAACTGATTTCACACAGGTAGCAATTTAAACCCATTAGTTTTAAGGGTGTTTCTCACCAAATATTTGCTCCATCTCGTGTTCCTGTGTTCTAACACCAAGTAAAACCTTTCCTTGGGGGTGGGGTGCACTAGTTTTGGTTTGAATAGAAACGAGGAGGGACTGTTTGACCTCAGTTTGTGGGGAAATTGCAGACCTGTAAATTAAGTATATCACACTTAGCTCACTAAATACTTGCTTTTATTCAATGATGTAAAAAGTTGATTTGATTAAGAACATTTACCTCTCTAGAAAAGGAAAGGAAGAAAGGGAAGAAAGGAAGCTGCATCCCGGTGATTTAATTCTGTGTCATTCTCGTTGTAAAGGTGTGATAGAATTTCTCCTCATGTGCTGTTGTCAGAGGTCAGCAGAACCATCCTTCCACTTAGAGGTGGTGTTTCGGTACTGAAATCAAGCTTAGCGAGGATGTGCAGGCTTCAGCGAGCTCACATGGTCTAAAGGAGTGATACCAAAGATCAGAATGGCTTCTAGGAAGCGTTTTAATGGCCCTGAGGGGATTGCTGTCTGCTGGGAACACGCGTAGTTCCTGCACCTCCACGTGTTAAATGGCACATTTGAACTGTTGTCAGCCTCCCCGTGACCCTTCCCTGCGAGGGCCTCCCCAGGCAGAGCTGGTTGTGAGTGTCAGGACCTTTCCATTATCACCATTAGTGAGACCGTGGCACTTTGAAAGCACTGCCACAACATCGCTCAGCATCACCCTGGGAGGAAGGACAGGAAAGCTGCTGCTCTACTCGTTTCTCCTGCGTGGTTTCAGCACCGAAACATTAATTTCTCTGAGCACCTGTTGGCTCTAGCAGGAGCTGATGCCTCTCAGCATCTGAGCACACAGCCTGGGTCTTTTATAATGTGTTATTTTGAGCTCTGGTAGGACATGCTGTCCAGATGCCAATGTGTTAAAGCTGGTTTTTGTTTGAGGGCTAAGTTAGGGAATTTTATAGCCACACCAGTGGAGAAACATTTCTCGTGAACAGCTTCAAAATCTTCGGGAGCTGGGAAAAAGAAGCAAGAGAGGTTTCTTCCAAATGGATGAAATTTAATTTAAATTCGATTGAAATAAATGTGGTTGCAGGAGTAAACAAGGTGCATCGGTAGAATGAGGGATGGGAAAGGTCTTTCTGACAAAAATGAAATACTAAAATTGATAAATGTGAAGTTAGTGGATATTAAGGAGTAGAGGAAAAGCAGTGAGTAAATAGGAGCAGAAGTTGTAGGAGGAATAGATAAATTCTAGTGCTTCTGAAGAATCTAACAGGATTAGGGAAAATTGCAGGGCTCAGAGATTTGTAACATTTGAAGAGTAAATTTTTGAGTAGACAGAATTCTGGTTTTATTTTATTTTTTCCTCCCCTTAAACTGTGAACCTGCTCTGCATTGGGTATTTTCCCTTTCTCCTGGAAGGTTTGTGAGCAGGTTAGAGATGGACAGGTCAGCAGGAAAGAAGTTCCAAAAGAAGAGTGACCTGAGAACCTGCATGGGGCTGATGGCCAAAGTCAAGACAGACCAGATTTGAAAGAGGGAAGGAGAAGGCCATGAATGAACAGACAAATATTGACAGATAAGGACTTACAAAATGAAATTCTGGGGAAATCAGAGGCAAAATTACTCCTCGGCATGATCCAAGAAAGCCACTGAAGCATTAGACAGGGATTCAAGGCAGAGGGTGGCAGAACACAGGAAAGGCAAGAAGTGTCATTAAGGCTGTCGCTCAGCCCCTTGTGAGCCTTGGTAGCTCTGAGTGAATTTTCAGCTTTTTGGAGCTGTCTAACATAGAGTCAGTGGAATTCTCCTGAAACCCCTCAAATTCAGTGGGAGCTGGGTGTAATCTCTTCCAGGGACTCTGTGCTGCAGTGCATTGTCTGGCTAATGCACTTTTTTTCCCCCCCATTTGTCTCTTTGGCCCAGTGAACTCTTCTCTTTCATCTTTCTTACTTTTTCCTTTAGTTTTTAACTTCTGTCACCAACCATCACACCACTTAATAGTCTCCCAGCACCTGAGTACTAAGCTATGGAAGAATATCCAAGATTGCAGTGTTAAGAATTATTTCCTAATGCAGTTTCTTTACCACAAGCCCTATTCAGTGTATAGTGAACTAACTGGAAGTCTTTCTGCCAGCTTCAAAATAAACAGGATGGAGACTCATAATGAGCAGATTTTCAGATGCTTTGCTATTTAATTAGAAGGATACAGATTGTTTGATGGAATGATAATAACAACCTCTGATCACTGGTTCCAGTGAAGAACTGTTGCTATTCAGAATTTGTAGGGGAAAGAGAGTTCGTTTTTCATGCTTAGGAAATATTAGCATTTGCTATTGCCAGTATCAGATATTTAGTGCGTGTAATTTGGCACATGAAAAATGCTGGCTTTTAAATCTCTTTTCCAAAAGTCATTTATATATGTACAAAAGCAAGTTGATAGCAACAATATTAATATATTCTCATGGGAAAAAAATAATGTAAGCATCTCTTGCCTAGGCAATCCAACCTCCTCCGTGTCATTCACCTCCTTTAGAAGGGACTGGAAACTGTTGTGCTTGTATTCCTTTGAGATGTAAAGTTGTTATATTACAAATTATCGCTTGTTTTCAGTATTGACTAGATAAATAAATGCAATTATGTTTATCAATGTTGAAAATTAAGCAACAGAAAGCAATTGTGTGTGTTTGAGGATCTTTTCAAATGAAAAGCTGTATTCACTGAATTCTCATCGGCTCTTTTTCTCCCTGACATGTTTCATGATGTGAGCTCTCAATTGAATGAACAGCTGCAGTAAAAATGGCACCAGCCAAGTCACAGGGAATTCACAGGAAATTGAGATGTTTCGGGCTGTGGCACAAACCATTTGGGCCCTCCTTTACCTTGAGAAATGCTTGGCTTTTCGTTAGTGAAATGTCTATAAACATGGAAAGGTGTCAAGCCCTTTGGGTAAACCTCATATGGGTGGAACAAAGACACTTCGCTGGGAGGGTTGATCTTTCTGATGGTGGAAAAAGCTTTTCCTTCTGGTCTTCTGCTTTGGATTTACTTACAGTGCATGCATCAGGGGGTAATACGAAGGAAATGTCAGTGTTGGTGAGAAGGATGCAGAATAAGGGAAGCAGAATAAGAAACCCTCATCACACCTCAGGTGGCTAAGAACCTCCTTGGTTCATCTCATTCTTCTGAAACAAGATCATCCTTAACACTGAAGATCTGAACCCACCCCTTGGATCTTTGGAAATGTCATCTATTGCCTTGTAGGGGTGCTGGCAGAGTCAGGGTGTTTTGTCCCAGCTTCCCACCCAGCCCTGGCACTCACAGCAGATGTGGCAGCACGAGGAAAGAACCAGCTTGGAGGCAGCAAGAGGCCTGCTGTCTTCAGAGCCATGAAACAGCAGAGCTCTTTCTGATTAATCTGAAACGCTTCAGAACAAATGTTTTATGTCCTCAAAGTTTATGCAGCGCTTCTGTTTTTTAATTTACTTCTGTGCCACCCTTCTTGAACAGCCAAGTTAGTAAAGCTTTAAGCAGTGTGATGAACGTTGTCGTGGGATAACTGTTCCTGCTGCCTCCTCACAAGTCAGTCTGCCACATAAATTCACCATTCATGGAAATATAAACCCTCCAAAATCTTCCTTTCTCTCCATCCCTCTTGTTTTCCATGTATATGAGACTTTTTTTGTATTTCATTTTTTCCTGCAATACCATCTTCATCTTTTAATCTCCTCTAGTTACGGTAGTGAAGATCAAGCTGTGAAGAAATTTGGCAGTAAACCCCAAATCACCTTCTCCATCAACTCCAGCCTAATAGGAGATAATCAAAGTATTAAAAAACAAACAAACAAACTCTAAGCTAAATTAACTTCTTGCTAAATTTGTTGCAGTCTAGGGTGAGTGAGCGAAGATGTGCCATGGATATTGCTGTGCTTTCTCATGGCCAGTTTTACTACTCCATCTGTCCACAGCAGAAGAATCTCTTTCCCCATTTTGGTTTTATAGGTTTGAGTTGTTTAGCAGTACAGTTATGGGAATATTCGAAGGAGGAATCATAACCAGAGAAAAGTGGTTTAGCTTAGTTCTCATTAGCTGTTCATCTAGGACAGATTGCCTAGGATGGACTTCTGGAGTGCGTCTGATTGCTGCAGCGTGGTGGCTTAATGGGGACACGCTTTTATCAGCTTGGTTAATGCTGCCTGTGCCAACTGACCCCACAGCTTGGTGTGCAGTGAATGAGCTCTAGAAACGATGGTTTCAATCTAGGATCTCATGTGGATGTCCCCCTTTGAACTTAATTTGCTGTTGTGTATTTGTTTGGTTTGAACTTGGCATCTGGCATCGCTGATCTGAACTAAACCTCCACCATCCATTCATAAACATTTGTTGTTCTTCAGTCCAGCTTTCCAGCCAAAAAAATCCTGGTCCCTACGTTTTCCCTTGTGCTTCCTTATGCTCTAAGCCTTTCTTCTCATGTGACATTCATGTTCCTGCTTTGTCCAGGAACTGGGTTTTACTCTTTTACTCAGAAGTGGTTTTGTACAGCAACAAACCAAGAAGCTTTCAAGCCTCACTACTGCAGCTCTTACTGCACCACGAAAGCCAGGCTGGACAGGGCTTGGAGCAACCTGGGCTGCTGGAAGGTGTCCCTGCCCACGGCAGGGGTGGAATGAGATGAGCTTTAAGGTCCCTTCCAACCCAAACCCTTCTGTGATTCCGTGACTTCTGCGTGTCTTGATTCTCAAGACTTTGTGTCCATTACCTTTCCTCCTTTGTTCTCTTCCTTGGCTTCATCCCCCAGGATCTGCCACTCGCAGCCTCCAGCCCAAGGAGAGACAAATCCGTAGAACTCTGTCCTTCAGCTTGCCAGGAAAGCAGCACAAACACACTCTTGCAGCTGAGCTGAATCGGTACAGAAAGCATTTCTCAGCCTTGTAGCCTTTAAGTGAGAAACAGGGTTTCAAAAGCTAATTTGCTTGTTTTCGTAGCACGATCTTAATTCTACAAGGGAGAGAAGATGATCTAATCTAATTTAATTTTGCTCTTTGAGGAGAAGGGAGATCACTTGGCCAGCTGCTGCTCTGAGCAAACACAGAGCGTGCAGGCTGCAAGATAAGCTTTGAACTTTGTCAAGTCTCTCGGCAGTATATGCTAATGTGTGCTGTTGGGAGAGTTCCGAAACTTTCGCCTCTGATTGTATTAATTAGTTTGCTGCTCCAAATGAGCCGTATCTCACTGTAAAATAAGGAGCTGTTACACATCAGGCTTGCCCTGTCCCTGATGCTTTCGTGTTTGGGCAGAGTGGACTGTGATTTTAAAATCAGGCCGAGCCCATGTCCTCACAGTACTGCTGCTCTTTTGATTTCTTTTTGAAACTTTAGGCATTCAAGCCGTTCATTTATTACTAGAGCGAAAAGCGTGATCTCCAGTCCTGTGTTTGAAGAGGAAGACTTTTTCTCCCCAAACATTTTAACTTCTAAGACACAAGATGAGGAAGCATCTCAGAGCTTTTGTGGTCGTACTGTCTAGACACTGACAAACTCCCTCAAAAACCAAATCCACTGGGATTTAGGGCCACAGGGTTCTTAAAGTAATCTGCCTCCGAGGTGGATTTGTTGCATTCTTAAATCTAGTAGTTTCTACAGGAGGTAAATTCACCAGCATGTTGAGATATGTTTTCATTTCTATCACTTTTACAGCAGCCTGATACCTTCCGCCAGCAGGCAGTGCCTCCGACCCTCCAAACCTTCCACTGACCGGAGATTGCCACCTCTGCTTCCACCCCTGCTCTGCATTCCCAGCATGAGATCTGCATTCCTGTGAAATCCACAGGGTTGTATCAACCTGTAGATTTCAGTGCAGAGTGCTGGCAGGCATATGTTTTAGACATGTACAGTAATTGAAAAGTTATATATCCTCTGGAAAAAAATTGGAGTTTTGTTGTGATTATCATCTTAGCTCTTTGTGCTGATGAGCTCGTCAAGGTAATTAGCAGTGCCCTGACTCTGCATGTCTTGATCCTCTTCCACGCAGTATCGTCCCAGGCTGTTTGACAGAGCCATCCCTGTCTGCAGCAAAATAAAACTAACCAGGGGTTGAGTTTCAGGGCTTCTGTGCTACGTTTCTTGGTGGTACAGCAAAGTCCATGACTGTTCCAAGAGAAGTCAGGGATCCAGTGCTTCACTGCAGCCTGGATAACCCGGGCTGAGAACCACTGCCCTGTGAGGTGACACAGAGTGACACAGAACCCCAAAACTGCTTCCCCAGGCTGGGAGGTTGTGACTGTCTGAAGCTGGTGACTCCAGTCTGTCTCACTGCCTGCATTCCAGAGGTTCTCCTGTCAGCATGCTCGTTTTTACAGATTTGCAGTCTGTTAGGACAAAAAGCTTAACTTTCTCTGCATTATATCGTCTTAAAGATGCTGTAATTGCCTCACACATGGGGTTTAAATCAATAACTGACTTTTTAATCATTTTTTGTGAGCAAGCACAGCTCCAGCCTACAGCTTCACAGCTAGGCTGGCCTGTTCCTAAACTTGATACACTAAATGCCTGCAGGGTCTATGCTGTGCTTAGACCCCTCAGCCATCTCTCTAGGCAAAGAGATCTAAACGTTTGGCTAAAATCTCACTATTGGCTCAAAGATCAGTGTGAACTGTTCAGAAAGGCTCGTTTGGATCCAGGCACTGCTCTGTGAGAGCCTTTCCAATAGAGGTAATACACTGGGAATGATTTTGGCTTTCTTATTCCATCAGCTATCTCTCTAGATTTCTTTTTCCATTTGTGTGAGAAAGACTTAAGAAATAGATGAATCACCAACATTCTTCTTGTGAAATAGAGAGTTCATACCTTCCCTATTAAAGATAAAACTTCGTCTCGAGTCCTTCATAAAGACTTCATTCAGTCTCCATATTCTTGTGGAGGAAGAGAAGGTACTTCTATCTGAAATTAACTCTTTGCTCAAATTGCAGTCAGCCCAATGATTTTCCCTTACTATTTTTAATTAAAGGAATGTGACCAACAGTCGGGTTTTTTTAGGCAGCCTAAAGCTCTCTGCTTGCCTTTATATTTCTTTTTTTTTTTTTAGCTCATGAGATAGCAGACTTAATACTCCCACCTGCTTTTCCTGACTAATTTTTCATTATTCCAAGAGCAAAGGCAATAAGCATTATCTCACTGGATGATAGTTATATTTAAAGCTTTCTTAAACTGAGGTCAGATAAAAAGTCTGAGCAGCATAAACTGGAGTTGTGAATGTTCAGTGCAGCAGCCTGGACAGAATTCAGTGGGTTATGGCAAATTTTCTACAAGCACCAATACTATTCAGTGTATTTGATGTGTGTATTCACATACCTCTACTTGAACTTAGAGGAAGTGATAAAACCTGTCAAACTTCAGGTTGGATGGGGCTTGGAGCAGCCTGGGATAGTGGGAGGTGTCCCTGCCCATGGCAGGGGGTGGAACGAGGCGGTCTTGAAGGTCCCCTCCAACACAAACCATTCCAGGGTTCTACAAACATTAAAGTCCATTCCATCTTTTATTGAATAGGGGGTTTGGGGTAGTAACTGAAGCATTTTTGTTCAGTTTGTAGATGTTTATTCCTGGAAACTGGTTGCCTGTGCAGGTGTCTCCCGGTTAGAGCGGAGGGGTGGAGCTCTTCCCCTCTGTCCCTCTCTCTGCTGGGTGCTTGGGGCAAGGCTGAGACCCTTGCCCACCTCTGTCCAGGTGTGTTTCTGCAGCGGGATGGGCCTGTCAAACGTGTGCCCAATTTGCTGCTCAGTGGGGTTTTCTCCTGTCATTCCCTCATCCTCCAGCCTGTGATCCAAACGCTAACCTGCGTTTTCCCCTTGCTAATTTACATCCCTGTAGCTAATAATGCTTTCACAAGCCAATTATGCTTTCACAAACTGATTATGCTTTTACAGGCACATGCCTAATCATTTATTGTCTCTAATTGAAAGTTTGCTGCAAAGACTCCATTATCCAGGCCAGAGTAACAGTTTCTGTTGGGTTTGTTGTGCTTAGCTGGGATTGCTGAGGCAGCCCAGCAGTGCTGTGCTGCCCTCTGCTACACCAGCACCGAGGTGAAATCAGGAAATCCCTGCACATAAATACGAACTTCTGCAATCCTTTCATGTCAACAGAGCTTCAGCTGTGCTAAGAGAGGCCAAGTGTTCAGGTGCGTAGGTGAAAGCTGTAGGCTTGGATAACATCTTCACTAATTAGTTCAGGCATGTAAGATAATTCTGCTAATTTTTGATTAGTTAAAAGTAAGTGGAGAATGGTGCAGAAGGGAAGGAAATGATTTCAGCTTCAGTTAACACACAGCAAACTACCTTTTCCAGCCTTTCACTGCAGCCTTCCATGAGAATATTAACAGTTCAAAGTACTTAGCTCTAAAAATCTCCTAATGAACATTAGAATTATTTTTATTTCAGGATACCGCTCTAACTGCAGCGGCAGTTCAATCAACCTTACAGTAGTGCAATCTTATTGAATTTCTGCCAGGAATGTAAATGAGAAGCCATTCTGCTTTAAAAGCCTCAGCTAATATAATTAATTGCATTCATTTTCAAGGTGATGTCTTGCTTGTTTGGGCGAGTGAGCAGTAGGGGATAAAAAAAATGGAAATTTCATCAGTGATTACAAAAGAGATAGTGATTTACTAATTGCCTTTCACCTTTCCCTGGCAGTTTGTATCTCTTACCAATCTGCCTCCAGTCACTGGAAACAGTTGTGTGGTGAGAGATTAGGATAAATACACTGTGAGGAATTCTTTAGTGCTGAATTTGTTTTTCCTGCATGGGGAACTACATTTGTCTCCTGTGCTCTGCAGCAAGTGTGGCCATTTACCCTGCGGCCCCCGTGCTTTAGGTTAAAATGTGTTCCAGCAGAGAGAATTGTAGCTGGGAACAATCCTCCTTCGCAGGGTGCTGTGGACCTTGCTGGTAGCTGTGCCTCATGTTTTCAGCTCCAGAAACACAAAATAAACAGTGATTTACATCAGTTCACAGAGCTGCCACGGGCTGCTGCAGATTCTGCCCATTTCCTCCTATTTCTGCCTTGTCAAAACTCAGTCTTGCACCAATGCAATGCCCACGATCAGGTTTCACAGCCTGACGTGGGTGTTGGATACGGAGCAGGGCAGCACTCACCTGCCGGGGTGACTCCTGCTCCCTTTATTTCTTTGCTGCTGTGGAGTTTCAGCGTGCAGTGACCTGTGCTGGGGCAACGTGTGAGCTGCTCACAGGTGTGAAGAAGCAGATGTTTTCCTTGAAATCCATGATTATGGAGTGATGTGCATTTAAGGAAACACTGCCTTTATATGAATGTAAATGCCACTGGATCTCCCCTGCCCCAGTTCAAAGCTGGGAAACTGGCTTAGGTTTTACCAGAGAAAAATTAAAAAGGAAAAGCGTCAGAGTCGGAGAGTGCTGAGAGCAGATTCAGGAAACTTTTTAAAGCTGTGCCCGCTTTGATGCAAAATATATTTATACATCTGACAGTTGTACTTCTTACTGTTCCATTTAAGTGTCAGATATTTCATATCTACAGGAAACTCGCAGTGATATGGCCCAGTACTATCAGGGAACCACCCACGCAGGCAAAGGGCACGGGAGCTTCATTTGAATCCCACCCGTGTGAGGGAAGGCTGGAGGCATCGCACACGGGCTCTGCCGGCGCGCTGGGGTTCAGAGGCGCTGTGTTTCCCAGTTCTAGACACCAAGATGAGAGGGGGCACTCCCAGCGATTTCTTGATTTCTGGGGAAAGGAAACCAGACCAAAGGGAAGCCATGGGATGCCCCAGCAAATCCTCTGGAACTGGGGAAAACTTGAGTAAAGGTCCGGAGCTTCCAGGTGTGCTCAAATGCATTTGTCTCTAAACAAAAATAGAGCTTGTCACCGACTATTTCATAATAGTTTTAACTCTCCTCCTCTGCTCTTAATTTGCAGTAGCAATTCAGAAAGATTCAAAAATATCAGTTAGAATGTAGAGAGAGATTTTTCCAATCTCTCTTGCTGTTGTTTATTGTTTTGCTAAAAGCAAGATTAGAGCTCATTCCAGCCCAAAGGTTGGGTCAATATAAGGTTTGGGAGTTGCAGATAAATGGGATTTCATGTGTTAGGTGCCTGCAGCTGTGCCACGTGCTGAATCAGGGCAGTGGCTCCTGCAGCCTCCCTTCCCTGCACTCCTCCCTGGCAGTTTACAGATAACTTGTTCAGTCAGTCTGTGTAATGAGATCTGTTTGACTCCCTTTAATTTTGTAGAAAAGCATATTGAATGTAGATGGAATCAGGGAAGAGCCTTTGCAGGCAAATGTCTGGGGTGTGCTGGGGTTCCTTGGGCGTTTCCAAGTTTCCCTTGCCCCTAGCAAAGGTGTCCACTTTGACCTGAGTGAATTGGCAGATCCGAATCCATCAGCCTGTGGATCCGGCGAGGCAGAGCCCCAGCTGATGCCGGCAGATTCCCGGCTCCAGGGCTTTGACAAACCACAACTGGAGCCTCTAAAGACTACCAGGAGATAAACAGAAAGTATCAAAAGCTGAATAACCACTGAAGGGTTGGACAGCGTCGTGAAAAAGATCACAAACAATGTTTGCTGCTTCACTGAGGCTTAAATCATTTCCCTGTAGCCAGTTCTATTTGGAAATGCATAAGTAAATACTTTGTACTGCAAGGATGGTTG
Organism: Cnemophilus loriae; assembly: GCA_013397755.1. Taxonomy (NCBI): domain Eukaryota; kingdom Metazoa; phylum Chordata; class Aves; order Passeriformes; family Corvidae; genus Cnemophilus; species Cnemophilus loriae. The sequence continues at coordinate 710,057 of VZTF01002414.1, read as the reverse complement.
CTTCTCTAGGAAAAACAAGCTGACAGTTGGTTTTGGGTTTTATTCCTTTTTTTCTGGGTAAAATCAATGCAAGACAGCAGACAAACCTAGAAATAACGAAAGTAACAAGGTGTTAAAGGTCTGCCTCTGCTGCTGTTGTAAATATAATATGATTGTGTGACATTTCCTTTTGGTTTTGCAGCTATCCTGCAGTACTTTGCAAGCTGGTTCTGGTGTAAATTTGCTTTGTTTTCTCCTGATTCATCTGTTGTTCTTCTTGAGGGTAAGGTGGGACAGGAAGGAGTGAAATGGAGTTCTCGTGCTGCTTGTGGAGGATCCCTGTCCCTGCAGTTACAGGCTTGTGCATTGCCCACGTAGCCTTAAATGGTGGCAGAAACCTTAAAATACTTCAGACGCTCATTAAACCCTGAATTCAGCATTTGCTCCTTTCCACCCCAGCAGTTCCTGGCATTCAAAGCCCCTGGGCCCAGTTGAGCTAACTGTGGTGGCTATCACCCAGTTGTTCTTCTTTCCTGCCTAAATGAGATGTCTCCCCTGAAAATAACACAAGTCTGGGCTGCAGGTGGCACAGCTTTCAAATGTTAAAGCAGACAGCAATTATCCTGACTTAGTCACTCATTTGCAAGATCCCCAGGTTTTGGAGTTGGATTTTTTCTTCTTTTAAAGCAGTTGTGGTTGCTGTTTGGTATTTAAAGACTTGTTTGCTTTTAGCTGGTTGCTAAAGCCATGGACTGTTCTCATATTTGGGAAGGCAGTGAAATGCTCCTGGGCCAGCCCAGTGGCACAGAGGGACAGGAGGAACTGGTTCTCACCTCTGCAATGGTCCAGCACATAACAGGAGACTCTGAGCTGTTCCCACTCAGAAAATCAACACTATTTCCATTTAAATGCTATATTTGCCAAATACCACATTTCTCTGGTTTTGGAGCTTTTTTTAAAAATTGCCTTTGAAGCTGTAACTTAGAATACAAACCAAGGCAGGAGACTCCCCACAAGCTGGTTTAACTTCGAGTTACGTAGCCTGAAGAAGCTCTGTGGAGCCTCTTTGCTCTGGAAATGCCCATCAGAAAGCTTTGGTCGCCTCCAGACAGGAGACACAGTTCTCAAAGTAGATGGAAGATGCAGAACAACTTTATCTTCATTTTATAGGATTTTAAAACAAAATAACTTCGGATCAAGTAGAAGAGTAATGTGGATTTTTAAAATGTCAATACTGATTTCTGAAATTTAAAAATCAGGTGATATTGTATAATTTCTATACAACAAAGGAAATAATCTCCTGTGGAACAGGAAAATGTGGAAGAACTTTGCTGCCTCCACAGAATCATTCTGCCTTCTGTAGTTGCTCTTTGATCAGTGTGGAGTGGGGACTGCAAAGTGAAAAAGAAATGGTCAGGATTGTTTCACTTCAATGCCTTCAGGAAGATTTTTTCCAGTCTATAAAACACATGGATACTTCTGTGCAACTTCTGATTTGGAAACTCAGTTTATGTTTCATGTTCTGGCGCAAGCTTTAAGAATCCAGTTGGATTGTGTGCTCAGTGGAAATAAAAAGTGGATTATTTCTTGTCTAGAAGTGATAAAAGAATAATGAGCGTAATCTGAAGTAGGAGAAGGAATTGCATCATCCTCTGGAATTAAGGCTGATATTTGTATATGTTAAATAAACTAAGTAGAAATATTTATGGAGGAGGAATCTATCAAAGATCCGAAATCTGTGCTTGAGCTGGGTTTAAGTACCTATTTGATCCCTTTGCTAGGTAAGAAACTGTCAAAATAAAAACTCCTAGAACTGGCTTGTGGAATTTCTTACAGGAATGAGTGGGAAGTCTGTAGCAAAATGTTGAAAATACAAACTTTAGGTTTTGTAGAAAGGTTATTTATAATCAAAGGAATAAAAAAAAGTAAGAGAATTTGCTCTAGCCCAGGGGTTAAAACAACCTTTGGTTTGGGAGTTGTAGGAAAACATAAGGCAATGAAGCTGTAAAAGCTGAAAAGAAGGGGAATGTAAGTAATCATTCAGTTAAAAGAAAAAAAAAAAAGGCAGCAATAGAGAAAGGGTTATAAAGGATAGAGCTGATGCCTTTAATGCACAGCTCAGCAGCATTAAAAGCACAATAAAAGCAAACAAATTCTGGACTGAAGGAGCAGAGTGAGGGGAAATTGCAGCTGTCTCGTCAGGGCTGCTGGGTGAGCAGAGCTCCCCTGTCATGGAAGGGCTGTTACAAAAGAGATCAGGGCACAGCCAAGGCCAAACTGGGATCCTCTGGGGTTCTGAGGATGAACAAGAATAGATTAAGGGATGTTTGAAAATAGGAGTTTAAGAGCCTTTGCAAAGTAGAGGTGGGAAAAGGATTAATGGGGGCTCACTGATTGGTAAAGACATTCTGCTTTATTTATCTGGGAATGAAATGGGCAGGTGCTGCAGGAATGTCTGAGCTGGTGGGACATGCGGGGCCGAGGCATTGGGAACTGGTGTGAGAAAGGGCTGTGCACATGATCATAATCCCTGGGAATAAAGAGAAATGTGCCAGAGGCTTTCAGGGAGAAGAGTGGGGTAAATTCTCCAGGCACTTTTAAAACACTTGCTAAGCCATAACCTGGTGTGAGGAGGAAAAGGGAAGCAGCTTTCCACCAGACTTTCTTTGCAAGAGTGTTTTGTGCATCTAAACTCTTTGCACTTTGTTGGAATAGTGCTGGAGAGTAGAGATTGTTGAGTTCACGTGGCTGCTGGGATCAGTGCTGAAAATCCAGGCTGAAGAGTGAAAGAAGAGGGGAGAGAGGCTCTGAAAATTGGGCACTGCTGTGACTCAGCTGTTAAAATGGACCTTCCCCCAAAGTGAGTGGCAGTTCTAGAGGTGTAACGTTCTGCTGTGGATTTATTTCAGTGTATATGGCGTCATCCATGGCACCACTGTGGTCTTCTGTTCTCTCTTATCTCTTGGATTGACTGCTTTAATTACACGTTAATCATCCATTTAGACTGCAGTCATAGTCAAAACAATGTGTTTGTGCATTCTGTGTTTTCCAAACGTGACATTTGGCCAGGCTCTGTGTTTTTCCAGTGGACGAGTATTTCATGGATTTCCCGTGCTAGTTTTAAGAGACGTTCTGTTTATTAGCTTGTCTAGATGCTTGTTGTTTATATGTCAAATTTTTCAACACTTCACTTGTACTGATGATGTTTTTCTGGCTGTGAAGAGGTTGCTTTGTCCTGAAGGAATGATTGTTGTTTGTCTTGGTGGATAAGAGTTAACATAAGTATCTTCGTAAACAGTAAATACAACAAAGCCATAAATATTGATTCTTTTATTAAAGAAACGCTTTTTTTTTTTTTTCCTCTGTTTTCAAACTAATTCTTGCAGGCAAAAAGGAGCCATTTAAGCATTATTTTTGTTCATGAAGCTGTAAGTTTTCCCAGAAGGTGGGCTTCAGGTTCCTGGGTTGATTTTGACATCTGTACACAAGAAAGAAATTACTGCAAAGTAAAATTATCTGGTAATATCTGAGAGCAGAGAAAAACCAGCCCTGTCTATGACCCTGTTCTTTGGATGCTGGTAATGGGAATCCTTTTCCATCTCTTTGCCCTGCCTCATCCATGTATGACTGGATATATTTGCAATTCCCATGAAATGTCTCCAGTGGCAAGCATTCCAGCATTTCTCGTAGGAAGCTCACTTTGAGAAAACATTGCCCATTATCCAACACTTATGTTTATTGGATTAGTTGTATCTCTTTGAAAGACTGGCTCTCCTGTAGGAAAAGAAAATAAATTCCCTATACAGGTGATTTTTTTCTTAATGATATTTACCAGTGTGGGGGATGGCTGCTGTTACCCAGAGCCGTGGTGTTAAAAGAGAGTAGAAGAGCCTCAGTTTGGGGAAGTCTCTTTGTCTTTCATTGTCTCCACCTGGCCTCCAAAAGTGTGTCGTGAGGAGTAACCTGCAGCCTGGCCTCCTTACCGTGGGCTGTTTCCTCTTCCAGGGAGGAATTCCCTTAGGAAAGGTGAAGATGGTCATCCAGAAGCTCTTGGTCATCAGTAAAGAGCTGGTTTTGGTGAAATCCAGGATAATATGTGAGCCTTTTTAAGGAAGAGATGGGTTGTTCACCGTCTTAGGACAATCCCATCACAAACTTTGCCACCTCCCTTTGCCATTTGAGGTTTACCCCTTAGGAAGAGATTTTAAATCCCATTAACAAGGAAGGAATTGCACTTGAGAAACATCAAAGATCCGTGCTCGTTTTATGATCTTTGCTAATAACAAAATCACCATTGGCTCCTCGTGCTGAACTAAAGCTAAATGGACCTTTGGGGGCTTTTCTATTTGGTTTTTGGGGTTTTTGGTTTGGCATTTCTCTCTCCCGTTCCCACATGGTGGTTTCAGTACATCTCTTACCTCTTTCAGCTTTCTTGGAGCTTGGCCAGTTTGCAACAGTTGAGGATTTAATTTTTTTCTTGAAGGTCTCTCTATCAATTGCAGCTGTTTTCCCAGGGGGAAAAGAAAAAAAAAAAAAGTATTTTTCCCCATTCTGCAAGCTGTCTTTCTCATTCATGGTGCTTCTCAAAGGTCGTAATATCTTAGCACATCCTAAATGCCGCAAAGGATTTGAATAACTTCTACTTCAACGCATGGTGTGGATGAGCTGTGAATTCCACTACAAACACCAGCAGCACAAAGCAAACTGCACGAGGGAGGCAAGGCAGAAAGCAAATTAGGTGGGAAAACATTAAAAATGTGGAATTAGTGGAACAATGAGATAAATCAATACACCCATTTTAAATATTTTGATAAAATAATAAGCTTGAAATTCAAGCAGAAATTGCTGGCTTGTCTTGTCTGTGCCCACATTTATTTAATGTTTTCTGCCTGCTTGTAATGTCCTTTTAAAAAACAATTATTATCTGCCCACATTTGACATAATTTTCACTATTGACAGAAATGGGGACTTGCAATTTAAAAGTAATTGTGTTTATTAATTAACATCCAGAGATGGATGAACTCGTTTGTGGTCAGACAAGGTCCACAGACAACTAGTGAAGGAAGGAGCATTTCCTTTCACGGCCCCAGAAAACCCCGTGAAACACAAATTATTTATCAGGATAACCAAGGTCAGAGGGTGACCTGCTACTTAATGGTGTTTTGTGGAAATTTTTTCTTCTTCTTGCAGTTATTTCCAGTTGATGAAGTGCTCTATTATGCATCAGTGTACAGTGAGTTTATATATAGATACTGTGCGTGCATATAGTCTTTGTGCACTCATGAATAAAATATACACATGTACATATATATATATAGGCATTTTCTGCGGAGGAAGGATGGAACAGGCAGGACTATATTAACGAATTTCCACGTAGGTTGTTCTGGATTCCACTTTTCCTGTTGACTCTTTCCGTGGCAGTGTGTGACTCCTGCGTCCCTCAAGTGATCCGGTGTAACTGAACCTCCAGAATCTCCAGTGGCACTCTGCAGGGTGGAGCTGTGCATTCCCAGTCTGCCCCAGTCGTGGCACGTGGCCGGATGCCTTTCCAGAGTCGCAAGGAGGCTGTTTTAAACACTAATTTCCATGTCTCAAAATATGAAAAAAGCAGATGAAGTGCCCTGGAATAGCATTGAGGTAACTTGTGGAGGTAACTTGGAGGAGGTTAATTCTTCTCCACTTCTAACTTAACTCTTTCTTAGAATCATGGAATGGTTTAGGTTGGAAAAGACCTTAAAGATCATCTCATTCCACCCCCTGCCATGGGCAGGGACACCTTCCACTGTCCCAGGCTGCTCCAAGCCCCGTCCAACCTGGCCTTGGACACTTCCAGGGATCCAGGGCAGCCACAACTAAGATGCTGTTGAAGGTGTTTGCTACTGGTGGGTCTCACTTTACTGGTTATCCAAAACAGAAAAGTTAAAAAGCAAATTAAAGCTGAGTGAAAAACTGCTGGATAATTAAGTGTACTAGGAGGCAGATATCACTATATGTTTTACAGAAATAGACCTGTCAGAGGTATTTGTTTGTGACTTTACAGCTGAAATTGAATTTTCTAAACCATGTCAAAAACTAAAAAATGACACAGTGTAAAGACTTAAAGATGTAGATAAGCACAGAGCTTCTGTGTGCAAGCACACAGAGGATCTGTGGTAATTGTAGGAGTAAATCCCCTCATGTGAGTGACACATGTAACTCTAAAAATCCCCTCACCAGTGACACATGTAACTCTAATAGCCTTGTCTTTTTCCTGTCCTCAGCTGTGTTCTCTGCGAAGCACAGGCTGCACCACAGTCCTGGAGATTTGAACAGCTATTTAGAAGTGTGTTAGAATTTTAAAAAAAACCCAAACAATCTTGAGATGCCCATGTTTTGAAACAGCATCTGCAATATAGGCCGGCACTTGTTTCCAAAGAGCTGTTACAGAGAACTTTGGTGTGTGTTTCCCTGCCTGGGTGCTCCTTCGTGAGCTGACAGCACAAACGTTCCTCGTGTCTGTGTGAGATGGTGATGTGGAGACACTTGGCATGCAGACCTGCTGCTGTCCCAGGTCCCCGTGGGCAGTGGGGCACAGCTGAGTGTCCCCGTCACAGACACCCGGGGTGATGATTTGTGGGCACGTTTGTGCGGGATGCCAGCTTCGGTCACGGGATATTCTGGGTTGCTGCAGCGACATTGGGCACGTTCCTGTTTGCATGGCAGTGAGTTCACGAACGTCTCATAACGGAGTGGAAAAGACTTGCAGAGCTGTAGGAATCAGGACCCTTGCGCACCTTTGGGTGGTGCCGTGGGTTAGGGTTGGTGCGAAAGGGTCAGAACAGAATGAAAACCTAAAGGAGCTCCTGAGAGGAGCACAGGGCTCAATAGTGCAGTTGAGGCCCTAGCTGAAATAAAATAAGCCTGAAATTGGGCATTAAATTCAAGATTTGTTATCAATGGCATTGAAAGCCACAGTTCCACCCCTGCCCTGGGCAGGGACACCTTCCACTGTCCCAGGTTGCTCCAAGCCCCGTCCAACCTGGCCTTGGGCACGTCCAGGGATCCAGGGGCAGCCACAGCTTCTCTGGGCACCCTGTGACAGATTTTTTCTTTTTTCTTTCTGGGATTGGGATTTATTTTCTTTATTGGATTGGATTTATTGGTATTTCAGACCCCCAATCCACTCAAAGACAAATACTTTCAAGGTGATTGATGCTACATCTTCCAAACGCAAAATATGAAAAAGTGAAATAAAATGTTACTTTTATTAGAATTTTTTTTTTTTTAAATTAAAACTCTTGCAAGGCTTTGCTTTGCCCATGCTCTGTTAGGAATGTGTTGGTTGCAGTGTCTTTCTTCCCTGTGCTTCCATCAGTGGATATAGGTTTTTTCAGATTAGTTCTATCACTAAGACCAGATTGGTGTTTCTTTCTGCCACTGAAGGAAAAGGTTGGTTCAGCAGTTGGAAAATCAGGTTTTTTCTGTAAATACTTCCCCAGCCCTCAAAGCTGCACAGTCCATTCACAGTCAGCGTGTGTGCTCCCTCTGGCACCCTTCTGACCCTGCTGAGGCTGATGGCTCTCCTGCCTTTCTGAGGATGTTCATCTTACTCTCTTGATCAAGGACAAATAAAAATCAAATTGGACAGAGCAATAGAGATATTGGGAAATCAATCACAATGTGAGTAGGTTTGGGGTTTTAGATGGGAAGCTTAGAAATTTGGGCAAGTGGCTGTTACTGGCAATTGTGGAGTCTGCCTGAAAAAAATGCATCTGATATTTGCTATTTGTTGTGGGAGCAGTTGTTCCTCACGTGTAAAAGGCTCAGCGATCCAATCCAGGAATAGAAGCAGTGCTTTTGTTGCTTGGAGGCACATGTTGTGATGAGCAGAGCTGAATAGTGAGTAACCCATCAGCTGAAAAATGCCAAACACAGGATTTAGGCTATTACAGAGCCCAAACAATTTCCAAGGTGTCAAGCTGGGTTGGTGAATAATTCATAAATGAGAGAATTGTCCATGTTACTGGGTAAAGCACTTGTACAGGGTTTTGCTGAGCCCCTTCTCATGGTGGTGACTTACGAGCTTGTGTAATCCTATCTACACCCCCACAACAAACCTTTGTTATTTCATTTATTTCGTAGCTGGGTCAGGAATTCAACTGGCATCCCAACCCTTCTGCCAGAATTTCACAGGGACCTCAGACATTGCCCTCCATGGCATTTTCTTCAACAGATGGCCTGATAGGCTAAAAAACCCACCTAGTTTATACCAGGATGGCCACTTCCATGACTTCCCCACGATCCTGCTCCCATGAGAGCAGAACCAGTAATGCAGAGCATGTGCTGTCACATTCCTTCCAGGAGTTTGTGGGGCAGCAGGGCATGGAAAGCTGATCCTGCATGGAATGCTGGTGTGAGGAGCTGCGTGTTTGCAATGCTTTTACGTTTTTCCTGTGGATTTTTTCCGTCTCTGAGAGACAACTCATAGCAGGAAAGTACGAGAATATCAGTGATTTATTCATTCTGCCGAGCTGAGCTCACCCTCGCTGAGATTAAATCTTCCAGGGAGTTACAGTTTCGTGTTTGTTTGGTTTTTGATGCTGGAGCAATAAGCAGCAAAACTCTGGCCCTAAGGGGTGAGGAAGGCAGCTGGCACACGAATGGCAGAAGCAGCTGAACCCCTGAGATGTCTGAGTAATTTCCAGTGTATTATCACCTCCTTTTTCGTTAGTGCATCAGAGTTCATTAAAGAGATTGGTTCTTTGAACTGGCTGACACGGTGTTCACTGAAATATTTTGCCCAGCTCCCACCACTGGCTTGCATGTTAATAAGTGAAGCTCAAAGTCTGACCCTTGGTTTTGAAATCCTCTGGTAGCATGTGAAAGCTGGGGAATAGGCTTGTAATTGGATTTTTAACAGACACGAGTGTGTTTTAAGCCCTCCTTGAACTCTGTGAGTAGAACTGATGGAACGTGCTGGTAAATAGGGAAGAGGCAAGTAAACACAGGATTTGGAGCATAGTGGTCGCTCTGTACCCCTTCACTTCTCATGGAATCTCTGGGATGCTCTTCCACCAGGTGCAAATAAAAAAGATCAAACAGCTGCTGTAAATAATACTGGTGGCCAGTACAAATGAAGATTCAAGTGAGACATAAAGTTATTCTGGTTTGGTTTTTTTTCTTTTCTATTTCACTGTTCTGCATAGAAAATCAATGTATGTGTGTATGCTGCATGCATTAACAAGGTGTTATTTGTAGCACCTGGATGCCTTGAGAGGAGAAAGCCCCAGAGAAAATAAAAAACAAAATTTATGAGTTAATATATTGAGATTAGACAATATCAGGTTTGAAAGGCCTTGTTATGAGTGGAGTAGGGCTTGGCAATTGTTATCCTAATGACTTATTCATTAAAGAGAAGAAAATCTATGTGGAAAGAGCAAGAGAAATCTGTGTTTCTTCACCAACATATGCATCAGCACAGACTCCAGCAAGTGCTGTAAAAGTGTTTGCTCTTCCCTGTGCCCATCACAAGGGACTGAATTATGCTGCTACACTCTGTGGTGGGGTAATAGATTTGAGCAATCCTGACTTTAGAACACTCAGGACATGTGTCTCCATTAATTAGGGAGCACGTTCTGCCGTGTTTGCCTTTATTCAGGGAAGCTGTGCTGGTTGGACTCTTTGGGGAAGAAGGACAGATTCTTTTCTTTTCCCACTTTCTGTATCTGTGTTCAAATTTGTGGCATTTTTGGGGCAGAAAGGGGCAACTCCCCAGTGAATCTGAGCTATCAGGGCAATAAAACATCAGGAATGCGTCTACTGATTTAGGAAAGAAAGGCACTTCTGAATTTTATGGTGTTGGAGATGACCTTCAGATCCTTGGCTTATTTAAAATTTGTCTTAGCAACCAATTCTCTGGTAGCACATCTTTGAGCAGGAGCAACTCTGCTGCAGTTCTCAGTGGCTGAATAGAATTTCTTTTCCTTGTGATTTTCCCCTGTATAATAAGCCTAAAACATCTTCAGTTTGAAGGTTTCAAGGTTGCTAACTAATTACCCAGCTTTAGAAGGCTTTGTCTGGAAGGTGGTGTACTGCAACCGTTCAGTACAAGATTTCTTGTACTATTTTATTTGAAAGCATAGCTGAATCTAAAGAGAAAATACCAGACTAATTAGTTGCTTATCAAGTGGGATCTGTCAATTTTTGGGTTCTTTATCTGAAGTAAACCCCACGGTTTCACACTGCTGAAGTATAAAACAATAGGACTAATTTCAGGTTGACCTTAATGTTCACTCTGCCTTTGCTTTGAAGGAAGAACCGTTCTCCCAATATTTACATTTATTAGGAAAGCGTTGATTTTTAAGGAGTCTCTGGGAGATTTGCAGGACCAGGCAGCAGCAGAACTAATTTTATGGCTTCAGTCCTGCCTGAGCCATTGGAGCCACTCCTGGCTGTGCACTGACAGGCTCGGGGCCAAAGCCAGGTTGTGTTTTTTTCCGTGGCCCTCCTGGCTGTGTAAATGGCATTTCACACCTTCTGTCTGGCTGTGATAAATGTGAGGAATGAGTCCTAAGAACCCTGCCCTGGCTCAGGGAGCCTTGGCTCAGGGAGCTCCAGCTCTGGTTTCACTGGGAGCTTTAGCGAGGGCGTGGTCCAAGCTGGGACAGCTGAGAAGTTGAGTGAAAAACTGGAATAAAATTTATTTTTCTTGTGATTTGCCCCTGTAAAACAAACCTAAAACTTCTTCAGTTGTGCTTTGTTGTCAGTGCCATAAGCTTCCAGTGCTGCCACAGCGCTGGGCAGAATGCTTGGAATTCCGTGGGTGTGGTTTGAATGCCGTGAAGGCTTTGGTTTTTTTGGGAGGTGTTTGGCAGGGGACAGATGAGCGAGCAGGTGTTCCCCAGGTGCCCAGCAGCTCCCTGGAATTGGCTGTGCAGCCCTGAGCATCCCTGTCTGGAAATTCCCCTGGCACGCTGCTCGTGACGCTTGGGAGCACCACGCTGAGGAGGGAATCCCAGAGATTGCGGCTTGGCTTACCCGTGGAACATCTTAGACATCAAAGCAATAATAACAACATCTCTGGGAGCTTGATTAGTAATTAAACTCATTACAAAGTTCCAGGTATGCAGTGCTGCACATTTTAGCACATCCTGTAAGACTTTGGCTGTAAAATTGTGTGGTCGAGTACACGGAACTTAGAATCATAGAAAGTCTTGGTTTGGAAGGGACCTTAAGGATCATTTAGTTAAAAAAAGGCCTAAAAGCCCACAAAATACTTCAGAACTTGCTGCTAGGTGGAGTTTTAGATGCCTTTTGAGGCTTAGTGGTGATTTCTAGCACCATTGCGTATGAAGGAGTCTTGCTCAGTAGTTTCCTAAATAACAAATGGTTAAAACAATGTTTTACACTGAAGCGTAAGAAAAATATGTTTGGGAAAAATAAATCTGTTAATGACACAGAGATTTCCAGGGAGGTTAAGGATATACTCTTTAGAAATACAACTCTTGAAAAACTGATGGGGAAATGGTGGCACGCTGAGTCTGACTGATTCTGGAAACAGGAAGAAATTACACTGCACTGTTCTTCCAAATTAGTCCCCTTGATAGAGGCTGCGTGAGTACAAAATAGAAACTGAGCCAAATGGGGCAAATTATCTTAATTCTTGTTAATTCGTTTATGCGCTGTCAAAATACACTGGCTAAAAAAACCTTAAACTGTTTAAAATGGTGCAATAGTAGATCCAATCTTTTAGAAGAAAAGTAGGATAAGATTCTTAAATTTTTTGGTTTTTTTTTTTTGGAGGAAGGATTACATTTAGCATGTGGTACCTACAGCACTATGAAATCAAAATTTCATAAAGATATCTGTGTTGCAAAAGTAAATCTAGGGCATGTTACCAGTTTGTAGTGGAATATGCTGAGCCTTTGCCTCACAAGGGTGAAAATTTTGTGTCTCAGGAAAGCACAAGCTGCAAGTGGTACGTGTTCCAAACGGAAAGGTGTGTTTTAAACGGACTGCCCGGAGATTTGGAAATTGGTTTCTTCCTTCTAGCATAACGAGGCAAATCTGCAAAGCAATTGTCAGGTGGCAGGACTGCTCAGACTCGGTTCCTCTGGTGGCTCACATCACGGGGCTCTGTGTTAGAGAACGCTGAACAAATGGAAAGGAGCTTTGTTTTTCCACAGGTAGCTTCTGCATTTGCATCCCAACCAGCAGTGATCCATCTCAGCACATTTCTTACTCAGCCACTGAAAACGGTGTTTGCAGAGCCGGTTTGAGCAGAGCATTAAGCAGGACTCTCGAAAGTTATTAAGATTTTTACTGGTTTTTTTTTAAACAAAGCATTTGTTTTAATGTAGTGTGTTCTTTATGCCTTAGAGTTGGGAAGGGAATAGTTCTGTGTGTGGAGCAGCACCGAGCCCTTCGTGTGTGGTTACAGCATCACTGTCCTCTGAGTTATCACAGATCACTGGCACAGTTTAGATGCCAGACTAGAAGGATCAGTGCATCTCAGTGCTTTATCAAATCACAAGAGGAGGCGGGCTAAATGCCCTTGCTTTTATATTTTTTTAAAGAAATTCTGGTAGCTTGACAAACACTCTTGGTGTCCAGCATCTAATATCACTGCTCCTGAGAAACAGATTATCCTGGCAATACAGCTGGCTACCTGTAGGTGCACTCCCATTGAAAGGACAGTATTATGGGATTCATGAGGTCACTGCTCACGCTGAGTTTAGTATGGCCGTGACCTCTGTGAATGACCAAGTCCCGAGCAACTTATGGAGGTTACTCTGATGGTGTGTCAGAGAACTTCCAAGGTAAAAACTGCTGTTGCCAACCTGTCGTGGCCAAGGAGGTTGGAATGAGATGATCCTTGAGGTCTCTTCCAACCCAGCCTATTCTGTGATAAATGTGGAGATGATTTCAGCAGTTGTTTTCCAGGAGTAAAACCTTTCTAATTTAGTCTTTGGTAGGGTTTCACCTCTCATTCTAGCCCTGGTGGATGGAGGATGTGTGCTGACCCTGCCCTGGTGCCCATGGAGTTAACACCAGTAAAAGTCAGAAGGGTCCTTGAGAAGGGGAACTGTAAAAGATCTGTCCTAGGTTTTTGTTGTTAACACTGCTGCATTGTTACCTGCCTATTTTATCGACTGTGTGGCAAGCTGAAGTAATGTTAATAAACAAAAGTTTGTAATGATCTATGTTGTATTAAGGTATTGGAGGAAGAAATCTTATTCATTTATGCATTTGAAGATGTTTTCTTATTTCTCCTGTGGTTTTTTTCACCACAGCTCTCTGGTTGAGTGCAATCTGAAAAACAACGGGGGCACTCAGTTTTCTTTTGGAGTTGCCTTCTTAAGCCAAGATGGTTTAGGTTAAAATATCCTGCTGATTCTCATGCTACCTGTGTTCTGCACGGATCAGAAAAGAGTTCTGAGCACTTACTCGACAAATACTTTGAACATTTGAGGGATGTATCTGTAAAAGAGAAAGTTGCCAGGGTCGTTTTCTTGCATGAAGAGATCTGAGAGCTTTAATCACTCCAGGGAAATATCAGCACCTTGTAACTATGACATGCAGAGACACACATGTTTATCAAGAGATACTGCTGTATTTTCTCACCAGCCAGGCATCTCTTTAATGCTTCGTGTGGTATTGTGAGGACAGCCAGAGGAATAAGTGACACCAAGTGGCATTTCTAGTGGCAGAAGTACAGTGAATATCTGTCACACAGTGCATGATTTGGGTGAATCTAATGTACATCCTCAATTACAGTATTATTGTCAGCGGATTAACAACTCTCATGTCCAGAGGCTGACAGGAACCTGGGGTGTGTGTTTGTGTGTCTGTACGTGAAGGATGGCACCCAAATTCTATTCCTTCAGCTCTTGGTTGGAATTTACAAGTGAAAAGCTGAATGAAAATCATCCTGGCTTGCTAGAACTGGTTAAACCAGGTTCTAAAAATGAGCAGGATGTGGATGTTGGGAAAATCTCCGTCCCCAAATCCATGTCAGAACAATGTTGATGCTTGGAGCTGTCAAGCACACAACTCTTCGGTGAGGGTAGAATTTGATATATTAAACTGGGAGGAGCAGGAATATGATCCTGGATTAGATTTGTGTAGTAGAGATTAATGGGAAAACTGAAAGCTGAACTACATCTGCATGCTTAGAAGGTCGGGCTGTGTGCAGGAATTTGTGAGCTAACTCAGTGTAAATCCTACATAAATGGCTTGTTTGTTTGCAAGGCCGTGAGGAGTAATTATTTTTCAGGGGTAGATAATCCTACTGAGAAAATGCTTGTTAATAATTTGGCACTGATGCTGATCATGCTGAGTTCGGGGGGGAGGTTCATTTGTTGGGGTCATTTAGAGCAGGATCAGAACCCCAGAGAACTGCTCAAGTGTATTTTAATTTGAGCTGCTTCTACTCAAGGTGTTTACAACCTGTTTCAACTGCAAAGTGTCGGAATTGTAGGATAAGCCTTGCCTGTGGAAAAATCTCTGTTCCCTTTTGAAGTCCTGCCAGTACTGAAGCTGCATTCAGGTTCTAAAACACGACAGAAGTTTCTACTTTACCTCTTGGCCATCTGAAATGCTCTGCTGTAATTGCCTAACATCCAATCAAGCCTCAATGTTTTATATTGTTCCAAGATGTTTAATTTAGAATTTTAGTTTTTATTCCTATTAATGCTAGGAACATCTCCCGGTATTCTTTGTCTGTTAATGAGTAAACTGTGTAATCCCCCCAAAAATGTTTTACACCTGCTTAAATTATGACAATTTTGATAAATAGAATTAGTGAATTGAAAGTGTGTCAGAGAGCTGCTCTTTTACTGAAGTGTGTGCAGATCTTGCCATTGCTTCCCGTGGAAGAATTAAGATGAGTCTGTACACAGGAAATTACTGCCAGTCAGTGTCTTGATCTGGATGTGTTTCAAACACAGAATTGTGGGTTAGTTTGGGTTGGAAGGGACCCCAAAGACCTCGTTCCACCCCCTGCCATGGGCAGGGACACCTTCCACTATCCCAGGTTGCTCCAAGCCCCGTCCAACCTGGCCTTGGGCACTGCCAGGGATCCAGGGGCAGCCACAGCTTCTCTGGGCACCCTGTGCCAGGGCCTCCCCACCCTCACACTTGTCATTTATTTGTCAGCTTTAAACCAAAATTGCATTCCTGGCCAACTCTTTGTACACAGGAGGCCTGACAGCATGTTCTGTGTTTCGAAAAGCCCAGGTAAAACAAACATTTCCCGTAAATACTGAAAACTGCATCAGGCAAAAGGTCGATTATACTCCTAATGCAGTTCCTGATTTTATAAATGATCTTGTTGATGGTCTGCAGTCCTGTGAGTTTCTACATTTAATCAAGATTAAAAAAAAAAAAAAGAAAAGAAAAAGAGAACTTGAAGCTTGAAAAAATGAAGAGGAAAAATTAATGGTATTTGGCAGCCTAAAGTCACACTTCTGCTAAATAAGTCCAGAGGTGGGAGGACGACAAAACTTGGGTGTGTTGGTGCCTGAGGAGTGCCTTGTTTCACACTCATGATCTAGAATGAGCCATTGCAGTGTTATTTAATAAAATCCTAGGGTGGCTTGGGTTGGAAGGGACACCAAAGATCATCCAGTGCCACCCCTGCCATGGGCACGGACACCTTCCACTGTCCCAGGCTGCTCCAAGCCCCATCCAGCCTGGCCTTGGGCACTGCCAGGGATCCAGGGGCAGCCACAGCTTCTCTGGGCACCCTGTGCCAGGGCCTCCCCCCTCCTCACAGGGAGGAATTCCTTCCCAATATCCCATCTATCCCTGCCCTCTGGCAGTTTAAGGCTATGCCCCCTTGTCCTGTCACTCCATCTGTTATCCCAAGTCCCTCTCCAGCTCTCTTTGAGCTCCTTCAGGCACTGAAAGGGGCTCTAAAGTCTACTCAGGACTTTTTATTCTCCAAGCTGAGTAGCCCCAAATCTCTCAGCCTTTCAAATAAATGTAAACCCTGAGGATAAAAATGGCATTCAGCTTTCCAAAATGAAAAGGAGTCTACTAAGAATAATTTCAAACTGTAGTGTAGAGACTTGAAATTGGGGTGAAGAGAGACGCTCAGAATAAGAATAGGAGATTCTAGGTTTATTTAAATCTCCTAGTTGCAGGAAATGAGCACTGGTGAGTCAGTGAGAATAGCAGTAATTAGCTGCTCCACTTAGAGAAAAATGCACGCTTCAGAGGGTCCAAATGATTACTTTGCACTGGTCTTAATTCTAGAGATTACTGTGTCTTTTTATGGATCCTTCTCGTGGATGTCAGACCGAGGAAGTGTTGGGCAAACGACCAGTTATCATTTTGGTGAGGAACAACAAGTTTTTGATCATCTGAGGAAATTTTGAAGTGAAGTGGCTTGCTTTGCTAATGTATTTCTTTCACAGCTGTTTAATTGACCAGTAAATAGAAAAGCAGTGGGATGTTTTTTCTTTGAAGAAAAGAAAATGGGGATGATTCCAGCAAGCTTGGAGGGAAAATGATGGAAACAATAAGAAATAAATGAATCCACTTAGGGTGAGTCCAGCACGGCAGACTCACCACCAGAACCTTTGCAGAGGAAAACTCTGACTTTCTATTGTGCAGAAATTACTGTGCCAGTGTAATAATGGATTTCAACTAGGTTCACCAGGTATTTCAGAGCTTTTGAAATACCTTTCAGAGTTTATTATCTAAAGTAACCCTCAGGGGGAAACAAAACTTCCCTGTGGGTTTTGAAGGCTAGTGGAGACAGCGAATAGTCAAAAGTGGCAGTGGGTTCACAACTGATGGCCTAAATGTCCTTCCTAATAATGCATTAAATTCCATTCTGTGAGAGAATATGGACAATTGGATAAGTAGAGTGGCACTGAGAGAAAAATGTGTGGGGAGCTGTGAGGAACTCGAGACAAGCTAACAGCTCGTCGGCTTGAGGCAGGTTTGTGGCAGTTTCTCACGCAGAAATTCTGATTTTTGTTGAACATTATGAACTCTGCCTACTCTACAAACTCAATGTACTCCTGGCCATACAAACCAAACATTTTGCTGCAGCAGGAACCGTGGGGAAAAGGTGGGTTTAGATGGATCAAGGAACTCAGCAGTTACAATATTTGAAGTTCCCATCCAAGCAGTGGTATCAGGTCCATCTGCCATGGCCTGCAGAGCTCAGAATGGCTCTGCTTATATCCTGCCCTGTTGGTTTTCAGCAGGAAAATCTGCACCAGAAAATGTGATTCAGTAGATGCCATTAATTTCTAATAAAAATTTAACAACATGCATATAACACTGTTCATTTCTAAATGAACTGCAGTCCACTGGAAATAAATCTCTCTGTACTTTTGGGCAATTTAGTAAAAAATATTTACACAGGCATCCAGCTCAGAAAGCACATGGGAATAACAGCCTTTGTAGATACTGGTAATCCTGTTTCTGCCTAATATCAAAAAGACCAAGAAGTGAAACATGATAAAATATTGCAAATTATGTGTTCTTTAAGTGTACTGAGCCTGTTTGATTAAAACGAGGACACGTTTGCAGTGGCTCAAAGGCCGCGTGTTTCAAGCTACTCAAAAAATGCTTTGTTACTAAACACAACTGTCAAGTTAATTGAGCAAAAATACTTGTCAAGTTTCAATATCTATCAGATGTTTCCTTAAATAATGATTAGACTTCAGTGTGATGATGGATATAGTTTAATAATCTTTAATTATAACTGTGTGGTTTTGGATTTCTTTAAGCACAAATACTGTGTTGTGGTGGGAACCAGTCACGAAATTAATCATTTGATGCAGAAATAGCTGCTATTTGGATTAAATTAGTCTTTTATCACGGAGACTTGGGCACCTTCTCTGAACACCAGGACCCGCCACTGTTGGCAACTGAGCTGCTTCAAGGTGGCATTTCCTTTTCTTTTTTGAAATATAAGTCAGAAACATTCAGCTAGAAAATGTCTCCCTGAATTGTACGATCCCCTGGAAAAGAGGATGCTGGCAGTAGCCCACCTGTTCAGGTTGCTGCAGTTATGACAGGAGTTAAGCTAGGCAAACAAACATTGTGTTTAAAAGAAAAATCTGGTCTAATTTAGTTCCCATGGGAGTGAGCAAATGCTGGTGATCACAGCTGGGAAAGCCGTGTGTTGGAGTGACTGAGGCCCCTTCCCCTGTGCCAGCACGCCTCCACTGGGGTCTGCACCAGCCTCTGCTTTGGCACTTCGGAGCTGCTCCTTTGGAGAAATCGTTGTGCTGCCACCCTCTGTGGTGGCTTGTGACATGGCCTTAATTATTTTTGGACCCACTCCGCCAAATTCCATCCTTGGCTGCCCTGCAGCGCTCCCAGAATAGCAGCAGTGGCTTCAGCAGCACCCAGTGCTCAGAAACTGAGCTCATCAAAGTTGCAAATTTGGTGCAAAAACAGCTCAGCCTCTGACCTTTAACATATTCTGAGTTTGGAGCTGTGGCGTTGGTTTCTTAGACGTACACAGAGGTGACCCTGTGGTTGGAGCAGAGTTATGTAAAACTGAAGACACAATTCCTCTTCAGACATCATTTGCTCTGGTTGCCTTTTGGCATTACATTGAATATGTGCTTTCTGTCACAGACAGAAAAGGTAATAATCCCTCTGCAGTTTCCTAGAAAATGTTACATATACAAAACACATGGAAATGTTAGCCAAGTTGCAGAGCCCATAAATGTTGGCTGGCAATGGAGCTGCATGCCTGCTAATGAGACATTTAATTCTGGCTGACATGTCAACGGCTCCTAATACTCTAGAATTATGTAATAAAATATATTTAGCTATTTGTCTTTAATGATTAAGCAAACAGAGAGCCCTATGTATTGAAAATAAATATGTGCCTGGACCGTGGAGCTCAGTGCTGCCCAGAAAAGCAATGTTTGCACCAAAATACTTCTGGCAGCTGCCTGGCTGATGTCAAAGGCAATTCAAGAGTGGCTTCCACAAAGCCCTCATTGGTTCAACCTTTAGGGTTCAACTGGCCCAGCAATTTAGATTTGATGTCAGTTTTAATTAACCACAGCAGCAAGAAGATAAGCACAGTTTATTAACTTAGCACGAGCAGGAAGCTCTGGGTAGAGCTGTCTCAGGTGATGATCTCGTGAGGCTTTGGAGACCCAGAGGCTTTTTTTAGACACAGTAGACTGGAGCCTGAGAACCTTGAACAACACCAGGGTAACCACCTGAGAGCATTCAACCTCAGTGGCTTTGGAGTAGCCAAATTAAATAAATTAAATTACGAATTATTATTGTAATAGTAATTCCTTGTTGTGAACCTGGAACCATTCATCCACGCACCTCGCACAAATGAGGCTGCATCCAACAGCTGCTGCACCTTTGGGAAGGGAAAAGGAGGCAGAATGGAGTTTGCAGTCCGTGCTTTATATTTTAAAATGCTGTTAGGGGAGAGGATTAGGCCAAAATGAAAAGATGCTTTCAGAGAAAAAACAGAGTTGGAAAATAAGATCAACACAAAATAAAAGTTGAGAACAAAGGCTGCCCTGGCAAAGGACTGTTGTTAAATTTGTAATGATCCATTGATCATTAATTGATCATTAATCGATCAGCCATTGGATCTGGGTAATGCAGAGCAGTCTGAGGATAATCATGTGTTATTAGAAGTTGTTTTCTGTGTCTTTTCACCATTACATGTATCAGGCGTTCATGGGATAGAGAGCACTGGGAACCTGCCTTTTTAATCCAAATTTTGTGCGTGTCATGTACGTTTAAGCATATCAGATCCCGTTTCTGGAGAGAGGTTTGGCACTGGGAAACAACAGACCCTTTTGGCTTAGTCTTGCTGCCCCCTCCAAGGAGAGCTGGTGTTGCAGGGATTTAATTATTCGGTTGCTTGTACTCACCAACCTTAAACACATTTTCTTTGCATCTGTATCTACCTGGTTGGGGAGATTTTTATTTTTAACCATAGGCTGTTGACAGGATACAGAATTTAATTTTTGAAGTAAGCACCGTGTTTGAATACAAAGCTGAGGCATACAGGATAAGGAGCAATTACTTGTTCAAAAAATACTGAGCATTACCTCTGAACTCCTTTCTCGTTGGTATTTCGAGAGAGAGAGGTGCATTTGGCAGCAGGTTATGCCCCAGGTTAAATCAGGGGAGGAGGGGATTGAATCCTGAGCAGCATCTGTGTGAGAGCCTTTGAGCAGAGGTTGTGACTCACGTCCCCACAACTCATTTCTGTGGGACTTCACTTTCAAGGTTCAGCAGCAATAAAGCCCTTGGGTGCTAAGAACAGGCATTTTGATGTTATTAAATAAAGATATTATGTTGAATAATGGCTATTCCCCCTATTTTTTATTTGTGCATTTAATTACATAAACATTATTAACTATTTAAATCAATTGCCTACATTTCACCAGAGTGGTAAGCCAGTGATTGGTAGGATAAGCAGTTGTCAGGCTACTGGAATTAAAAAGCAAATAAACCTGTGCAGTTTGCAGGGTTTAGTGTACATTTTCATCAGTTTAGAAAGATAATCACTTAACAGAGTTAAATTTGCAGAGAATTCTTGGCTATTATTTACAGAGAATTGTATGTTTTTTATTACAAATGCCTTTACCTGATAGACTGGTGTAGCTCCATTGCTAATGGACTCTTTTTTTCTAATAGCACTGCCAAACAATTTATACCATGTTTATAAATAATAGAATAAGGACATTGTTGGAGGAAACTACAGCAGTGACCTTAGCAACAGTGAATGCTGGCAATGAGTCTATTAAAAAGTTTTTCCACTGCTGAGATTTATAGAATTGTTTCTGATTCTACAGCACACATAAGTTTTTGCTTCTCAGTGAACCCCAGCTGTGGCAATCGGGCTTTTATTAAAGAAAAGTTTATAAAAAGTGGGAGGAAAATTCTAGAAATAGCAGTGGACTCTAGAGTTAAGCATGAGAGACGTTGTGCATGTGGACACCCCATCCCTGGAAGTGTCCAAGGCCAGGCTGGACAGGACTTGGAGCAAGCTGGGACAGTGGAAGGTGTCCCTGCCCACGGCAGGAGCATGGAATTAAATGGTTTTTAAGGTTCCCTCCTACCCAAATCATTCTGGGATTCTCTGATATGTACAACGTTTGTCTCATGGCTGTAGCTGTAGAGCAAAGGCGTTCTCCTGAATTCTCATGGACAATGATGTGTGTTGTAAATAAAAATTGGAGTTTGTTGTTGAAGAGGAAAACGTGATTGCAGTTCTGATGCAATTCTAGCAGCAGCTCCCCGTGGTGGTTTTCAAAGAGGGAAGGACTGTGCTCTAGAGATGCAGATGGAAAGCGATGCTGGATCCCCTTGCACCACTGAAGTGAGAAACTTTGTCATGAATCCTTGTGATGAACTGTGCAGCGCTTGTTACAGACTAGAAATGTTAGATGTCAGTGCCTTCAGGAGCTCACTGACTCAACAAATGTCTTTAAAAACAATGTCTGGAAGTGCAGTGAAGTATCATTGCTGTGTTTGTGTCCATAACAATGAGAATTAATTTTCTGGTGCTGATTTTCCACACTGGTTCCATCAGGTTTCTATGTTGAATACAGACTGCTGGAGACCACTCTGGCCTCTAGCTGAGGCCAGAAACAGGCAATGGAGGAAGAGCTATTATTATTTTTTTTTCTGCCTTGTCATTTCTGTGGTGTTACAGTCAGTTTTCTTGCAGTTCTACATCATGCCTAGGTGAAAAACTGAGGCAATAAGTCCCTCCGGTGCTTAAAAATTTCCTCTTGTCTCTACTGTGTTGGACACTCTCGCTCTCCCAAGTGCTGCTTTTCATTGCTGTTTTTAAGAGTTCTGTCTTCATGTTTCAGTTGAATTTGCTTCAGGCCAATGAAGAATAAAAACACGAGTCACTGAGGAAATTATGAAGTCAGAACCTGAGTCCTGCATGTTTCCTTTCTACTGCAAATCTCTCAGCCTCTGTCCTTGTCAAGGCCACACAATGACGGGACCAAAAGTAGCACATAATGTTAAACTGCAAGAGGAATGCTTTTAACAACAACAGGGAAAGAGCTGTTTTTATTACTGATTTAAATATTCTTGCAAGGTTAAATGAACATCCCATTAACAAATGGAGACCTTCCCAAGTCCCTGCTTCACTGCCTCTTGCAGAAATCCCATTATCCCCCTTAAAGCCCTCTGCTAATTAGGCACTTGTTGGCTTATTTGTCACTTGATCACTTCCCATATGGATTTTGCAGTTGAGGAGGGTTTGCTGACTCTGATCCACCAGCAAGCCATTAAAATGTGATTTTATTTTCTTTTTGATCCATGATGTATTTTTGTCCTGTTTCTTCTGTCGGGGTGGTTTAATCTTCCCCATCCAGGTTGGTGAAGCCTCTGCAGTAGATGTTCCTTCGTCCAGCATTAACCTCAGGGGGGGATGAAGGGAAGCTGCCACTTGGCTGGAGACAGTTCCTGGGTTGTGAGAATCTTCCAGTGTCTGTGAGTCACCACGATTCAGACTTTGGAAAACATGTGTATAAGGAGTGTAATTTGGTAACAGAGCGCTCGTGTTTTATGGGTAGCAGTGTCTGGATTCGCACGGGAGGTGCAGCAGACATTCATGGTCTGTGGAAAAGCCTGCAGCTGGCAGTTATGGACCTGTGGGAAACCTGCTTTTCCTAATTCCTCCCATAATTATTTGGTTTTAGATACAAAGCAAAAGAATTGCAAACTTCTCCCCTCCCGAGGCCTTTAGGAAATGGGCAAACCAGACCCACTTTTGTCACACACTCCATCTCTCAGGGAGGACTGGGGAAATGTTTGTGTCACAATCATCACTTTAAATAAGCACAGCAAATATTTGAAGTCAGATGAGATCAGTCTTGTTCTGAGAAGATTTTTCTTACAAAAATCCCCGAGCAGCATAATTCTTTTCATAACATTCATTTGCAGAAGAAAAGCTTTTTACAAATAGTAGACTGTCTCTTTAAAAAATTCTTGTCTATTATCCAACAATTTCCCAAGTGAATGAATTGTCCTCATGAATGATACTGAACTCAACTTGCCATTTATATTCATATTTATCAGGGAATCAAACAATTTCACTGGTAGATTAATTCAGTATGACTCACATCGGAGAAATAAACCCCACGGGTCTGATTTTGCCCTAATACTTGGAAAAGGGATGTGGTTATGAGACACAGAAGTTCTGGGTTTGTAGAAATGCTGCTGTCTGTAGTACATCAGTGAGGGGAAGAGATTTCTGAGCCTTTTTCCAGTGTTATACACAAGCAGGGATGTAAAAATGTGGGAAGTGTGCAGCAGGTAGGTAATCATAAATTCCATAAAATAAGACCTACAAATTAAGTGACAGAAGCTTAAAGTGCATGGAAATATTAATTTCTTTTCCCCGCACAATGTATAATTAAATTCTAGAGCTTGTTGACAGAGTCTTATTCCTGACTCAACAGAAATGGTGGGAGAAAGATCATTCTGTGGCTAATTAATGAATGGGGTTAATGCAGCTTTTGACTTTAAAAAAAATCTTTCTATTGCTGATTGTCTGAAGATTGAAATGGTAAATTCTGTTTCACAGCAACCTGATTCTTATATTCTGCTTAAAGTGGCCGCTTTGCCACTGCCGGAAACCAAGTGTGGATGTAAATGGACTTCTTGTTAAAGTGTCCATAAACATATTTTGTCATACTTGACGTAGAGAGTGTTCGGTGTCTGTTCTGTGGCCTTCAGAGTGACTTGAAGGTAGTTCAGAGAGACCTCCTTGCTCTGGTCTGTCCTTCTGCAGCCATCCCTGTGATACAGGACTTGCAGGTCAGTGTGTAAGGTCATGAAGTGACCCTGGGCCTGTCCACTGGGAGGGGAACACTGGGAAAGAGTCAGAGCAAAGCAAAGTCACACCTGGCAAATCCATTCCTACGAGGTTATCAGGAATACCGAGCTCGTTTGTACCACAGCAGGTGCCTGGGGGATGAGAGGCAGAGGATCTAACTGGAAATGAGAGGTTTTGGGCTGAATAAAAGGGGAAAAAATATGAGGGCAGTCAAGCAGTGGAGGAGGTTTTCCAGAGGGGCTGGGCAATCCTCCGGGGAGGTGTGGAAGACTCAGTGGTAGGCTCAGGGTTGATCCTGCTTTGAGCAGGGCCTTGTCCTGAGGCCCCTTCAACCCAGATTATCCCATGTTGCTTCGTTCTGCCTTACCAAGGACAGGTGTCAGACTCACTTTCTCGGGGATAGAGTTGTTCTCTGGCAATAAACACAACTGTGTCTAAAAACACGCCTGGTGCACCTGCTGGAAAGCCGCGTCTTTATGCGGGGAAGAGTTTGCTCTTTAAAACAACATTGTACACCTGAGTTTGGTGTTCAGGGTTTTAGAAGCCTCATTTTGCAGCTGAGCAAACAGTTTGAGTTTTGACAGCTTCCTTTTCAAGGCTCTCCTGGTTGCTGTAATTTGACTTTTGAAGCAGCGCAGCTCTTCAAAGGCAGCCGTGAGACAGCACCAGCCAAGGTCTGCCGGGCGCCGCCGGCGGCTCCGCGCAGCCTCGCTCCTTCAGCTGTCATTTCTCAGAACACACTCGTGTAATCCTAATGAACAATGTGCAAAGCCATTAAAAACTCAATTACGGCCTTCTCTTTACTGCAGACGTGAGAGAAGGCAAACATGAAGTGCTGATGTGTAAACACAATAGCCACCATCTGCTGCAGAGCGGCGTTCCGGCTCCAGAAAGAGGAGCTGTGCTGCAGATGCATCAATAATAGGACGCTTATCAAGGCATCATTATCCACCAAGCAGGGGAAAAATTGAAATTTATGGCCAGCTAGAGAGCACTTCATGGTTTAATTCCCCAATTTTCAGTGGTATGTTTTAATAACTAGGAGAGAGTGGCGTTTTATGTTCCTGCCGTTGGAAAGGATTTCTGAAAATGAATTTACAGTCTCCCCATCCTCCTTGCTTCTGACTGATCTGAGCATAACACATTCATTTTTTCATATTCAGGATAAAACCAGCAAGATATTAATTAATTTAACCTGTTGATCCAAGAACACCATGTTTAATTGACCTTATACTCAATTTACTTTAATGAGCTTATACGTCTCTGTCAAATAAACATAAAAAAGAAGTTTTACCCAGCATAGATAATTTCTTTCCCCCCAAATTCATTTTTTTTCAGTTTAGTGTAAATTCGGAAGTTTGAACTTTCTGGAAGGAAGTAAACAAAACAATGAAACTCAATGATATATTTGTTTCGTTTTCCCCAGTTGTAAATGTAGTAGTCTAAACAAGAGTTTCTCCAAGATACCTTTTGGTTTATTCGTATTCTTGCCTGGAGACATTCAGGAGGCTTTCAGTCATCTATTAATCAATAATTTCCATTTGTGACATGTTAATTCATTCCTTAGTCCTTTGAATGAGTGGAAAATGTGACAAGTGATTTGTTGGTGCCAGACCAGATTGTATGTCTTTTATTTGCACATACAGGCCTATAAATTGAGAATAAGTCCCATCACCTTCAGCTCTGTGCTCAGCTTAAAGAAGGCTGTCAGACCCTGAATCACAATATGCCAATTTTTATTAAGGTTAATGAGGAAAACCACATTTGTCTCTAAAAGGCTGGCTTGTTTTTTATTTATTTCCTCCTGGTGGGAGCTGTTTTCATGATCTCTCACCTACCCCTAAGTGGTGGATCTTGCCCCTACGAGTTCCATGGACATGAACATTTGTAATGGGGCAGTGGATGTCATCTGTTGGTCTTGGAGCGTGCACAGCAACCTTGTGAAGGTCCTGGAGGACAGGATACCTGTTCTGTGAAAATAAACATAAAACTGTGTCTATTTGGGGCCAGTTTATAGGATACGGGGTATCATTTATTCACAGCTGAATTTTCTACAATGAATATTTTATGAATTTTATTCGTGTGCCTGATGTCAGCGATTGTCTTGATGGAACTACAAGTTCGCAGCCCCTCGGATGGCCAGGCTGGAGGTGTCCAGAGGGATCCTGTGGGATGAGCTGTGCCTGGGTATCCCGGGGAAGGGTTTGTGGGGGAAGCTGCCACTGCGAGGCTCCGCACAAACACAGGACTGTGGTACAGCTCCTAGGGAACAAATTCCTTTAAACAAGGTGTGAGTTCTTTTCTCTGGCGCAGATGGCTCTGTAAGTGGAAATTTTTCATCTTTCCCACTGTCATAAGGTAATACCTCTTATCAGGACTTTTCCTGAGAAAGTTGTGTTTCTTGTAGTATTTCCTCCTGTATCTCTACTCACATCGAATTTAAAAAATCATGTGCTATAAAAAGGAAGCTGGGAGTAATTTATCCATGATAATTGTTTGTAAGGCTATTTTTTTAGTAATTAAGGCTGATTATTTTGCTAAGTGCTTTTTGGTGGATGGGTATTCTTCTTGTTGGTGGTGTCAGTCTGGATTCAAGCTCCCCACTCTCCCCGGAATTGTCAGCAGTTGCACAAAAGGCCACGAATAGCTTGTGATTCATTTTTTTGTGGGTGGCGAAAAATAAAATTGTAATTATTGCTTGGAACTTTGTATAAAAGCTGATGTTTTTTCTCCCAGAGGAAAGCTCGTTATTTTAATGTACGGATCTGTAAAAGTGAAATACTCCCTAACTTTTGCTGTCATCGAAGCACTTCCCTCCCCCAGTGCAGTTCAGGGCTGTATTGTGTTAGACACAGCACAGCTTCAGAGTAGTTCTTTAGGGCAGGATAATCTACATATTATTCAAATTAAAAAGAGAAGAGTTGAGAGACATGCTCAGAAGTGGAATGTTGTCCCAGGTGCTGTGCAATCAATTATGGTGTAAAAATCCCTTTTCCTGGGTGCCTCCCCAGTGTAGGAGGCACTTGGTCAAAAACCTCGTGAATGCGCAGGAGCTCTGCTGTTCTTGGAGTGATTCTGGGCTGCACCAGCCTCCTCCAGGGTGGGATCTGGCAAATGGAGAACTTGTCTTCATGGTACTCAAGTGGCTCTGAAACGCTTCAGGCAGAGCATTTCACAGCAGCTGCTGAGCTCCAGACCATGCTGCCCTGACTCAGCGGTTTTACAGCATCTGCCCTCCCAAATCCTCTGCAGGAGAGGGGTTCTCGCAACTGTGTACTGACAGAGATCCTAGAATCCCAAAATGGGTGGGGCTGGGAGGGACCTTAAAGCCCATCCAGTGCCACCCCCTGCCGTGGGCAGGGACACCTTCCGCTGTGCCAGGCTGCTCCAAGCCCTGTCCAACCTGGCCTTGGACACTGCCAGGGATCCAGGGGCAGCCACAGCTTCTCTGGGCACCCTGTGCCAGGGCCTCCCCACCCTCCCAGGGAACAATTCCTTCCCAATATCCAACCTAAATCGCCTCTCCTTCAGCTTGAAGCTGTTTCTTCTTGTCCTGTCCCTCCATCCCTTGTCCCAAGTCCCTCTCCAGCTCTCTTGGAACCCCTTTAGGCTCTGGAAGGGGCTCTGGGGTCTCCCCAGAGCCTTCTCTTCTCCAGGCTGGACACCCCCAGTTCTCGCAGCCTGGCTCCAGAGCAGAGGGGCTCCAGCCCTCGAGGATCTGGGTGTCACAGTGAGCCTTCCCAAACCTGGCTGTGTCAGGTTCCCAGCCTGCTGCCTCAGCTCTCAGGCTGTGCTGCCTCTCCAGGCCTGCTGGTAACTGTGCTTTCTGATAATAAATGTTCTCAGGCCGCAGAAACAGAACCCAAATTTCAATTTCTCGGAAGTTTAGTTTATATGAGTAGATGTTTCAGAGTAGTGTGTGTACGTTACATGCTGAAGAAGGAGATTTTATGGTTGCCTGGGAACAGAGTTACATCAGCAATGGACATTTGTCAGGATCCTGATTTTTAGAGAGAAACAGGAAAGTTTGGATTCAGCTCTAATGTTTCTCCAAGACCTTGCTGTGAATCTGGAATTTCTTGATTTGGGACCATTTTGTTTTTTGTTTTTCATTCATTTCCAGTGAAGGACAGCATTGCCAGAGACCATCTTGCCTATAAATTTTCTTAGAGTCTCTTCCCCAGCTGTGCTTGCATTTCACTGGAATTTTCCAAGGTCTTTAGAGTGTGTAACTTTTTTATTTTTTATTTTTTTAAAAGATTTACTTCCTCCTGTCAATCCTTTGCAAAACGCATATATCATATATATATCTATCATATGAACACAGGGGAAAAAAAAAAAACTTGTGAGAGAAAGTTGCTTGTAGCTGTCACAAATTTATAATATATGACTGTTCACTGCACAGAATTGATCCAAACGTTTGCCTGGCTCATCTGAGTCACCTGCTACGGCGAGGAAGAGGGAGAGTCAGTAGGTCAGAAGTGAGGCAGGGCTTTTCAAACTCAATCTCCTGTGAACTGCGAGAGGCCAGCAGACAAACACATCTGTAGCATGGCTTGGCGGCAGCATCAGAGCCAGGAGTGTCAGGAGGGCTGTGTTTGATTAAAAATTATCCTGCCTGGCTGCTGACACACAGATTCCCCCCGCCCCAGTCCCTGTGTTTTCTTTAGCTCTTTCTGAGTGTGGTCTGCACCCACATAAAGGAGATCCTTTAACCAGAATCGAATCAAATAACTCTCATCATGTTCTCCCTCATTGCTGACATTCGTCACCTTGATGCATCTGTGAGGAGATGAGTGGAGACACAATGTGCTATAAAATAACTGCTTGATGAATCCAAATGTGAGTTCACCATCGAGTGCCACGGTTCGTATGATGCAGACTTCCAGGTTAACAAACTCATAAATTGCCTCAGTATACATTTCCCTCCCTAAATTCAGCCTACCCTTCCCTCCCACGAGAATTATTGTCCTGTTGCATTATCACAAGTTAAGATGTTGCTGTTCTGACAACAAGCCTCATATATCTGGGCTGTGAAAATTGGGGTTTTCTTAACACAACCTTCAAATATTCAAGTACAAGGGTTCACAGGTATGGATTGGCACGAAGGGTGTTGGGGCCATGCAGGGACCAAGCTGGGAGCTTGGTCTGTTGTAGTTTTTGTGTTGAGTCATAGAATTGTTAAGGCTGGAAGCCACCTTTATAGACCATCAGATCCAGCCATCAACCCAGCACCATGCTCACCACTAAACCACGTCCTCAAGCACCACATGCACACATTTCTTGAACACTTCCAGGGATGGTGCCTCCACAGTCTGTTCCAGTGCTTTACAACACTTCCCATGAAGAAATTTTTCCTAATATCCAATCTAAACCTCCCCTGGTGCAACTTGAGGCTGTTTTCCTCTCATCCTATCACTTGTTACCTTGTACTGAATGTGCCTTTGGGGGACTGTATACAGCAGGAGAATCTGGCTGTTGCTTGAAGTGGGAATATGCTTTTGTTAAGAGTGACTGTGTGATCACAAGGTGATAAAATAATACAAGCAAGACAGTATTTCTATTTTGATTTGTAAGTTATTTAATTAATGGTTCTAGCTGGCCCTGAATCTACTGGTGTATATACCCTTTTTAAATATCCTTTCTCTCTGTTCCCTAACAACTGGCATCAAACAGCTGCTTCCTTCAGAGGAATGTTTTGTTTTGTGCCTTGTGAGGGAACCGCTGACTTTTCCAACGGAGCTGTTTATACTGAAAATCCAAGCAAACCCACTCTTTGTTGTCTTTTTCCTTTGCCCTGCAGGCTCCTTCATGATGGTGAACAGCTCTGGGCGAGCGTCGGGGCAGAAAGCTCACCTGCTGCTGCCCACGCTGAAGGAAAATGACACTCACTGCATCGACTTCCACTATTACCTGTCCAGCAGGGACCGCTCCAGCCCCGGCTCCCTCAACGTCTACGTCAAGGTCAACGGGGGCCCCCAGGGCAATCCCATCTGGAACGTTTCGGGAGTGGTGACCGAAGGCTGGGTGAAGGCAGAGCTGGCCATCAGCACCTTCTGGCCACATTTTTATCA
The DNA here is from genome assembly GCA_013397755.1 of Cnemophilus loriae. NCBI lineage: Eukaryota > Metazoa > Chordata > Aves > Passeriformes > Corvidae > Cnemophilus > Cnemophilus loriae. The sequence continues at coordinate 680,204 of VZTF01002414.1, read as the reverse complement.
GGTAGGGGTTTGCAATATTTTTCTCGCTCTCCCCTCAGGACGTGTGTTGTTAGTTTTGAGGATCGACACCCCCCCCTCCCTGAATTTTCCTATCAGAATAAATTCACCTACAGTGGTTATATAGGCATCTTGACATATTTCTTCCCTCCTGACCTTTTTTCTTTAGCTGTTGGCAGGCCCCAGAGTGATGGATGGGAGGCAATTATTGACAAGACCCACTCGTTCATGATGAAATTGCCACTTGTGTTGGCACTTTCCATGGCACTGTGCAACTGTAAACACAGCAGAGTTTCTGGATGTGTAGCTGTACTCTGCATAAATTTGCCTGGATTATTTCTGGACCTTGGTTGGTTCCACATGAAAGAACATTTTCTGACTTGGCTTTGCATGTCGTGCCCATGAGAGGGGTGTAAGGACATAAAGTCCTGATAAATTCTTGTACCACGATATCAAATGTGTCTATTCTTCACCAGGCCCTCCTCTTTCTAGCACAGCTTTATTTATTCTGTTAGAAGATTTTTTAATTTTTTTTTTTAAACAAGGACAAGGCCGAGGAATGTAATGGCTACACTATTTTTTGGTTATATTAATTTTACACCTACTTGTTAGTTGTCCACTTCAGACTTCACGTGGCAGCTTTGCAGCCATTGTTTTAATTTCAATTAGATGATTCGCACACAATGGACTCACATACCACTTTTTATGTGTTGAAGGAGTACTTTTGTCTTGTTTTATATTCAAGACACACACCAAAAACAAGCCTGGGAGGTAATTGCATCCTCAGCCTTGGAGGGGATTTGATGCCCATGTGATACTAATAAAAGACATGAGGAAGATAGGGACCAGGATAGAAGGAACTATGAAAAGGCAGCAAATAGTCTGTGTATAAAAAACAGCAGGTACAAAAGCCTCTCTTTTCCTTGCTTCTAATAACTGGGTAGGAGGTCTGTAAAATCCGAGCTGAAGGAGGATGCTTTAATGTTCTGCCTCTGAAAGAGCTGAGGATAGCAGCAGAATCCAGAGCGCACCAGGCGGGCGAGAAGGAAGGATAAAGAGATGCAAATGTGTGGAAAGTGGTGTTTTAAGGCCAGTGCCCAACTTGTGACTGTTCTGAAGGCACACTGGAGTGCTCCTACTCCATTCATATGAACTTGATCCTGGGCATGAACCAGAATTTGCTTCGTCGTAGGTGCTCCGCAGAGATAACAGAAATGATCTTTCACCCAGAAAATCAGTGCTTGAAAAACCTGCAAAAGGCAGTCTGATCTCGCACTAAGAGGGATCCTGCTCTCAGATATATCAATAGGAGGCTTCCTGAGCCTCACTTAGGTCTTTCACAAGTACTTTGGCAGGTCAAGTTCGCTTTTCGTGGGCAAAAGAATCCTTTAAATCAAACAAGAATTTTCCACTGAAGCACAAAAATGAATGGATTGGAAGGCAGCAGTACCTGCCCAGGAGTAGTTCCTTCCTAGAAAATGCAAGGGGCTTCTTTTTAACTTTGTGATGAGTGAGAGTGATGTTTCCTTGTGCTCATACTTGTATTTTTGTTCCTTAAGCATGGCTTTTAAATTTTGAGATCTGTCCTAGATATTATGGGGTCTAGTATTCTGATCTATCTTCAGTTCCTGATTTTATAAACAATCTTGTTGATGGTCTGCAGTCATGTGAGTTTCTACATTTAATCAAGATTAAAAAAAAAAAAATGAAAAGAAAAAGAGAACTTGAAGCTTGAAAAAATGAAGAGGAAAAATTAATGGTATTTGGCAGCCTAAAGTCACACTTCTGCTAAATAAGTCCAGAGGTGGGAGGACAACAAAACTTGGGTGTGTTGGTGCCTGAGGAGTGCCTTGTTTCACACTCATGATCTAGAATGAGCCATTGCAGTGTTATTTAATAAAATCCTAGGGTGGCTTGGGTTGGAAGGGACACCAAAGATCATCCAGTGCCACCCTCTGCCATGGACAGGGACACCTTCCACTGTCCCAGGCTGCTCCAAGCCCTGTCCAGCCTGGCCTTGGGCACTGCCAGGGATCCAGGGGCAGCCCCAGCTTCTCTGGGCACCCTGTGCCAGGGCCTCCCCACCCTCACACTTGTCATTTATTTGTCAGCTTTAAACCAAAATTGCATTCCTGGCCAACTCTTTGTACACAGGAGGCCTGACAGCATGTTCTGTGTTTCAAAAAGCCCAGGTAAAACAAACATTTCCCCTAAATACTGAAAACTGCATCAGGCAAAACGTCGATTGTACTCCTAATGCACAGGAACCACACCATCCTGGACTGGGATGTGCATCAGAAATTCAGCCAGACAAAACAACTGGAAGCTCTCTGCCCTGGTCTGAGGCTTAGTCAAGTACTTTGAACTTTGGAGAGGTGGCTAGTGGAGAACTGGTATCCAAAGCAGTTGCCAGAGGTCATGTTTCAGGTCTGGCAGTTCTGTGCAAGGGTCACTGGAGTCCTCTGGCTGCAGAAGCATTTAGCCGAGATAGAAATGTGGGCAGATTTATCATGTCTACCCTGGAGTTTCTCGTACTTGGATTCCCAGCCTGCAAATGTTTTTCAGCGGAGCGAGAGAAAGCTCTAATGGTTCTTGGAGAAAGGTAGTGCATGTAATCTTGAATTACTGCTTGCCATAAGGATGAACTCAGTCCCAGAATGCACCCAGGGCAGCACTAGAGCCTGCCAGGAGGGTGTTTTTTTGATGTACAGCAAGGAATGTTATTGATCCATGCCTGGAGAAAGCTGTTGTACCACAGCAGATGAGCCGGGCTACGCCGCTAACACAGACATTGCTGGTAAATCACAGCCCCGGAACGGGGGCTCGTTTATTGGGAAGGAAACATGGAATGACTTCGTATTTGCAGGTCTCAGGAGCGTTTGAGAATGTTTTTTTTAAGAGTGAAGCTTTGTATTTTGTCAACTATACTAATTTCTGCGAAGTTCTTTAAATGCAAAGCATTGTTAATTGCAAGGCATTGTTAATTGCAAAGCGTTGCATGTCTCAGCTGTTATGTTGCGTTTCCAACTGAATTTAAAAGGACATGAGTGATCCTGAGTGTGAGGTTTGCAGAAACGGGCCCCATAAGCCTTTATTCCTGCCTTTTCCTCATGTTGGGTCTCAGTTCCCTGTTTTCAGGGAAGCCTGGGTGCGTCCGTGCCTCTCACTTTGGTAGGCATGTGTAGCGGTTTGAGTTCGCCAATCCAATTTAAGTGTAGTGGTTCAAGCTCAGGCCTATCACTGAGAGCATTTCTCTCTGTGAGATAAGGACTAGGAGAAGCAAAGCAGGCTCAAACTTTAAAGAATATAAAGAAAGGGCTCCCCTCTACCTGTCCCTGTTACCTGTTCAGAGCTGGAAGCCAAAAGAGGAAGTTTCAAACTCCGCTCTCACTGAAATAGGAGGTTCACAGAGGGCGGACCTAACCATCTCATTGGTCCAAAGGACCTGGCAACATACAAGTCACTTCATACCCTGTCAACCCCTGACAGGATGAGCTGCTTCAAAGTACACAGAAAGACAGTAATGTGTAAATTTGAACTGGGAAAGGGCAGGAATATCTCAGTGTAAAGCAGAACAGAATACAACAGTCAAACAATAGTGCTTGAATTGAAAGGATTCATCTGCTCAGTGGATTCTGCACCAGTGGACATGGATTTTTTAGAGGCTGAGTTGGTTATTAGTAAGTTATATTGTGCTGTATTAAAGACCCTGTACAAGTTGATAATGAACCAAAGATAATTCTCCATGTATTGGTGCTTACTTGTGCCACCCACTCATAGCTGATGCCAGTGCCCTGGAGAACTTTTCAAGTTCTTGACTTGCAGATAATTGAGAACTACTTTGTTATGGCTTATGACTTTTCACAAATGTAAAACTAAAATAAGATTTTGTAGCTGTAATGTTGCACTTGAATTCAGGTCTGAAGGGAGTTGCAGTAGAGCCTTGCATGACCTTCCCAGTAAATGTAATTTTTATCATGAATGATATTTAATTGCTAAAGTAATTATAATTTCCATACTAAAGACTCCTATTTTATACTCTTATTTTACACAGACCCTAAAAAGCCTATCAAGGACCTTGATAACACAAAACACTTGCTAATGGTTTTTGGATTATTTTATCTTCCAGTGGCTAGTTTCTTCCTGGTGTTTCTTGGGCAGCCTAATTGTTTTCCAGTCTCCTCCAGAGGAGAACTTTGTTTCTACATATTATTAGCACCTGAGCATTTCTTAGTTTGTCTTTGCCTGTTTATTTTTCTGTTCTACCTGTTTTTATGCCTTTTTTTCCTTTTGGATGTATTTCAGGAGATCGCACTCCTGGCTGTGTTTTGAACTGGGGGAAGAGATCTTAGGAAGTCATGGAAACAGGAGTAGAAACTATGTTCAGGAAGCCCAAACACAAAGAAAAATGAACAACAGCAATTCTGTAGTTAGGAAGGATATTTACAGCAGCAATTCTGTAGTTAGGGAAGGATATTTACAACAGCAATTCTGTAGGTAGGAAGGATATTTTTGGTCTATATTTAGCCAGGGCAGCATTTGGACAGTTGAACCTTTTACTGTATTAAATCTTCTGATGAAGGAGATAAAGAAGAGGCTGAGCAGCGACAGGCTGGGAATGCCAGCATTTATTTAGAACGAAAAGAACTGTTGAAAACTGGTTTTAAATAATTAGCTCTGTGCTCTAGTAGTGAATTTCAGAAGTTACGGATGACTTGAATACTTTCTCCTGTGGAACAAGTAGCTGCAGCAGAACACTGCTCTAATGGCAATAGCTGTGCTGGCTGAACGTGTAATTAACTCTGTCCTTGGAAACCTGATTATTTACTCATGCAAAAATGAGCAATCCAGTACTGTGTGAACATTGCTTTAGTCAGATGGAGTGGGACTGGGAATTTCCCTTTCAGATGCAGAGGACAGCACCCATTCCATCTCCACCCATTCATTTTTTTAACGTAGTAAAGGATAGCACTTCGTTCCTTCAGGAAGAGAATCACTCATTTGGGAGGCAGCATCGCTGATTATTTAACATCAGTCTGCATTTTTAAAATTATTATTCTTCTTATTACAGTTTGACATTTCTAAACTTCCTGTTCCTTGTAGACTGAGTGCATGACTCATGTTGGAAGGGACCCATCAGGACCATTAAATCCAGCTCCCTGCTCCTCACAGGACTGCTGAAAACTCGGCCATGTGGCTGAGGCTGTCCTTCAGATGCTCCGTGAGCTCTGCCAGCCTTGGTGCTGTGTTCATTTCCTGGGACAGATCCTCCCAAATACCCAACCTGAGCTTGCCCTGGCTCAGCTTTGCTCCATTTCCCCATGTCCTGTTGCTGGTCCCCAGAGCGAGGAGATCTGCACCTTCCCCTCCACTGCCTCCCTGTCAGCAATTAACTTATTTTTAATGATCTCTTTATCAGATTTTTAGGGGTTTTTGTTTGTTTTTTTTTTTTTTTTCCTGCACTGCTGATTTTTTGATAGTGTAGTTCACCTAGAAACCTGTCAACTTATGACAAATAGTCCATATATTTTTATAACAAGATACTTCAGGGCAATTTTCCAGGTTAAAAATCACAAACCCATAGGGAAGAATGAGATTTTTATTAATCTCTGGTGGAATATCTGTCTTTTCAGACCCACATTACTGGAATGCCTTCATAATCCAGGTACACAAGTAAAAAGAGAAAAAGTTACTTAACCTACCATTAATGAAGAGAAATTCTACACATGGTATTTAAGAATATTCCCTCTCAGGTCATGTTAGTGGAATCCGGGGAGAGGCAGAAACAACATCATTATATCCAGGAAAATCTTATTTCAGTCCAGAATCCAGTGTCATCCCTTGCTTGTAATTTACTCTCTAGTACTGCTAGGGCCTGCACAGCAAATCAGGGTTTTCTCCAGAAGAATCTGTGCATGGTCACTGATTCAGGAAGAGAATTCTGTCTGGTGCAGTGCTTTCTCCAATTTTCCAAGGCGTACTGAGAACAGGATATCAAATGATTATCCACTCAATGTTCTTGGACCGGTGCTTAGGTGAATATGGGTGTGTGTATTTACCCAGGGCACATTTTGCTTTTCCAAATCAGAGATGCAAAGAGTTGTCTCTGATCCTGTTGAATGTTGCTCTGATCCTTTGTTTTGCTTCCCCAACAGATTTGATATTGCATTCTTCAAATTCATATTGAATTGCCCTGGTATCCCTTTGTTATTAACAAAAAAATTTGGTATTGCATTGGTTTTTGTATTTGGTATTGCATTCTTCAAATTCATATTGAATTGCCCTGGTATCCCTTTGTTATTAACAAAAAAATTTGGTATTGCATTGGTTTTTGTATTTGGTATTGCATTCTTCAAATTCATATTGAATTGCCCTGGTATCCCTTTGTTATTAACAAAAAATTTGGCATTGCATTGGTTTTTGTATTTGTTATTGCATTCTTCCAATTCATATTGAATTGCCCTGGTATCCCTTTGTTATTAACAAAATGCCTTGAATGACTCAGACATTGGAGTAACAGCAGAATGTGGTGACTGCTGAAATTACCGATGTAAATGTTTTTTCTCAGATTTTTTTTCTTTCCTTTTGTATTTCAGGTGATATTTGAATCTGTCTCTTTGAAAGGACATCCCGGGTACATAGCTGTGGATGAAGTCAGAGTCCTCGCCCATCCCTGCAGTGAGCACTCTTTCTTTTCCTGACTGTACCAGCGTGTTGTAGGCCACAGTCTGTAGTCTAAAGGAGTGATTTACCCAGTTGGGTCAGCACTAAAATATCTTGTATCCCTCCAAGATCCCTAAGGACAGTCAGCCTTGCTTAATTACCTACCTTTGCAAGCTGTGCAAAAGGGAAAGCTGCTCTCAGTTTATACCTAGTGGAATTCTCTCTTCTTCACTTGTTAATAAACCGGTGGTTTTATTATTTCTTAATCTTATTGCTTTCGAAAACAATCTAAAAATCTTCCCATAATAACCCGTGTGGTTAACTTCTGAAAAGAACAACCAAACAAATAGTTTCAGTGTTTCCTGAGGTCCCAAAGGTCAGTGTCAACACGTTAGACCTGCTCAGAAAGCTGTAAAGAGATTAAAAATAAATCTTATTCAAACACTGCACTTATACAGGAGTAGAAACTAATGCAGGTTCATTACACTATTCCAAAACGTTAGTGCTGCATTTCGTTTATTGCAGACACAACAATAAGCTGAGATTTATTTACTTTTTTATATTTAAAGAAGCACCGAGCCTCAGTTTTTGAGTCTGAACTTGTCTGGTTCCTTTGCACCCCTTCAGTGGGGCTTGAGGACTTTGTCTATTTTATGGATGTAATGTACAGTTTCTTGTAAAGATTTTTTTTAACAGCCCCTCTTTCTGGCTCATGGTTTCAGCAAGTTAGTGACAGCTGCTCACAAAAAAAATGATGGATCATATGGTTAGAGTGAAATCAACTGTTTTTGCTGTGATCAGAGTGTCAAAGAACATCTGCCATTCAATGTGACAGACATGGTTCTGCTCAAGTTTAACAGGACATTTCTGATAACTGCAGTATGGTTAATTGCTGCTTAAGTAAATTATATTTGTATTTACCATGTGCTCATTGCTCAGGCCTTTGGGTGCATTTACTTCATTAAGGAGTGCTTACAGTCTGTATGAACCAGATGTTGCTGATAACTGGCAGCATCCAGACAAGTCCCCAAATGTTCTGTGCCTTCCACAGCGTGTTGGGTGATCGCTGGTCCCCTCGCTGGGAAAGAGGCCCAAAACAAACTACGGGGCAAAGTCTCAACGAGAAAATGATGGGATTTAAAGCAGTTAGGCAGGATGCTGCATTATATCCCTGCTTAATTAAGTAAAATGATTTGGAATCCATTTCTTCAAGTATATTCAGGTCCTTCCTCAAAATTAAGTGCGTTCTTGGTGACTCAACACTAGAATGATTCAAACAGGGTTGGTTGTTTGGGGTTTTTTTAAATCTGTTTGCACCCCCCAGCACACAGAGCTCATTACAAGCTGCAAGTTCTCTAGAAATGCTTCTCCTGTCTGGGTCCCAGTGCTGCTTTTGTTGTTCAGCAGAGACAGTCACCAGGGTAAACGTCACCCACGTGTTCCCTTCCCTTTACAGGCTTTGCCCCTGAGATTCGTTTTACAATTGTTGTAAATCAAAGCACGGGGACCACGAAGCTCCTGGTGACTCTGGAGGTTACTGAAAGCATTGGTCTTATTTCTTCATTTCTGCTTTACCTTCTCAGATGACAAAGGCAGGCAAACCAAAGGCAGCAAAACCAGTGAAATGCCCCTAATGACACAGTAATACAGAAAAAGAAATATCACACTGCTGTTGCCTTTTTTTTTTCCCCCTGTGTCCTGAGAAGCAATACACTGGAATGTCCATTTTCCTTATCCTAAAAGCTCATTGACTTCTGTGTGCATGAGCCCTTGCCATCACAGCACAACCCATGCTCCAGAAGCTGGGCAGACATAAGGACTGGGATTTTAGGGTTGGTGGGACTCTACACCTTCGTATTTGTAGCTGACTTACAGCTGCCCACTGTAGACTGCAGGCACAAATATTAGAATTATCCTGAAATACCGTGTAGAACGTTCTGAATGTCACCCAGAGGGAGTTTTCCAGTAAACCTTGATGCAAATTCCTGCTGCCCAGAAAGCAGGAGGGTGCAGAGCCCCTGTCCTTCAGGAGCTGTCAGCGAGCTGTGTGTAGGATGGGACACAGGAGCAGATGAAACCATTTGCCATGGTTTATGAACATGTGTTCTCTGTTCATGTGTCGCACACTTGTACATCAAGTTTCAGCCGTGCACAGCCACAGATGCCCACAGCCCTTGGAAGCTGTTTGATTCCAACAGAAGAGAGGTTATAATGTCCTCTGAAATGATGTGTTTCAGTGTCTAATCATACTTGAAAATGTACAGATGATGTTGAAAAACACTGACCTTTTTAGGTGTAAGTTTATTCAGTGTGTTGTACTAAAACTTTTCAAATGATGCACAAACATTCTTCTGAAGCCCTGCAAGAAATTAGTTCACTTAAAGGTGTTGCATTCACTGCTGTAATCTTGTTTATACTTTTCAAAGTTAAATGAAGACCTAACTCAGTCTGGTATTTAATCAAAAAGATAATCCTCTCATCTAGTTCCTTTGTGAAAAAAAGCAGTGCCTGCATTTTTCATATCACTGGTTTAATTTTGAACTAATGCTGAATTTAGTGTCAGCAAAACACTGATATCAGTGATCTTAAACTAAACCAGTGATACAATACTCAGTTACATGAATATTTCATTTAATATCTGATTTGATATTGATGATGCATTATTCTAAAGGTCTAGGACATATTTGATAATCAATAAAAGAAAAAGGATAAAAGACCCTTGTGAAAATGGGGTTTGGGTCAGTCATGCTTGACAAGCACAAAAGCATTTGACTTTTTTTGACCTTTTTAGAAACACAGTTTTCTGAAGAAAAGAGATTACTCAATTACTCTTTATAGCAGGCAATAAGAAATTGTGCCAGTGACCATGAACTTATGATTTGATCCAAGTCTGTGTTTCCAGACGTTCCAGGGCTCTCTAAGATCCCTCAGGCCACCCTCCCTCAGCTCCATCACCACCTCTCTCTGTGGGGAAGACTTAAATACCCGAGGGCAGCTTGGGCAAGGGGAGTCCCACGGCTTTGCTGAGGGTTTGGGTGGGTGCAGCACGGCTCCTGCCTTGCTCCACCCTTGCAATCCTGTGCCTCTTTTGTCAGGAAAAGCCCCGCATTTCCTGCGGCTGCAGAACGTGGAGGTGAACGTGGGGCAGAACGCCACCTTCCAGTGCATCGCCGGCGGGAAGTGGTCCCAGCACGACAAGCTCTGGCTCCAGGTACAGCAATGCCCTGCTGGTTTTTCTTGTTTAATCTGGGGGTTTGTTTGCTTTTGCAAGTGAAGTAAATAGGTAGAGAAAGATTGGCGGCGAGGCAAAAACCTTCTCATCGAGATCCCTCGAAGAACTGCCTTAAATCACTTCCAGGTGAGAGTTTAAGGTGACAAAGCACAGAATCATGACAGAGAAAATGGAAAAAATGGCCAGTGACAGCAAAATTCTGGTTTCAAACAAATGCCCATGTACCTATAAACACTCAGCCACAAAGCAGAAGAGAGAGGAAGTGGAGCAGTTCTCTTCTGCTTTACTGTGCCATCTGCTTTCCTTTCACCCTCTAAAAACGGTCTCAGCCCAGTTGGTGATAATGGTTAAGAAGGAAATCTCTAAGGTCTGAAATTACTTATCTGGGTGGTTCAAATAGGCAAACCCAGCTTGCACCCAGTTCTTCTTGCTCCCGGTTTCCCTTGGGTGAGCTGATAGCAGATTTGGTTTCGTTCCTTTTAGTCACTCACTAAAAGCCCAAAACATTCCCTGCCTGGATGTCTTATTTGCAGCCTACTGATGGGACTTGTCTGGGTCCTGCTCTTCAGCTGGGTGCACCAAAACCGTCGAGAATTCATTCTCAGTGTTAGAGTTGGAAATGGAACAGACATCAGCCCCAAATTCAACACACGGGGTGTGTGTTTCCCAGTGAAGGACACGATAATTTCTCCTGCCCCTTGAATTTCTCTGATATGTGGACTCCCAGCATTACCATTCCAGAAACTTTTAAAATCGTTGGGTTCTTAAATGTTTAACTCCCAAACAAGTCAAGAGGATTCTTGTTGCACGTACTTAGGGCCAGCATAAACTTGGAGAACACTAAAGCCAGTCAGCAGTTTTTAATCTCAGCTTGGACTGATGTGACTGAGGGTTTGATCACCCCACAGTTGTAACACCTGGGGCAGACAGGAAGGGCCTTTGTAGTCAAATAATTAACAAATTTTATCAAATTTTATAATTGACTTCAAACAATTTAATAAAATTTTAAAATAACATTTTCAAATCTAGTTTAAATCGAGGAACTGGTCAACCTAATCATAAAAATTAAGATTAGTACTGGGAAAAAGGTTGGTGACAAATGTAGTTGGCATTATATAAAAACAATTTTACCTTCAGTAACTATGCTCTCATCACAGCTGTTCTCCTAAAAACTACATTTTTAGCTTAAATTTATTTACCTATGGTGTACATCTAGCATCCACTGAGATATATTTCTGACTTATTTTATCTTTTTTGGGTTCTTTCATTAAAATCTTTCCCCAGTTACAATTAGATGTGTGTAAAAACAATTCTGACCTGCAGCACTATGAACCCTTCCCTGTGAGAAGCAGAGTTTGGGGAGGAAATAATTGCCATTGCTAATGGAAACCTGCTTCCATTGTCTAAAACTGCAACATTTAATGAAAATAGCCTTGGAAAGACCCCTAAAAACTGTTTACTGGAAACTGCCAAAACAGCAATGTGCTTCCCTTTGAAATTCCTAATAAACTGGACAAATGAGCAAGTTGAGGTGTTTATACTGTGGAGAGCAATTTCTGGCTAATTCTTCGTCTGTCCCTTTTCCAGTTGGAAAAATGTGGTCTGGCATTGGTAGAGAGGTTTCTTGGGGAATGCTGGACATACAAGGATGTCTGCTCATCCAACCGATTTATTTAAATTGCTCCAGAATCAGAGCTTTGCATCTGAAAAGGCCAAATTTACAGAATCTGTTCATGTGTAGTGTTTTCCCAGGTGAACACAAAGCCTTCAGCTGTTGTGCTTCCACACCCGAGCCGGGCCTCTAATTACGCTGTGTGGAATTGCACAGTCAGAGCTGCCACTCTGCAGCCTTTGCAGGAACCAATCTTAGAGAATCTCCTGAGCTGGGAGGGACCCCCAGGATCATCCAGTGCAGCCCCTGGCCCTGCACAGACCCCCCAACAACCCCACCCTGGGCATCCCTGGCAGCGCTGCCCAAACGCTCCTGGAGCTCTGGCAGCCTCGGGGCCGTGCCCATTCCCTGGGGAGCCTGGGCAGTGCCCAGCACCCTCTGGGGGAGAACCTTTTCCAATATCCAACCTAAACCTCCCTGACACAGCTCCAGCCATTCCCTCGGTCCTGTTCCTCGTCACAGAGGGCAGAGATTGGAGCTGCCCCTCGTGAGGGGCTGCAGACCCTGGTGGAAGGTCTGACCTCAGTTTCCTCTTTCCTGCTCTGACCAAGCCAAGTGTCCTCAGCTGCCCCTCATATGGGTTCCCTTCTAGACCCTTCACCCTCTGTGTATCCTTGGAACACACCAAAAGCCCAGATATAGCTCAAATATTAAACAGAAGTGCAAACTTAAATATGTCATAGAATCACAGGTTTGGGTTGGAAGGGGCCTTAAAGTTAATCCAGTGCCACCCCCTGCCGTGGGCAGGGACACCTTCCACTGTCCCAGGTTGCTCCAAGCCCCGTCCAGCCTGGCCTTGGGCACTTCCAGGGGTGGGGCACCCTGTCCCGGGCGCTCACCTACGTATAAGAATATTTAGGGCCCAGCTCACGTGGCCCTGTGGATTTCCCGAGGGAATGGCTGAAGTATTCCCTTGAAAAGCTGTGCTTGCACAAAACCTCTCCCAGCAGTGTGACCACGGAGCTCTGACCGATGTTAAGCATCCCAAGGAATGGATGCACCGATGCATAACCTGCCTGTCTCCGTTACTGCATTGTTCTTCTCTGCCTCTGCAGCAGTGGAACGGAAGGGACACAGCCCTGATGGTCACTCGAGTGGTCAACCACAGGCGCTTCTCGGCCACGGTGAGTGTGGCTGACACGTCCCAGCGCAGCATCAGCAAGTACCGCTGCGTCATCCGCTCCGACGGCGGCTCCGGGGTCTCCAACTACGCCGAGCTAATCGTCAAAGGTACGAGCAGCAAACCAGCAAACTCGTGCAAGAGGAGAGGAGTGTTTCCTCTCGGAGGACAGCTGTGTATAAAAATTGGCATTCTGTTGGAGTTTCTTCTTTCATTCGTGTTAAAATAAGGAAAAAAAAGGGTAAAAGTGACATGAGTTTAAGCCGGTATCTTGAATATTTGAATTTAAACTTTGGACTCAGCCCTCTTTGTAAGCTTTTGCAGTAAAATATGGTGGCTATGGAGACTTTTACTGTGTCAGCTGAACAGTTTGGCTGTCAGTCAGCTTCACCTGCTTTCCTTTCCAGTACTTTATCAGGCAAAAATAATCTTGTGATGGAGTGCTACTTGTCAGGAGAGACTGTTCAGGGCTGCTGGCAGTAAATGCTGGGACTGATCCTGCTGATGCCCCAAAGTCCAGAGCAGGAGCATCAGTAGTTCTTGAAGGGTGTTTGGATTTTAGCCATGTTAATTACCATGTTAATTCAAGAGCCCGACACATGCAAGGTGTGTCTTAATCTCCCCTTCACGAGGCGTGTGGTGAAGTGCTATTGCCTATGCTGGGTTCATATTTATTTATCCTTTAAACTTACCGTGAGCTGCAGCACAGGAGCGCTCACTGGCTCTCAGGTGCTGAGTTCAGAAGGTGGCTGAGAAGTTCCTGAGGTACTCTGTGTTTGGGGTGAGAGGTATTTGAAGTCTGGGTCTGCTCACAGGGGATAATTTACTGATCCAAATGGAGGGCAGCTGTAGAAACGAGATCAGGTTGTCCCCTGTGCTGCTTTCTGCCAGCTGATCGTGTCCTTTGGTGATCAGATGCCTTTGGAATGCCTGGGAGTGTTGTGTGGTGCAGATGTTCAGACGACACAGCTCATGAGGAGAATGCCTGTGCTGGATGCCAAGTGCTTTTAATTCCCACCCGGTGATCTTGTATCTTGTTCAAAGATATAATTCTCTTATCTGGGGGAATTAATTCATGATTGAAAGGGAATTGAGCTGCCAGGAGTGGCATAGCTAGGATTGTACCAGAGTTAACTAGAGCGAAGGCAGCCCTCAGAGCAGCCAGGTATCAGAGCATTCCAGGCTGAGGTACGTACCTGGAACTTCATGTTTGTTGATACAAGCAGGGGGAAAAATAGAAGAATAAATTAAAACCATGAATGGCTGGATGTCCACCAGGAGAGACGCTGATGGCTTCATTGCTGGATTGCTCAGCAATGCACCCACCTGGAAGAAACTTTAACAGGACAATATCGTTGTGGGAAGGTCCAGCTCCTCATCCCTGACTGGGAAGCAGGTGAGGTTAAGTGGCTCATTTGAGGTTAGTTTGGTGCCACCCTGTGACACACTGGGGCTTCCAACCAGCCTGGATAATTTTAGTGTGAATAATAGCAGATTTGTAGTGCATGTGCACAGGCTGAAATGAAAGCAATTGGAATGGTTTAATTCTGAAGACATGATTATTGAATTGTAATAATGTACTTGAGCATACATTCAATTAGCCTGTAATTGAGGTTTTGCTCAATTGACAGTCCTGCTCCTAAACCTGCTAAATCCAAGCTAAATCTCTGCTTCTCATGTGCTTTCTCTTGATCAGAGGAACATACATTCACAGGGTGTTTCTTCAGCAAAGATTAAGATTTAAAAGTGTGTCTGTGTATCTTTTTAATTGAAAGATCCGTTTGCTTCCCTATGCATAAGAAGTTTTATTGGAGTATTTAGAACAGAAAGTAGTTTACATTTCTCAATATTGAAGGAAAAAGTTTGGTAGCTATCAAAATAGAGGTTTTACTTTGAAATGCACATTCTTTTATACCCCAAATGGGACCGTAAATACCCATTTCAGCAAATGGAATGATCAATGAAATTAGACACACACCACCTTGCTTGTCTGTAGACCTTTACTACGAGCAATGTATTATTGTAAAGTAATCACTGGCAATCTCATACAGAAGAACATAACTGTATTAGTTCCAAATTATTCCAGTATGTTTAGTGGCAGGAGATGCATCTGTAGTCCTGTGAAAATGCTGTTCTGTAGGCAGCTATTTGCTGTACGTGCTAATGCTTCTCAGTCTTCTGCCTTGTATAAAAGACAATACATTTATTCTTCTCTTTGCACTCTCCAAGCATAATAGCCAGGCCAGAGAAACCTGTCATTCCCATCTGCACCCCTTGGCATCCTTTGGTGCTCCACTGGAAACAGCTCTTCTCTGTTTCTTCTCTCTCACTGGTGCACATCTAGTAATTTAATACAATTTTGTACAGGGCAGTTAAAAAAAAAAAAAAACCCAGAGATTCTCTGTCTCGCCACACTGCTCACACCTGAATGGAACAATTCTTGCCAGTAATTTTCTTTTTAGTGAAAGCTGTGTGGCAGTTACTCGTATTCTGAGCAAAATGTAGGCTTTGCTTGTGTAAAGATTGTTTAAAATGCTGTGGAAATTGGCTAGAATTTTATCATTTAGAGTCTGTACTAATGCTGGTGTCCTTCCAGGACACTTGTCACATTAGGTAAGGCTGTGGATAAGATTTTAAACTCTGTGGGGGTGTATGGGGGACTGTTTGCAGTTGGTTTTTTTCCCTGATCCCTTCCAGGAACTCTGGATGCCCACATTAATCACCCAATATATGCTGGGAATCCGTGCAGAGCTGATAAAAGAGAATATTACAGCATCTAGAACCTAGTTTTCATGAGCCAGTTTTTCTGAGATTTTCACTCTCCAGAAGCCTCTCAAAATTATTTTGCTGCTACCTGTTGCTACCTTAAAGTTCTTTTAAGGCTCCTGGCATATTCTGAGGGTCTGTTCTGCTGCTACAGGGGTAGGGAGGAGCCTGTTGAGCCTCAGCACAGCCTCTCCACAGACCTCTAAGGGTATGTTCCAGTTCCCTTCAGTTTTGTCCTAGTTGATTTTCAAAGTGTTTGCTTGAGAGAATAACCTGTCTCTTACCTGAGTGCCTTTCTGTTACCGCTGTGATGTCTGGGACAGCTCGCTTTTGTCAGGTTTTTATCAGTCACGTGAGGAGCTGGTGCCTCGAGTGACAGCAGAGGGAGAGGTGGCTTCCTCGGCAGAGCTGTGTACCATTCTCTCTCCGGGTCTCTTCTGGTGTGATGCTCGTCACTGTAATTCCACCATCTGTTTATTAACTCACCAGGTACACACTGAAATCTGCTCGAGTGAGCCGAGTCTCTTCCTAAAGGCAGACACTGGAATTTATGAAAAAAAACCAAACCACAAAACAAGGGAAAGCAACACAGACACAAGCACGAAACAATGAGCTGAATCAAAAAAACCCTGTCAAGTTGCTGGAGCTGAGACACTCGGGTGTGAAAAACATGATAAATAATTAGCTATTTAAATAAATCCTTATATGGAAGCTTCTCCAGTATGAAATACGCTGTGAAAATTTCAGATTTACAGTTCTAAGACAGACTCACCAAGGAAAAGCTCTACAGGTAGTTTGCCTGTCTCAGTCTTTATAACTGGAGCTGACTCCAGAAGAGTTTCAGTTGATTATTCAACAGCAGGAAGTCCTACTAGGAGAAAGAACTTTCTGGAGCTTAAAAGCCATAAGAAATGAAAATAGCTCTGTTCTTCAGCTGAGCCTGACCTTGGCCTGGAGCTGGTTCTAGAAATGTCACATCAGGCTCTCCATGGATTTCCTTGCAAACGAGAAGTTTGCTGTGGGTATGAAAGGATGTGATTCGTATGAGTGTAACATACTCTGGAATGTGTTCCTGGGATGAAAAGATAATTGCCTTCCATGTAATCATATAGGGGACTCACCAGCTCCAAAGTTTTTCACTTCCTATAGAGCTGTTACGGAGAGATGTGATGAATATGAAAAAGACCCTTTAAAGCTTTTGGGTATTGAATTGTTTATTTTTTAAAAATTATTTTCATGCCTGATACCCAGATAGTTCTGTACCCTGAGATGTTCATGCCAAATGTGCTCACTAAAACTGACATAACATCCTTACCATCATGGGGTAACATAACCTCTGCTGGAGATGCTCAAGTCCCCATACTTCACCTGGGAGGTGGAGGTGTTGATATGAAAAGTAGATTCTGTATTGCAGCTGTCCTCTTTTGCCATCAGGGTGGCTGGAAGAGCCCATCCCTCTGTCCCTTAGAAGCCTTTGGGAGACGAGCTCAGCTGTGGCACAGGTGTGGTTTAGATTTTACTGTTAAAAAGGTCATGTTTTGCATGTGCATTAATAAGTAGCTGGAAGGTGTGAAAATTCCTATCTGAATTTATCAGGTTCATCCAGATCACAGAAGTTTCTGGGCACGTTTGAATTTATTTGCCTGAGTTTTGCACATTAATCAAGACCCTAGAATTACCACCTTGTGAGCAGGAGTCAGTCCCTGGCTGGTGCTCCCAGCAGTGCCTGGACACTGGTAATGAGGGTTCCCTCGGGCTGCCTGCTCTGTGTTTCTCTGTTTTCTCCCGGTTTACACGAGTACAGTCAGTGTTCAGAAGGTCCCCGTGCTGTGCTGTGAGAAGCTGAGCACAGATTTGATAAGACACATAATGATGCAGCTCCTTTGAGCGCTGCACCAGCACAGAGTGGGAGGTGCACGCAGCCTGTTTATGGGGTTGTGCTGCCTGTGAAATATCTGAACGGCTCTGTCATTAACAGGGTCTGAAAAAGCCCCTTCTTCTTTATTTCTTGCAGTCACAGTGGTGTAGGGAATGTAATGCTCCTTTCCTTGGTGTTGGCTGGTAATTACCTGAACTCGTCACTGCTCTGTTTAATTCAGTGCAGTTCAGTAGCAGTTGCTTTAACTCAGTTTTAATCACTGGGTGGGTGTGTGGTAAGAAAAGGGGAGGCAAAGAGATTACAAACACTCGCTGAGAGCTGTAACTCCAATTTCTCTTCTTTCCATGCAACTTAATATCTGTGAAGGGGATGGAAGACAGAGCTGTTGTATTGTAGATTTTCAGTAGTGTGAAACATGAGTCCTCTCAAAAGGAAATATTCCCCTCTCCTCATGTTTAACTTCCAGAACAGAGCTGGGAAATGAAGCCATTCCCTTGAGAAGTGATTAATGTGCAGTTTGTATAAAGGATCCAGTTTTCAGCATTGCATCCAGTGCCCCACAGACTTGCAGTAATGGTCCACAATATGCTTTCCTTGTTT
Organism: Cnemophilus loriae; assembly: GCA_013397755.1. Taxonomy (NCBI): domain Eukaryota; kingdom Metazoa; phylum Chordata; class Aves; order Passeriformes; family Corvidae; genus Cnemophilus; species Cnemophilus loriae. Next base: position 662,275 of record VZTF01002414.1, on the reverse strand, counting down.
CTCTTGTTTATATTAATCAACAGGGTAGAAATAAATATATTTAGGAAGAATACAAAGCTGCAAGGGGTACACGACAAGTTCATAAACTAATGGTGTATTCCCAATTCAATCTGTATTTTTCCCAACTTTTTTTGTTTCTCTCCTCAGCAGCCTTTTTGTTCCCGTGTAAGATGAGCAGGGAGTACTGGTTTGAACTTGACCTTGTTTCTAACAGCCTGGGAGATGATAATGGCTCTCCTACCACACCACTGAGTGTTTTGACTAAATACATGATGTACACGCAAACCTTTTAGTTTCTAGTTAGAAGTATCAAGAAGGTTTAAGGCAACTACACAGAAATTAACTCACTGTTGGGTGCTCAGAAAAGAACATAAAATGCCAAGAACACCTCCCTGTGTCTTCGCTGCCTGGAAGTGTTCCTGCAGTGGATGACCAGCAGATATGTGCCATTACAAAACGAGCCTGGCAGCTTTTCATTCTTCTTTGTTCCTTTTCACTGTACAAATTTTCATGCAAGTTGATTGTTACTGATGCTCACGTGACGTTACATTTCAAAATTACACCTTTTTTTTTTTTGCTTATGCCTGAGCTAGAAGACTTGGCACGAAAGATGAGTCACATTCATTGTTAACTCTCTTCTGCTCATCTTTCCTCTGCCTGCTTAATTGTAGGGAAGTTATTAATGGGCTTCTCCTGAAAAATAGGATCTAAAGCTGTTCCTAATTTATCCACCCTGTGGTTACAGTGCTGTTAACTGCTTTTCATTCAAGAAAACTCTCTTGAAGTGTCATCTGTCAGCATTCCTGGATGGTGGTGAAGGTTCTGATGTGGTTCAGGCAGAGTTGGACACTCATGGGATATAAGTGTTGAGCATGAGCAGTTATCTCAGCAGGACAGGGATACATTTCACATCAAAATATACAACACTTGCAGCACAAAAAACCCACCCACACTAAAAAAGTAGTGTTTTACTTGATGTGAGATGCAAGTTAGACACACCGGATTTCTTGGTAAGAAAGGATGATTGTTAGTACGAGGATCTTTAATGATAAACCTGCAAAACAAAGGGTGTGTTTGCAGTACAGTGGGACCTGGAGATCTCATTTGTGTGGGAGAGACCAATTAATTTCCAAAGAAAAGAGAAAACTGTTTCTGTAGGTGCAAACACCTAAAGCCAATGTGGTTAGTGGAACTTTTAAACACTTTGCAGCAGCAGATGCTAAAGAAGCTCAGATATTGATCTCTTTCAGACATGCAACTTTCTGCAAAAGTCTTGCATTTGCTGTAGGACACTGAACTAAGAAGCTGAACATCACCTGTGGAAGAGACAACTTCTGCCCTGAGCCAGGTGCTGATGAATTCCCAGCCATCTTTGCCTTGATTTGAGCTTTCATTTTTTGCTGGCAGCACCCTGTGAGTCTGCATAGTGCATGGTTGGGTTTCTTGGGATTTTGGAAATGTGTACCCAGAGTTTATTTTTATTGTTTTTAAACAAACTGCAAGGCAAGATATAAAACAGTTAAAATTATTTGTTGATTCCTTACCCTGCCCTGATTTATTGAACTTAGCTTTCTTTTGCTTTCTACATCCTGAAGCACCTTGGGTTGTGGTGAGGTCTAACCCTTCCTCAAACAATCTCTTCTTGTGGGTGCTCAGCCATCAGAGATTCCAGATCTGTGTGCCAAACACACTCTCCTCCCTCCTTTTAACACACCACCGCAGACTCTGCAAGGTTAAACTCCTCTGCTGGTTTAGAGGCTGGCATTTACAAGCTGAGCCTCTAATCCTAAAGTAAAAAAGGTTGAAAGTTCACGGGGAAAAAAATGATGGAGATCTGTAAACACTTGATTGATGTGGCTGAGGATACTGGCATTAAGGCAGCTCCAGAATCTTCTTAGCTTCCAATGTGGGAGATGGCAAAAGGCTTTTGAAGTCTGTAAGTGGTGCTGAATGGAGACCATTGACAGAGTTCATGTCAGGAATTCAGGTGAATGGGATTTTTAAAGTTTGCATAGCATTTACTCTGAACGCCGGAGCTGAGCTGATTTGCTTTCCGAGGCAGTGTAACTGAGCTCCAGGGAGCAGCTGATGTTGATTATGTTTGCATTTGTCCTACCTGAATGAAGAGATTAAAGAGCCTGTTGCGGTGTTAAGGAAAGAATGATCACTTTGAAGTTAGTTCACCATTCAACACCGAGACTTCGAGACAAGAAAACAGCCACAATTGCAGTTTGGAGTGGAGATTTTGCAGCCCTTCCTTCTCCACCTCTACCCAACTGAAGAATGCTTCGTCTTTTGAAGCAAATAACTTCCCAGCATCCATTCTAGCTGCAAGCTGCTGAAATACTCTTCTCATAGAATCACCCCTCAAACCTGTTGTGCTCTCTTTCCAGCTTTGCTCTGATGTGCTGATTTTCTGCCGTGGTAGATACCTCCTCTGGTGCTGGGAGACTGGTTCAGCTCACACCCTCCCCATCACCCCTGTCCAGCTGTGACTTTTAAAGATGCTTTAGATCTAAGACCAGAAACCTGCTGAGCAACGGGGTGATGGCTGCAGCAAGCCCTGCAATGATTTTATTAATCGGCCTAGGAATTTGAGAAGAAAAACACATAATGCGATGTTTCCTAGCTCCCAAAAGTCCACACTGCCTGACAAACAGCTGCACTATAAAACCTTCAAGGTGAACAGGAATGGTTTTAAACTAAAAGAGGAGAGATTTAGATTAGATGGTGGGGTGAAATTCTTTACTCAGTGTGCTGAGGCCACGGCACAGGGTGCCCAGAGAAGCTGTGGCTGCCCCTGGATCCCTGGCAGTGTCCAAGGCCAGGTTAGATGGGGCTTGGGGCAACCTGGGACAGTGGAAGGTGTCCCTGCCCATGGCAGGGGATTGGAATTAAATCATCTTTAAGGTCACTTCCAACCCAACCCATTCTTTGATTCCGTGATTGTGCTCTGCTCTGGTGCCCAGATACACAAAACCCCTGTCTAAAGAAATTATTCCAGTCCTCTTTCTCCTATTTTTTCTAACCAGGTTTCTCTCCAGTGCATCTCTTGCCTCTCTCTCTCTCTTTCTCAGCAGGAAACTTTCCATCAGTGCTTGTTTGCATGTGAGGAAGATGCAAATAGCTGCAAGACTTGGGCTCTCTCTGCTTGGATCCCATAAATCAGAATTTGCATGTGCTTCACTGTCCTATTTATTACCCTGCAGCTACTACTGACTTACATGACAGACTACAGCTTACAAACTGTTTGTTCCCTCAGCAGGGTACAGACACAAATTAAAATGGAAGAGGTTTGGATTACTCGCTTCTATAATTTTCTCTTTTCTTTCCTTCGTATTACAGCAAAATCTTCTTTTGCTGCTGCTGCTCATGACTTTTTGGCTGACCCTTGTGAGCACTGCTGACCATATCCTGCTGCCTCTTGATCAGCAGTGGGGTATTCTTGAGTCTTCTGACCCAGATTGCTCATCAAATAGTGATTTATCCCTATCTCTCATGATTTTGAGGTCAAAACTCTAAATATAAACACTTTTGTGCTTGCTGTTACATCGTTTTCTCCCTCCTCCCTTTTACTTAACCTTACCTGTGCTCTGCTTGAGGAGCCTTGCAGATAATTTGCTTTTTACTTGTGTCAAGATTACGGTGCTTCAAGGATGACCCAGAATTTTGGTACATTGGTTTTTTGGCCTTTTGGTGAGGCCGTTCAGAGCATTCAGCAATCACTCAGCTCGTGGAAGGTTTTATGATCATTGTTGTAGTCACAAATCCAGCTGCTCTAGAGAACTGAAATCTTGTCATAAACAAGCATTTTATATAAAATTATATATATATAACCACCAGGATTCCTTAAGACTGTTTCATCAATTTCTCTTCCAGGATTTAAAATGAAGTAATTAGGAAAAATCCTTTTTTTTTGTCCCAAGATAGAACTTTTTTTTCCCACATGTGTGGTCCTCTCAAAGCCTGGCCAGTGGGACATAATTCAGCATTAGCTGACACTGCATTTAGTCAAGGAGACTGAGGAAAATCATTCCGGTATTGAATTATCCTCAAATTCACCATAATGTCTTTATATCTCATCTTCACGGAATCACAGCACTGTTACAGTCTTTAGAGTGGGATTATTGGTGTTTCCTGAGCAAAAAGGGAATTTTAATAGCCTTCATTAAAGCTGTGATAGTTTCAATAGGGACTAGACTATTCTCTCTTCCAGGATTTACTGTCAACAGAGAGGATGAGAATTTTCTGTATGGCTCAGCCCCAGGTGTAGCAGCTCTACACTCATAAGGAAGTTTTATTGTTTTTCATATATCTCACCTCATTTACAGCTGTCATGACAGGAAGAAAAAAAATGTTTAATCTCATTTGACCTTTCGTAAAATGCAGGCCAGAAAATTTACAAAGTCATTCTTTTCATCATGAGCACTACTGTGTAAATAAAGCAGAAGAGTCTTCAAAAAAGATTGTGATTGAAAGGTTTTAAATGATAGAAAATCTCACCAGCCTTAGATAAGCCCTTTAAATACTTAATTATCTTCCATGTGTAGTGTCTATACCTTATTTGAGTGGGATGTTTCCAGCTTTTGCAGCTAGCAGATCTTAAGCCTTTCTTCTAAATAGAATCAATCTTGGAGTATTGAATGTGAACTCGTATTGACCACGATCTTGGCTTTGTTTGGTTAATTTATGTGTCTCGAGTGGCTTTGCAAGGTCCCTTGTTCTGTCAAAGAACTGCTGTCAGTCCTGGGGAAAATATATCAAACTGGATTTCAGGTATATTTGTGAAATATTTTCTTTTGTTCCCACCGTGAATATTTTTTCTTACCAGGTTTGTTCTCTTTCTTGCTATGGAATGTGGGAACTTTTAAGCACGTGGATTTTTATTAATATTTCTTTCCCCAATTCTAACACAAACCTCTTCAGCAGAGACAAGGAAAGGCACTATAAACATGCCCATGGCTAAGGAAAAGCACTTGTTCCACAAGCAGTGTTTCATGGGACAGGAGATCATCGCCTACATGGTGAACTTTTGCATCAAACAGTAACAAATAATCCATGGATTAATGAGAAAGTGCCCTGGAGACCTCAGAAATGACTCATGGAGACTTGATGGCAGTCAGTGGTTTTCAGTTCAGGTGTGGTGAAATTTAACAGTATTTTTTTTAATCAAACAGCCTTTTGGTGTCAGTCCCAGAAAGAAATGCCTGGAGCCCACCCCAGAAGGGATTTCTGTGCCGTGGAAAAGCTTTCATAGCTGGGACAGGCAGGACTTCTGTGTGAGCTCCTGCACCACGTTTCTAACCCTGCCTGCACACCGTGAAGGATGAACTTGTTCCACAGCACCAAAATGTGTTCCCTGGCATGTTACATTTAGGGTATTTTGAGGGAATATGGGGGCTCTGCTCACCCACTGTGCCAGGCCTTTGGATCTGCACATGAGGGCCTTGGGAATCCTGTGCTGTTTCATCAACACTGAGCTGTCCAGCAAAAAACGTGAGCAAAAGGATGAACGAAGTGATCCTGGGTGTGACCTTGTTGTTCTGATAGCTACGAACTCCAGCCCTGTCACCTTTGTTCTCAGCTCCACAGCGAGTGCTCTGCAGTTCAGGAATTCACCCAAGAGCTAAAACGCCCAGATTTGTAGTGGGATTGTAGCAAAAGTTTTTTTCAGAATTCCTTCTGTTTCTCCCCGTATTTAAGTCCTTTAACTCTGACAGGAATAAAGCACAGAAAGTATTTTGGGAAGTGGCAACCAGACTGTCACCAGCAATGAGCTGAGTTGGTAGTTCGGCCACTATACATATTATTTTTGGAGTAAATGAGTGTCAGATTTTGTTTGGTGCTATCTCTCCCACCCTTTTCCTTTTTCTTTTTTCAGGAATATTGAATGGTAGTTTCAATCCTCCCCAGTTTCTCGCAGGCTCTGGAATGCTTTTTGTGAAATACCAACACCTCTCACCCATCATTGCAGCTCTCAGGGTGAACAGCACACTGTGCAGCATATTGGAATTTCTAGCATTTATTACTGCCTCAAAATGCATTTTGTGGAAAAAGAAAGAATTGATCTTATGGTGTAATAGTGTGGAGGCTCTCCGAGGGAACAGCCTAAATCAAGAAGTATGTTTCAAGGCTGAGCTTTAAACTGGAAATAAACAGAGATACAGCCCAGGAGAGGGAAAGCTGGAAGGAGTGTTGTGGTCTGCAGGGTATTGTGAAACTCTCTGCATCATAAAAACCTGAAATAAAAAGAGAATCATTGAGTGGTAAAGAAAGATTCACCTAGCCTTCATGTGACTTAACTGGTTAGCAGGCACCTCTGGTGAGCCTGCCTGGTGTGTGTGGGACATTAGTCACTAGGGCTGGTGGTACTACTGTTGTTGACTTCTTATGGGAGGTGTGGGGGATTTTTGAAACAAATCCTGAAGTTTGCTTCATCCCTGCTTTTT
>VZTF01002414.1:606633-655804 GCA_013397755.1 Cnemophilus loriae | reverse complement strand
TTTTGTTTTGTTTTGTTTTGTTTTTTTTTTATGTGGGCAGGGAGAGGGAGGGCTCCCAGCCAGAGTGATCCCTTCTGGTTAATATCTGGGATGTTGGGTTATTGTTTGGTTTGGTTGGGTTTTTTCACATCCAGAATTTACTGATGCTTAGCAAAGGCTCTGGTTTTATCATTTAAGTTTCATTTTTGCTGCTTAGATCTCAATAGGTTGCCAGCCTTAGCTGTGGGTTTGTTTTTTTTTTCTGTCAAGTATGCTTTGATCATTTCAGATAAGTGAACCTGCAACCTGACCTTAAATGTGAGGGGTTTTTCTGTGGCTCCCAGTGCTTGAGATAGAGCCTCCCTGGTTGTCCCAGCTAGAAGATAATCAAATGGAGTGAAACTGGGAGGGGGGAAGAGCTGAACAGATGTATTTACTTGGAAAACACAACTTAGTGCTCGCTATCCCAGCTGGTGCATGAACAGACATATGTAAACCACGGAGTGGCTGTGACCTCTAAGCAAATGCAAAACACCCCAGAACATTTTCACACGATGTGCTCATGGGATTTGCTTAACTCTCTGAAGTCTAAGCAACCTCAGGGCCATCTTTGCTCTGTGGCAGCTGAACTTTGGGAACCTGCATTTTACTCCTGGGATTTTTGGGGTGGGGGATGTTGTAGAGATTTAGCAGAGAGTTGTATTTCTGTTTCAGAAGCAGTAATGACTGGCACAGATGGATCAGATTTATCTGAGGCATCAGCAGGAAAAAATAAATGATATAAATGTATATCAGCAATGGACTTGCTACTTACCTGAGCATGGCTTCCACAGTGGTGCTGCCAGGAACTACAGGAAAATAAAGTTTCTAGCACAAAGCATGACCTGAGTATCACGTGAGAGCACCAAGAAACAGCCTCCCAAGCTCATACGGTGCAGCTGGGGAGGTGTTCTAATGAAAGCTATTTCAAGTGGCTGCGTACAGTAAATTAGCAGCCTGCAGTAGTTACTGCACTCAGTGGTATGTACCGCACTGCCTGCTTGAAAAGCTGTGAAAGAGGGAGGGTTCTGTCTTGGGTAAAACCATTGCAGGTGTTTGTGTCAGCTCTGAGGTTTTATAGGCACCTGTTCCTTGCCTTTCTCATTAGCTGCTCTCCAGGGCAGCAATTGGAGTGACAGCTATAACGTTATCCACTCACAGACACCTCTGCCCACATCACAATGTTTCGCTGCAGGTGAGGTGATAATTTTCCTTGCATCAATCAAACTTCTGTCAGTAAGATCACACAAATGGCCCTCTGGTTCCTGCAGCTTGTATTTATCCTGTTTTCAATCTGAACAGGAGAAAATACGTAGGTAATTCTGGTAGAAGGGAATGGAGCAAATGACTAATAATTGGCCTGTAAGACACGTGCATTGATAGGGTTATTCCACTGTAGTGGAGGTTTATTTACAATTCCAGTCCTCGTATGGGGGCTGCACTATTGATACATGTGGCTTTATATGTGTTTTTGTGGAAAGCAGAAGAGGAAAGGCAGTTTATTTCAGAATGTGATGTTAATATTGTATGTAAAATATGTTTATTTTCAAATTTGTTTCTCCATTAGGTTACAGTCTTTACCATGTGCTTTCTCTTACCATTTGTGTCTATTGACCAAACCAATGTTCCAGGCAGTTGTATCACAAACTGTGAGTAAAAAGAAGTTCAGCTCGTTGTTGGATATGTGAGATACTGTGTTTATATCCTCGGGGAGAAATGAGTCAACTTTTATGATCAAACTATGAAGTGCTTTGTGACAAAATGCGTTTAAGTAACACAAACCAAAACAAACCCCAGCGCTGTATCAGAACAAAGCACAAAAGCATCACTGTGGCACAACTTTGATTACATCCCCGTGTTCTTCTTGTCCCAGTGACCCCTGCAGACAGCAGCAGCTTTTGCTTATCCTGGAAGTCCATTCCAGGGGAAAAAGCCAGCTATACTTGCCAGAGCTGCACTGTGTGTGCAGGGATTGGCCCCTGGAGCTTTGTGCTGGTAAAGGAACAGAACATTGAGCTCTTCCCTTCTGTTTTCCCCCAGGTATGACCTCGTGGTTATTCAAACCAGGCTTGGCATAGTTAGAGACAGAACCACAGAATCCTTCTGTGGTTCTATTTCCAACCACAATTCCCAGGTTGGAAAAGCCCTCCAAGGTCATCAAGCCCAACCTGTGCCCCATCCCCGCCGTGTCACCCAGCCCAGAGCACTGAGTGCCACATCCAGGTTCCCTGAACGTCTCCAGGAAGGATCTTTGAGGCTCCTGAAAGGAAAAAGTCCTTTTGTGTGCACAGCAGAGAATCAAACTGGATATTCGCTGAACTTTGGTAAATAGATGGAGACAGGAGACAAACTAAAAGGCAGCAGTTGTGGTAGTGACTGCAGTTCTCCAAACAAACAGAAATTTGCCTGTTAGCTGGCAATATGAGACATTCACCTGCCAGAGCTGAGCAGAGCAGACCTTCCTTGGAGGGCTCCAGACACCTGCTTTTCTTTGTCTGTAAAAGTGACTGAGCACTTGCTCTCTGAGGCCACTAAGATGAATGCTCAAAATAGCTGTACTTGATATCACTTCGTGCGATTATTTCTGATTATTTCTGGAGTGGCTGTAGCTCTGTGCCAGGGTAAACTTCCAATAACAGTGTATTTAGGGCAGTGGCTGTAGTTATCCAGGAGTACAAGCACAGGTGGAGATCCTGCCATGCTCTGTGTCGTGTGTGAGAGCAAACATTTACTCTAAGCCTGTATTTGGTAACTTTTGTGAAGAACTGAACCCAGGGGACTTGATGTGATATTTAACTAAATGACCGTGATTGAGAGCCTGAGGCCAATGGCATAAAATGTGACAGCGTGTTAAGATCACTTACCTGAAATTATACCTCAAAAAATTTGTGTGTTAAATGAGTTGTCTGATACCTTGGTAAGGTCTGCAGCCTGTTTTCCATTGCAGATGTTGGTATGTTCCTGTTTGGATGCATCCCTTGGACAGAAAAAAACAAAAAGCATTCAGCAAAACCCTGCTGGATTCCATTTGCAGGAAAATTAACACATGCAAACTTCATTAGAGGAATAAAATTGTGGAGTATGCGGGGTGGTAAATCTTATCTGAAATCAATATTCGGGAAGAAAACAAAATTTTGTGGGATGTACACAAGTGTGCTGGTCAAATATCTGCACACTGCTCTGTGATCCCAGCAGGTAATCCAGTGAGCAGGTACACACGGGGATGGTTTGTTTGAATATGTGGCTCAGGCACCCCCTACCCCTGTGATAACAGGAAAATTCACTTTTTCAATTAGTTTTCTGTGGTTTATTTGCTCTGAGGGTTGTTTTGGGATGAGACCTTGATGAATGTCAGAGGACTTGGTTGGATTTCTCAAATGTAGTTGTCAGTGGTGAGCTTTTACCATCTGCAGGAGTGGTGGCCATTCCTATTTCTGTGCAGGGCTGTCTCTGCACTTAAATCCACCCTTTCTTGCATTCTTTTGCCCATCCACCAAACCAGAGCTTCCCACCCTACTTACCTTCCTATCCTATCTCTCCTTTGGTTCCCAGTTCTTCCTGGGTCACCGTGCTTTGATGCTGTTCCTCTATCCTGACCAGGAAATAGGTTTCTAATTCAGGGATAAAAGGATGAGGCTTGGAGCTGAGAGTCCTTGATGTCTTTAGGGAGGAATTACTCTGTCTGGAGCTTTGTGCAGTCACATGATTAACTGAATAGGGAAGAATAAGTTCCTCTCCCCTGCCACAACTTGTGCCAAAATAAGCCATTATACCTTTACCTGAATCCTGGAGTTTCTGTGGAGTGGGTGACCCAAAAGGAGACTTTTTTTAGATGAATATTGCTGCCTGTTGAAGTCCCTGTATCATCAAGCCACGGGCTAAAACTGCTGGGCTGAAGAGGAGGTTTGAATTCTGTTTTTCCAAGTGAAGGACAGGCAGACCATTAGCACAGTGCCTGAGATATCTGAAGGTCACATCAGTTATAATCAATTAACGTTTTACTTACCAGTTGAAAAAAAAGCGATTTCAAATGTAATTAGTAAACAAAAGCCTTTCATGTTCTTTAAAGACCAGCTCAGGGAGTGCTGATTTCGGACAGGTTAAAGCCAGTTCATATTTAATATGATTATTGGAACATTGCAACAAAGTTTATTTTAGTGCAAGACACTTTACTATTCAGTGGTTCAAAAGAAACTTCTTGAAAACAGCTTTTTCTTTGTGGATTTGTGGTGGAAAAGAACCTACAGTAAACACCACTGCCATCTGTTTCAAAGAAGAAAAGTTGGGCTATGAATGTCCTTGCAAAAGCTGAAAAGCTTTTTAGTAGCTAAAAATGCGTAATTTTAGAATTTTTGTTTGATTTTTTCATTGATTTGATTGCATTGAACCAGATGGGTTTTGTTGGTTTTTTTTTCATGGAGAGCCTTCACCACATCCGTGTGTGCGATGCTTTGAGAAAATACATGGCTAGCAAATTTGGAGCTGATGAGGGAGAGATTTGAAGATGCAGTGTCTCACACATTTCTGAACACTGAAGTATGGCAAGAATGCAAACCTGCTGTACCACCTATGATGAACGAGCTTGTTTGGCCAAGCAGATTTCCTGTGTGTAATGCACATTTTTGCATCTGTCCACTCCCTTCCCTGTGTATTCACTAGGAAAGTAAAGGAGCTTTGATTCCAAAAGGACTTTTTTTCCCCGGGGAATGGGCACAGCCCCGAGGCTGCATTTGGACAGCGCTGCCAGGGGTGCACAGGGTGGGGTTGTTGGGGTGTCTGTGCAGGGCTGGGCTTGGGCTGGATGATCCTGTGGGTCCCTTCCAACTCAGGATATTCCATGATTCCATGGTGATTTTTCTCTCTGAGGGAGAATTCCTCACTAAGATTTGCCACGTGAATGGAGCAAAATCTGTGTATGGACTAGAACAAATAAAACTTCTGCCTGAGTTGGAAACTGCAGATGTAATCATGAATGATTTTATCTGGAAACAGTGTGTTCCTCTAAAAGCTTGCTAATTTTATTTTAAAGAGGGAACACAAATGTCTGACTCACTCTCCCATACATCTGCTGTTCTTCTATAGAAAATGCCTTTGCTGACAATACTTACATGTGCCTTGTCTTTTTAATAACTAAATCAGGATTTTTGAATAACAGCCATCAAACAAATTAGTAGAGATCATAAACATCTATTGTATTAGTCCTGGTAAAATATGCTGTAATCCCCCTCTCTGATTCGACAATTATTTTATTGAGAACTTCCAAGGAGGCTGTTCTCGTAGATCTGCCTGACCTCTCTAATCTTCTCTCCCAGACTGACATGTCACACTCCTCTGGGGAAGGATTTCAGTTCTCATTCTGTGTGGTGGATTAAATAAGCGTCACTGGGTTTCTCAGTACCTTCCAGGAATTTCCTCTGAGTGAACCTTAAGTATTTTGTCTCTCAAGAGCTGCAGTTCCTGTCAGGTGCTGTAGCTGCTAGATTTGGGCTCGAATTCTCCCAGCTGGGGCCTGCCAGTAGCAGGGTTCAGCTCTCATTTATGTTCATGGTGCACGTCCAGGCCTCGTTCCTCTGAGCAGCACCCGCGGGCTCTCCCACAGCCTTGGACCAGGTGTGTTCTGCATTGTTCCCTCTGCATTTCATCTGATTTGGCTCCCTGATCCCATTCCTTTATTTGTTTCTTGTCACCAGTTGTCTCCTGAAGTCTGTTCCTGTTTTCCTTGAACCTCCTCCCCCTTATTAATGTGGAGAACTCGTTTGTAGGTGGTCCTGAGTTCCCAGTGGTTTTACTGGGAATTTAATATTAATTCATACTTGGAGTCTGATGACGTTGTAAATACGTACAGAAAACCCCCATTTATTTTATTTTTAAAAGTTATATGTGCCATTATTTACCATGTATGAAATAATGAAATGTTGGGTACTGTCTTGCTGTTACGTTAATTTTACCTCCGCATTATTTTTTCTGTTAATAAGGACTGCACCTGGACATGGAACACTTTTCCTGTCTTATCCCAGTGGCAGAACAATTAGTGCAACTCTGCTGGCTGCTGACTTTGAACCACACACGGTTGCATTCACAAGCCATCACTGTTGCTCTCTAATCTATCCAGTTCACAGGCAAATAAAATATGCCATCTTTCAGGATGGAATTACAGAATGGAAATGAAAGGAAAAAGATTAGTAAAAAAAGTAATGCCTAAGGAGTAGCCTTATTCTTCAGGGAGAAAATAAAATACCTGCTGACAGCTCTTACCTTAATGATGTTCTTGCTTCTGTCAAAACATCAGACGCCCCATCATTTTCACTGGCATTTGCAAGACTCTTTTAACAGATGCAGAGGAAAGCAGAGTGTTTTGAAGGGTGCTTTTTTTTCCAGTTGGAATCCCTTTCCATAGCCACTGTTTCTTGTGAAGAGAATCTCTTTTTTTCCATCTATCCCCTCTCAGGTTGATTTGAGAAGGATTTTGGGAGCAAGAGGAAGTAAAGGGTCGACAGGGTATAAATACACCCAGGGCACAAGTTTCTGTCCTGTAATGTAATTAACAGTGGGAATTGCTGCTGCACAATATCGCTGCAATGGGTGCAAAAAGAGGTGTTTGTAACACGGGCAATGGGAACTGGGGAACTCTGCCAAAAGTAACCACTCTGGTGTGTTTGTGTTTACAAGAGGCTGCAACTCCCCCTGTGCAGGGGGGTCATGTCTTCAGAGAAGACCTTGGAGAAGAAACTTCGGCAAAGTTTTTCTCTCTTCTTCTACAGAAAAATCACCTAAATGGGAGGTATGGTTTTATCTGTCTTTGAGGGTGCCACCAACTGCTCTGTCCTGGGGCAGGACTGGGCACTGACCCCTGGCAGCTGGGAATTTATACTGGATGCCTCGTGCTGCTGGAAAGGATGGCAGACTCACACAGCAGTAACAAGATTTAATTCTTATTTTCTTTAGCAAGCACTCTGGGACACTGATTTTTCTTTTTTGTCCACACCCACTCACATGACAGAGAGAGGATGAAACCACGGAGAAACCAGAGGAGCCCGGGCAGTGAGGAGGAGGGAGTGAATCCCTGTGCAATTGCCCTTTATCCACACTCTCACTGTCAGTCCCTGTGGTGTGGGAAGGATAAGAGGGACTCCATTGCAGCTGGACAGCGTTTTCTCTTTTGCAAAGCGTGTTCAGCACTAAGCTGCTTCTCCCAAAGTTGAATCAGTTTGTTCTTTACCTCAGGTATTCTGGTATTGATCTCATCTCCTCCCTCACTGTTCTCATGTCATAGTTCAGGAATCAGAAACATTTAAAATTGATGTGCCATCGAAAGCAGATCTATTCCAGCTGACACAGAGTGGACTCGAACTCTGATTTTGATTCATACCCTGGCGTGTGCTGCTTCCCCCAGGTAGTATTGCTTTTTAAATTATCTGTCTCTCAGGACCTTGCTGAATCTATTCTGAAAAATCTCGAACTCTACTACCCCTGGAAATTAAGATGCTCTCAGAGTTCATGTTTCATGGAAAGACAAGATCTTAATGTAAAAATTATCTGCTTCTCTTTTCTTGGGCAAGCTTTCTGTACTGGAGGGTTCATACAGGGATGTGGTGAACAGACAGTTCATTGCAAGACGTGTGGTTCTCGATTCACTCAAAATGGTCACTTAAATTACAGCTTTATGAAAAGTGGTTTTCTCCTTTAATTGTTTTTTACTTTCTTTCTCTGTCTTCTTCCTTGACCAGATGGAGTAAAATTCAAATATAGGCAACTCTGCATTCATTCTAAGGGGCTTTTAAAGGAAATAACAGATCATGGGAAATTATATTCTTCCTCATCTCCACTCCTCAGAGCAGATTTAGATTGCCTCATTACAAGTCCTATTTTCTTTACTTTGAGAAATTTGCCTTCCAAGCTTTGTTTTCTCTTTTATACCTCTACAGAGTGGAAGTTGCCTTTCTACTTTCTGGCGCTTTTGTTGTATGTTTTTTTTTAAACTAGAAAAGTTAATAGGGCTGATAGTTTAGAATGCACACTTAGCAAATGCATTTGGGAGCTCCACTAAATATGGGAGATTGTCTAAACCAAGCTTTTCTAACACTTTTTCCTTCTCATGAAATGAGCAATTTTCAACAGCTGCCCCTTAGCTGCAAATTCTGCCACATTTTGCAACCCACCTTAAAGGCCGAGGACCTCGATCCTTCAGGCCAGCAGCTGTGAAAATATTGATGAAAAACACGTCTTAATGTAAAGACAAGTTCTGCTCCAACAGAACTATTGGATACTGGAGGGGAACTGTTGCTGCTGCATCAAATCCTGATATTCTGCCCTGCTCCCCACAGGTTCCTCTGCTGGCAGCTGTTTATCTGATTAAAGGAAATAAAACAAGCAGGCCTTTAAGCCACCACGTTGTACGTAAGGGACACAGAGCTCTGTCAAACAACCAGGAAAGATAACCTGATAAAGAAACTGGCCTGAAAACTGCATATTGCAGGCATAAATCCTGGAGTGTTCCTGTCAGTCCTTAATGCCACAGGTGGAATCACAGAATGCTTTGGTTTGGAAGGGACCTTAAAGGTCATCTTGTTTCAATCCGCTGCCGTGGAAAAAAATGGAAGAAGCTGTGTTCTTGTGATGGCCTGTCTAGCTCTTTATGCACTTCTGGTTTCTACC
This sequence comes from Cnemophilus loriae, assembly GCA_013397755.1. Taxonomy (NCBI): domain Eukaryota; kingdom Metazoa; phylum Chordata; class Aves; order Passeriformes; family Corvidae; genus Cnemophilus; species Cnemophilus loriae. The sequence continues at coordinate 647,131 of VZTF01002414.1, read as the reverse complement.
AGCTCTTCTTTGGTTGGTGTTTGGAAGTCTCTTGTATTATGAACACATTTAGCATAATTTATGATGGGTAAATGGCTGGGGTTTTTATCAGTAAAGCCTAAGCTCTGACCATTTGTCCCCACCTGTGAAGTGACTGGGCAGAGGGCAGTGCAGAATCCCTCAGGAAGAGGGGGCAGAACAATTCCTATGGCCCCAGGAATGAGTCCCTCTCCATTCTGAGAACCTTGTAGGAAAAAGAGAATGGGATCACGCATTTAATAGAGGTGGGATGAATCATTCAGCAAGGCTGGATCCATTTGGCTGCAAATTGGACACACTGACATGGATTAATGAGAAACTATAAGGACCAAGTTAGGAGGAATGGCAGAACATAGATGCTACCAGCTTTCTAGGTGGCTTGCCGTGCCTTTTTAGGCTAAAGCACATCACAGGATTTACCACTGGAAGCAAGTTGTTGTTACCATCCAGTCCTGGTGGTGGGAAAAGAAGGGATTGTAAGTGTGTTCCATACCCAGTTTGCAAATGTTACCTGTTCCGTGGGTGGCTTGTCATTTGAACCATCAGAAGTGATCCGTGATCCCATTTTCCACTGCTATTCCCAACAAATGAAATGATAGCAGTGAATCCCATTATGCAGATAATCTTGGGACAGAGGTAATGAGGAGACATTTTTCCCACTGTGAGCCCTGCTGCAGTTCTTTAGTGCTTTTTATGTGTCAGATAACCCCCGTGCCACGTTGGGAGGAATGGGACTGTGTTCAGCAGTTGTGCTTGTACGTCGTTCGTCGAGATTCTCCATCTTCTGCAAGGAGGAATTGTGAAGTTTGCCGTGAAATTGGCCCTGTATGGGAGAGCTGTGATGCCCTGGAGTGGCTACCTAGAACAGAGGCTAGACAAGATTAAGAGAAATAAAAGTAGGCATTTATTAAAGGCTTCCAATAGATACAGCTTGGGCAGTCAGAAGCCTCCGAGAGGGGCTACACCCAGCATGGACGATGGTCACGAGTTTTTCAGACAATTATAAGTTTGGTCCAGTTACATATCAGGGGTTAATCCTCCAATTACAGCTTCAGGTAGTGAAGTCAGATACCCCCAGTTTGCTCCCCCACAACTCACTTTTGTTTATACTTTTCAGGGCTGAGGCTGTAGGGTGTCCTTGAATTTCGGGCCTAGAGGAATTGTTTTGCCTGACCAAAATGAGAAGAGAGCTAACTAACACTCTATAGGCAGTTCAGAGTTACACACTAAAGCAGTACTGGATCTGAAAAATACAAAATCTAAAATCCTAAGGCATCAGTTGTGATATCCAAGTGTTAGTGTGAGTCATTGCACTTGCCTCCTGTGTTACACTAGGCTGCAGCTAATTCTGCTGAATACGTTGTAGTGACATCCTGAGGGACGTCTTTTAACAAGGAACACAAGAATCCCACAGCTGCAGACCGACTTCTCCTCATGTGCAGGTACTGAGCATTTCTGTTTGCATATAACAACACAAAGCCTTTGGATTTATTTCACACCTAATTGTGAGATGCATGTGCTGCTATCATCCACATAAATTACTTCTCATTGAAAAATCTTGTCTGCAAACACAACTGAGTTTAACATCCAGGCATTTCAACTGAGCCATGAAGAAATATGTCCCAGTGAGCCATCAGCTTAAGCAAAATAATTCATTCTCTCTTAATTCCAGTTGAACACAAGACAGGCTGCTCAGAGACAAGGTGGTGCTGCTGCCCTGCCTTAGCTCACCTGCAGGAGTTTATTGGCCTGAGGAGGGGTGAGGTGTGAATAGATTTTCATCACCGGGTCTTTTGATGTCTGAATACTATGACTCCTTTAGAAAATGTTGATTCACTGGCTTAGAACCTAAATCTGTGCCGTGGTTTTTGAGGCTAGGATTTGGATGCGATTCAGTGGCAAATTAACCTAGCTGAGTAATTAATCGTATCAGATGAAATTTCTAAAATCTCCACTTTCATGTGCCTGTGCTCCTTTCATGTGGTTACCTTGGGTCTCTTGAGGGATGCTGCTGATTGAAGAGGCAGATACTGCTGGTGCTAAACATGTGAAGGCGATTGAACTGAATGAATCAAAGAAATGAAGGGGTTTGTAACTCCCAATTCAAGTAAAACCACTTAAAAGATACTTGCAAAGGGCCATGTGGGTCAAGTTAGCTAATTGTGGATACCAACTTGTGGATTCTATCCTGGCCACAAAATACAGGCACAGCTTGGGATACCTGTGGGATTGTGCCACGGGAGCAGAGTGTGTGCTGCTTTCTCCATGATCTGTCACGTTGCCTGCTGTCTTCACACAATTAAGGCTTAGCAAAAGCCTGTGAGTGCCTTATGTTGGTAAGAGAAACTGCACCACAGCCTAGTTTGAATTCTCTACTATATTTTGCTTCCTCGTGCTGAATAATGCAAAGACTTTTTTGTGTGGCGTGTTTTTGTTTAGGTTGTTTTTTTTTTTATCTTAATGTTCTTTTCCAGGCAGCTGGGGACCTGCTCTCAGTTGTTGAGAGTTCCTTTTGGCAAGCGTTGCAGGCAGATCTTTAAAAGTCCAGATCTTTAAAAATCAAACCCTTGTTTATGCCTGCAGTGAAAACAGCCTTAAACATGTAAGTGTAAATTATAGCAGCACCTCTGATGAACACATACACAAAACCTTTATGAAAATATTGGTTTTCTGATGAAGAGAATCTTCAGTACGCTGCAAGCACAAAATTGACAGTCTGCTTGTGGAGCTGCCAGCAGCTCCCTACACCTGCTTTGCCCCCTCTCTGGCTTCACAAGTACAGTATTTCCCTAGTCCTGAGCTGTGTCAGGCTGCTGGTGTGTACATTTCCTTGAATTTTTGAGTTGTGTGTGTCACTGTGAGCTGAGTGTGCTCTGCAGAACCCTGAACTTGTCCCAGTCATTCTGCTGTCAGTGGTAAGAACCGAATGAGCAACTCAGCAGGGAACATGGAGCTTTGACAAGGTGCTCCTTGAAAATCCAGCAGTTCTCCTGGACCACTCTTCTGTCCAGAACCCATGGGGTTCTTCCAAACAGAACCTTGAGCAGGCCAAGGTCTTCTTTCCTGGTGCCTGGGTTATGATCCTGCTCCATTCCTGGTTCCTGTCTCTCAGCACTGTGAACTGCTGGAGGGTGTCCAGCTTCACCTACAGCTCTTACAGATGCATTGTGCTGCATTTCCCAGCAAGAGAAACGCTTCTCTCTGCAGCAGAGGTGGCAGGGGACATTGCCTGCTGACCTTCGCGCTGTCCCTGATCACCCTCTGGAATTTTACCAGTCATTTCAATGAATAAGATGGAAGAGGCAGCAGTGTCCTCTTTTTTTTTGTCTGTTCTTACCTGCTGTGGTAATGCCTCATAAATAAGGACCTTAAACTCGTGGTTAAATTTAATAACTGTCTGTAAAAGTCATTCTGGTACTGAAACCCTTTGTTGTGGGACAGAGCTCACTCGTAGCCTCTCTTGAGTTTGTGTTTCCTTTCCAAAACCTTGGGCAATGTTCCAGCACAAGCAGCCCTGATTTGGGAGGTGTGAGGAAATGTTAACAAAGCGATTTCCACAGATCCATAAGATTATCTGAATGTAAGAGCTGGAATCCAGACCTGGTGCCACAGGCAGTTAGGAGCTGTAAGTTAAAATTGCAGGGCTTGGTGTAATGGATTGGCAGTAACACAGTACTTGGAATTCATTTGGCATTTACATGCACAGTAAATTCCAAATGAGCTCCTAAGAACCCTATAAAAAGAAAAAAAGGGTGTATGTGAGCCACTTGTTTCTCCCTGTAACATATATCCTCTGAGTTCTAGGTTATAACTTGGCTTTGCATCGCTGGGAAGTTCTTTTAATTTATACAAAGAGGTGATTTACATTCTGAGATAAAGTCCAGGCATTTCCAAGAGCATCAGGATAAGTGGACCACTGTTTTCTCTGCAGCTGAAGCTTGGAGATTCTGTGTGAATGCATCTCAGTTTTACTGCCCATGCTTCAGGGCAGCTTGCTTTTATGCAGTAAATATTGGAAGATCTCAAGGAAATATAGCCGTGGATTTTATTACCAATGAAGGGAATGCCTGCCAGTGGCGTGGCAGATCGTGTTCAAACTGGCAGCTGGTGACAGATGTGGATGTAATGGCTCTAAATCACCGTGTGGACTCACTGTATTCCATATTTTACTCAACTTCCAATAAGAGTCACGCAAATAAATTAAAGTGCAGCTGTCAAGATCAGCAGCAGAGTTGAAGGCGTATGTATACTATAAAGTATTCAAGAGCTGGTGCTTTCTCCTGGAAAAATGTTGAAATGTATTTTGTTAGATGAAAGGAGCAGATTTGTTTCTCCTGTTTGTTTTCCTTGTCTCGCATTTAATAATCAAGAGCACTTGTAATCAAGTTTCAGATCTCAGAGGAGTTAGTTACAGTTTTGGGGCTGGTTCTGTATCTGTAACCCTTTTCTGGTTATTCCATCACTTAAACTCTGCTGGAAATGAAATCCTGTAATGCTCTGCTTAGGGAGTAGAATACCTGTGCATGAACCAACCATAGCTGCTCGGAAGGTCCAGATGGCTTTAGGTTTTCTTTCCTTTTATGAAATTATCTCACACTCCTTAAAATCAGAGTTTTATGTAATCTTATCACGATCCATCAGCAGACAGCTCCATTAAAGCCGCTGTTATTCCCTCTGTGCCCCAGAGAGGCCAGCTCTGGGTCTCACCAGTGCATGCCTGTCAGGCTGATGAGCTCCACAGCAATTCCATTTGTCTCCAGTCACTTTTTATCCAGTTGGCGCTGCTTGTTCTGTCTGTGAGCTGCTGGCTCTGCTCTTCCCTGGATTTGGGAGGGATTTGAGCCAGACTTGGAGGCAAGGCTTCACTCCCTCACCTTGCAGCTCCCGTGCTGGCTGAGCAGTTCCTTTCTTGACTCTTGCATCATCTCCTGTTTCCTGATACCCCAGGATCTGATCAAGTATTCGTGTTGTGGTGGAAGGTACAGGCAGCCATGCGGTGGTTTCTCTTCCTTCGCCCCCACTCTTTGTTCCTAATCCTTGCAGAATTGTTGGCAGCCATCAGTAAATGGAATTAGGACACTTGGAATTTGTCTGTGCTCAGATCCACAGACCTTTTGTTGTTTAAACATCTTTACGAAACATGACGTGTTTCCACCCAGCACACGGCGCTCTTCCCTCCAGCCTGGCTACAGCCACCTGTTCAATGGACTGAATTCATCAAGTCATTTTTAATCACGTTCATTGGCCTGTGGAGCTGTGCCAGGGTCCTACTAAGCAACAAATGGGTTCAGAGCAGGCACAGAGCAGATTCTGTGAGAAAATAGTTCCCTGTGGTGCTGGTTCTTATCCGCTTGCCTGTGAAGGATAAGGAATCATCAACATTTCAGATTACTGAGGAACAAAAGAGCACAAACTTGGCTTATTTGCATCACAGTGGTAACTCCATTTATTTTGGACTCGTACCAGCATAAACTGGAGAAGAATTGGGCACAGAGCCAAATAATCATTGTATTTCTCAAATAATTAAGTGAATCTACAAGGAGCTAAGCTGGTGAATGGCTAACGAGCTAATCATTAAAGCCAAGCACTGCACCACAACCTATATCTGCCTGTTCTTAACTCCAGAGATGTTCTGCTGTTCTTAAGGACACCTTGGAAGGAGGAACTCTGAGTCAAGCATCAAGAATTTGGCTCGAAGCAAAAAGAATTTAAGTAGCCTTACCAAGCAGCAGACCTCTTTGGTGCAAGTATTTTGGGCAAGATTTGACTTACAATATTGTTCCTCTGAAGGTGGTGATTATGTCTAGCAACTCACTTAAAGGGTTTTGTATTTGAGACCCATGCAGGGAATGTAAATTTACAAGTTGGAGCAACAAATGGTTTTGTGTGGCATTGAACAAAGATCTCGTCAGGTATTAACTGGAGCTTATTTGGACAGTGGAGGTTTCTGCTTGTAAAGACAGGAAATAGAAAAAAAATGGAAGAACTGAATACTTTACTGTGCTTATTTGGGTCAGGTCCTTCCAGACAGTTGCACAAGACTGTTTGAGGTGTTTGGGTTGCTGTTCTTCCCACAGGTGCTTTGATTCAATGAAATCCTGCAATCCTGTTTCCCATGCAGAGGTGTAGGAATTGAATGTTTCCCCAGGTGCCTGACAGGAATTACTGGCAGGATGAAGGGTGAATTTTGACCCCATGCTTGATAATTATGTAGTGATAAAATCACTAACAGGCATTCCTGGTGATATAAGTGACAGTTTATACAGTGACTCCTCTGCTTCAAATTTTGCTTTGATCTGCATCAACAGGAATTCCACACATACAAATTAATAAGAAAATAAACCCTTGTGTGTTCTAGCTCCATTTTATGTATGCAGCCAATGCATAATCAACATTTGATATTTGGCTGCAATGTGAAAGGTGCAGCTCTAGAATTGAAAACGTAGATTTCCAAACTCTGTGGCATTTCCTTGCTGATCTTGTTTATCCATCAGTGCTGAAAATCATGGAGCAATATAATCAAGCATAATAACTTCTCTACTGAGTGAAGACATACAGTCCTTGTACCAAGTCATAAGCATCCCTTACAAAGGAGAAAAATAATTTTCTAAATCATGATTTGAAACTCTAATGTAGGAAGAAAACTTTTTGTACCTACTCCTGTGTTGGTCACTCTGCATTTTTGCTGCTGAGTCTTCAGTTTTGCAGGATGACAAGTTGTTCAGGCTGCTGCTAATTATGTGCTCACTGTTATGGTAATTGGCATCTCTCAGTTTTGTTGTTATGACTACAAAGCCCTTGGTAACAGGCTGATGATGCAGGAAGGCTGCAGCCTGGCTTGCTGCTGACACCCATCACTGCTGCTCTCTGCTCTGCCTGGCCACGTGTGCTGTCACAGTCTGGTGCAGAGACTTTCTAGAGTGCTTAGCACCAGGATGCAGGAGACACCACAGAAAGGCAAGGTCTGCAGGTCTTTCCGTGTATAAACACATATAATCCACTTTTCTCCGTCAGAAGTGACCTTCAGTCCCACTCTGCAGCAGTGAAGTGCTTCATAACGTTTGGCCTTATGGCCTTATGCTTAGGTAGTCTGCTGTCCTCGTTTCACCCAGAAAACTTGGGTGAGTTGCTGTTCCTTGATGACCCTTGATCTGTTTGGCAGCCATCCTTAGGGAACACAGGTATTAGGAACTGACAGATTGTATTTCAAATCTTGTATACCAGTGTGCATCCTCCTGAAAGGGTGACCAGCCAGTGAGATCTTTGTACTGTTATTAAAAATGCTAAAAAGGAGCTTCCCTCATGTCCTAGTAGATTTGCCATCCTCTTTTCCCCCGTGTTTTTAGCTTTTGCAGTACATGCAGAATGTCTGGAATTTAGTCAATGTATGCCTGTAGGGGACCAGACTATGTAAGGAACTCTCAGCTGATGAAATCAGTAAATGCAAATTGAATCTTCTCAGGAAAGCCCAGGTTCAATTTGCATTGATTGGGGGAGTGATAATATACTGTGAGCAGAAAGCTCTGCACAGGGAAGTGCTCCAGTGCGCTGGCACTGGTTAGTCATACATGCAGATATTGCCTGGACATCTGCAGACTCTGCTTTAGGAGGATTTTTGGCACAGTAAATATTTGTCTTCCAGCTCCTTGAAAAAACTTTGAATGTGTAATTTCTACTGTTAGAACACATATTTTGTAATAGGAGTTTTCTTTGAAGGAACCTGACTCGAGGCCCCGGTGGATCTGCAGAAAATTTGATATGATGGGAATGAAACACAGCTTCTCCTCTAGATGGACAGATTTCCCTTACATAACCCCAAATGCAGGAGGATCCAGGCTGTGCAGGACCCTAAGTTGAATTACCACTGGTTTTGAAACAAAGACCCATTAAAAATCACTTCAGTCCTGTGATTTAAACTCCATAAGCCATAATGCAGCTCTTCCAAATCCTAAACCTGTTCCAAGATGTGTCTGGCAGTGGGAGAACTTGTTTTTATTAACTGTCCCAGGGGTGAGACAGCAGCAAATAAGAAAGAATAAAAAATTCATTAACTGACTGCAGATATTCTTGGGAATACTGGGAGCCTTTTGAAAAAAAAAAGTAAAGCTGTAACACCCAGAATCCCGGATCTCTGGTTAATAGGATTGACTCTGAGGTATTTTTGCACTTCCATTCAGAAGCAGAGTGTTTGTTCCTTCCCTTGGGGAAATAAAACAGTTGAAATACATCAGCTTAACTGCAAACATTCAGTTTTGGGAGTACCTCTCTGTGTAGCAGGCAGGAATTCTCTTGAGTGTGTTGTACTCTGGAGATGCTGGCATGTGGCTCAGAGGTGGAAGAGATCCCTTTCTGTTCTGGAAATTGCCATGGAACTTGAAGTTGTTCCTCCTGGTGTTTAACTTCCTGGACAGTGATTGTTTTCGCCACCACAAGCAAAGATTATTGCCATGCAGACTTTGTAATAAATTAGTGGGTTGCTTATGCAGCTGTGTAAGCAGCATGGCTTTTGTGGCAGCAGAACAGTTATTGGTAATGGACCTGGCTCTTTTTCACCCTCTGTTGTCAATAAAAGTGGAAGGATGACTAACCTTCATCTTGAATTTCTGGGATGAAATGTGCTACTTTGGATGTAAACCATAAGACAATTTCTGTAGGTGGTATTTCTGGGAATGTTTTGGAACCTGCATGAGGAATATTTAAATAGCACTGATATCCAGTTATTCAAGTAGTTTCTTCAGGTTTCCCAGGGTGCACATCTGTTCTTACCCCAGAGAAAGGAGGAAAGAGAGAAAACTTTTGAATTCGAATGAAGCCTAGCTGTGATAACAGCAAACCCTGCTCTTCCCTTGGGCTCTTAATGTTCCCAGGTCTGTAATTTCAGTCGGTTAAGGCAGGAGGAATGACTGCCCAAAATGAGCACTCGGCAAAGTACCTGTGGAAATTAGTCATGTCTGCTTCATCCAAGTTTCATGCTGAGATCAGAACTGTGTTCTTGCTTGGATTGATATCAAGCAAACCTGCACTCAGGTGACCACCCACTCTGAGACGTGGTTGCCTGGATAGTTTGTTAGATGCTGCTTCAGGCTTTAGAGCTGAAAAAGCTGAAAAGCTCCTTGGGGGGTGTCTCCCTGAGATCCCTGTTGGCACATTTGTTACCTAGTATTCCAGCATCAGCTCTCTTTTGTGCTAAATTTGACTTGGCTCCTCATGGTCAAATGTGATCCGCGTTTTTCACAGATCTGTCACAGGAAAATAAATGCTTAAACGAGAACATTTTTCTTTATGGACTGAAAAACCCTAAATTTGTATGTCAAGCCTGGCACACGCTCCTTTGTAGGAGGTCATAAAGTCTGTAGGCTGGAACACAAGTCTGCGTTGAGTCTCTGGCCCTGCAGCCACCCATTAATCATTATTTGCAGTTATAAAACAATGCGTTCATAGTTGCTTCACCAGGGTTTTGTGGGGATTAACTGTGAGCAGAGCCCAGAAGTGCCCTGCAGCGCACACAGCAGTGTCCTCACCCCGAATGAACCCAGCTCTGGGTGCAGGTTGTGTCTGAGAGAGGAGGGATCAGTGTCAGTGGCTGGGGACATCCCTGAGTCTGTGGCTCACTGCCGTGGTACTCTCTCCTGCTGAACTCCAGCCTGGCTGTTTCCTCGGTTTTCTGACTGCTCCCCATGTGTCCTGCACACCCCCAGGGGGTGGACAGGGACGTCAAGGACAGCGGGATTTTTACTGCCCTGCTTTGCCTTGAATGAAGTGAAGCATCCCGCCTCGGGCTTTTCCTGCAAACCTAGCAGGTTGCTGTGGATTAAAGCTCCTTAATCAATCCAGACAAACCATTCCATGCTGCTTCCTGGTGGTCAATACCTCCAGTCACTTGCCATTTCAGCATCTTAGAGACTAATGAGCCTTCATTCTGCAGACAGAGATGTGCCAGAAAGCAAAAGTTGCTAAATAGCCACTCTAGACAGAGCTATAAAATCCTTTTGCCTCTGTCCTTTCCCACCACCATCAGCTGGTAGCATAGCAACTGCTGAAGCTGCTTGAACTTGAGTTGACCTGAAATTACACGTTTCTCAGTTTACGTGTTTATTAATGCCTTTCTCCTTTTTTTGGTGCTTGTTGAGCTTACATTTTTCAGTCCCTGTGGGAGATTAGCAGCTTGCTCATGCAGAAAGCAGAAATAGACTTAATAACATGTGATAGATGAGCTCAGACGGACCCTGGAATTAGAAACATGAGGGAGAGCTGAAGGTGGCCCTGAGCAGTGACTGGTGGAGAGGCCCTTGGTTTCTGTAGGATGTGGATGCAGTTTCCCATATCCTTGTACAGAATTGGTGGAGCCACGAGGAGGAGCAGCATGCCATAGGCTGTTTTTTCAGACTGTGGTGTTGGAGAAGTGGCTGGTGAAGGAAGAAGAGTGAACTGGAAATCAGCAGAGATTGTGGTAACCCTGGTATTTCTCACCTGGGGCAGAGAAAACTCAGACACAGGTTCAGGAGTAACCTGCTGCTTGAGTGATGGTTGGTGCAGGTGCAGCAATTTCTAGTGCAGGAATTGGTGTTTTGACCAGAGTTTCTGGAAAGCTCCTGTATTTCCATCTCCCTTGTTGAAGGAGAGATGGTGCTTAGTTCTCATACTTTTGTAATTACTGTATTCAGATATGTTATGTTAAAGCCTAACTTGTTTTTCTTCACGGGTCATTTCAAGATTAATATAAAACCTTAGTCCACACATAGCTGATGGGCCTGTCATCGAGTCCAAGAAACGAGGGAAGCAGCAAAAATTAAAAATTACTAATTGTTGTGTAAGGAAAATATATCAAAGATAAGTCTGGAGAACAGGACTTGGTGCCAGCAAGCTGGACATGCTCCTTGTGGAGCAAAATGGAGCAGTGAGATGCTGGGTGGAGAAAGTCATGGTCTTTTTATTTTCACTGGTATTTTGGTCAAATGAAACCTGAACCATTTTTCTGTGTGTGACACAGTCTCAGCAGATGGGACCAAGACGCTCCATTCTCAGAACAGTCTTAGTAAGAGAATGAAATCCTTTCCCTGACAGGCACTTTGAGCGTTGAATTATTGAATCAAAGAGCATCACTGTCACCAGTGCACGCTCTGGCTGCATGTATGAAGGGAAAGTGAGTGGTGCTCACCTTTCCCAGAGAAAGGCATCATCGTTTATCTTCGTGTGATGGGTTTAGACCGCAGCACCTGAGTTCTGCTGCCCTGAGTGAGGGCATTCAGAGAGAATTCAAGGGGCTTAGAGGTGCTCGGCATTATTCCTTGGCTTTCCGCTTAACAGACTGATCCAGTACCTCTCTGTGTTTCACACTGAGGGCCGTGTGCTGACAAAATAAAGAGTAAGGAGCTAAAATGCATCTCACCTCTATTTTAATACCAGTCAAAAGATGGGGGGATCAGGGAGCAGTTAATTTTATCTGGCTTAGATATGTGCCTTAAGGTGAGCCCATTGTCTGCATTGGCAATAAAGGGAACCTGAGATAATTAGTATGGGATGGAACACGGAGAAGCTACACAGTGAAAATCAATTGTAATCAGCTCATGGATGCCCAAAAGTCCTTTTGCTGGGCCTGTCATGGTCCATGAAAGATCCCTGTGAAGAGAGTGACATCCCAGAAGCAACAAGAAGCACACCACTGCCCTTCTCTGTGACGTGTTTTTGTAGCTGTTTTACAGCTGACAAACTCAGAAAATTACACGTGCTTTAAAACTGCGAGTTAATTGTCCATGATTGCAGCCCTGGGGAGCGTGTCATTCCTGGAGATCACCTCCAGAGCCTGCCTGGGCACTGTGGAGGGCAGCACTGCCATCCACGTGGGACGGGCTGCCTGCTGGCACCCACGGTGCACAAGGCTCGGGAAGGTGTTTTGCCGCAACACTGGAGATTCCTACACATCACTACTGAGAGTCTGCAGCCACCTTTTAAACTCTGTTACAGCGCAAATGACGACTCAAAGAGAAGCATTCAGGTCTAATCTATGTGGGTTCTTGTAATAAGCTTTACAATTAGAGCACAGACTCTTCCATCTAATTCACTTAATTTACGCTGGGAAATGAGATACTGTTCAACTAATCCGATGCTATTTTCTTTATTAGAGAATGAAAGCATCCTCTGAGGCTCTGGTGGGATTCAGGCTAAGCTTCTGAGGCACAAATAGTGTGAAATGCTAATGAATTAGCACGCTGCTGTAATTCCCACTTGGGATCCCCTCTCTTTTAGCCTCTCACACCATTGGAAGGGCTGGCAGGAGGCACGGGGCCTGAACCAGCTCCTTGTGCACTCAGGGCACCTCTGTAAATGTTTGTTTGATAAGATGACACTGATACAGACAAACCTTCTTCAACCAGGATTTGTTGCAGCTGCCTTGCCTGGTGACTGCAGTGCTTTCAGGAAGGGGTTAAGAGGTTTTCTCCTGCTTTGCAGTGACTCTTGTGGGAGTTGCTGTGTTCTCTTTAATCCTAGCCAGCCCAGTTGCTTAGTTTAGAACACACGTTCAAGTCACCAAGGGACATTTCCTCTGCTCCTTGAGGGCAAGATACACAGAGAATGTTTTCTCTGTTTTCATCAGGCTGATAGATCGAGTTCTCCCTCCACATCTATGTACTCCACCTGTGCTGTTGGGAGATGTTGAGGGAACAGTCTGCAGTTCTTGAATTTGGGGTTTTAGAGGGATCATAGAAGACGAGCGTCCTGCCAAATGTTTGGTCTCTGGCTGCACTGGCTTTCTTTGGTGTTATTGATTGCTGACCCCTGGGTTCTGCTCACCTCTTGTTTTCATTGCTGTTGTGCTGATTCTCGGACCACTTTGCTAAATTCTTTCACATTTTCTGGCTCATTTTTACTTTCTCCATCACTTTTTGTACATGAAATGTGTGGCGAGTCCCCTGTAGACAGAAACACCAGCTCTTGAGGGAAAAGCAAAAGGAAAAAAGTAGATTGCACGCTGTGGCAAATGAGTGTTTTATATCGCAGAGTACTAAAGTCACTTATCGCTGCGTTAGTAAATTCTGTGTTGGGAAGAAGCAGCAGATGGAGAGCAGTGACATGGAATTTGTCACATGATCCAGAGAACAGGGCTCCCTCCACAGCACAGGAGTGCTCGCAGACGAGAAGAGGTGTACGGGGGATGTTTGCCTGCTGGGAATGCTCTGTCCTTAACAGAGTGCAGAACCAAACAGAGAATGCTTTGCACTGCTGAAATTTACCTGGGAAACCATTGCCACTTGGTCTACAGGCTGCAGAAATCCTAAATCTCCCTCTTCCCTCACTCTTCTGGGTTTTGGCTTTAATATTCAGAATTGTTGATTTCAGAATTGGTTCTGGGCACTTTTCCTGGGACTGCAACAGACCATATCATTCCCTGGTGCAGCTTACCTGTCCAGGTGTATTAATGAATCATTTATTGCTGCTGCTGCCACACTCTTATAACACTTGACACGTGCCCCTGCTGTCAGCCCGTTGCAGTACTGAGAGACAGATCTGAACGTCTCTCTTAGACAAAAGCTACCAGTGCAGTGTCAGCACAGTGAAATCTTCTCATGCTAAGCAGTGTAAAATCCAGGTGCCTTTTTTCTTTTGTGTTATAAATGGAACTGGAAGTTTGGACCATCACTAGAAAACAGAATTTACCTGCTGCATTTATGACTGTGGTAGGAAGTGTGAAAATAAGCAATGCCAGTAGAAATATTGGCATTCAGAGCCCTGAACACTCATTCCTATGGTGTAAAACTAGAAAAGGTGCCCATGGATGCTGCTCAGACAGCCTTGGTATTGTGTAGAAAACTACCTAGATACTTTTTATTCTGTGTTTTCTGCTGAAAAGAGTTTTGAGAAGCTCAAAATTTGGTTTGTTGCCTTGCGGTCCCATCCTGATCAGTTTGACAAGCACAGTCCACAGCTGCTCGTTTAGGACGTGGTGAGGAAAGCTTTTATAATTCTCATTAGTAGGAGCACGAGCAGGATCACGCTGGAAAACTGAGACCCTGCTGGTCAGGGAAAGGTCTTTGGGTTCCATCGTCCCCTTTCCAACCCCCAAAGAATAAGAACCACTGCTTCTCTTCTGATCTTATTTTTAGAACCAACATGAGAAAACAAAACACGGAATTGTTGCACTTGGTGATACACAAAGTTTTGTGGCATTAGGGGTTCTTTTTGTCTAAAACCAGGCACAGCCCATCCCACGCAAATGAGAATTTATGGTCACCTTATCTGTACAGTTTATCAGATGGTTTTGTTATGAAAATGGGAGAAAATAAAAAAAAAAAAAAAAAAAAGTAAAATTCATAGTTTAAGAGGCATATCCAGCTGTTTGAAGATTGCATTTTCTATAATGTCTTTCTTTATGGATTATTTCACAGGAGAAAGTGGAAACAGTTGTTGAGGATTTTTCTCTAGATTTTCAGTCTTCCCAGTTGCATCTTAAGGATTCATGGAGCCAATTTTTCTTCCATCATATAAAAATTGCTTAGAATCGCCTTGCTTAGAAAGCCAAATAGAGAAATATTCCAGCAGTAGAGTAGAAACACTCGGGAATATTTGCCAAAGAGTAAAATTCATTTGTTTTCCACAATAGTTGGAAAGTAGAGTGTTAATGGTACGGAGTGTAAGAGCTGAGGAAGTGTCTGGATGATGCTCTTTGTTGTTGTGGAATCACAGAATGGTTTGGGTTGGAAGGACATTAAAGCCCATCCAGAGCCACCCCTGCCATGGACAGGGACACCTTCCACTGTCCCAGGCTGCTCCAAGCCCCGTCCAGCCTGGCCTTGGGCACTGCCAGGGATCCAGGGGCAGCCACAGCTTCTCTGGGCACCCTGTGCCAGGGCCTGCCCACCCTCCCAGGGAGGAATTTCTGATATCCAATCTCTCCCTGTCCCCTGTCAGTTCAAAGCCATCACCCCTTGTCCTGTCAGCATGGATGATCAAACTTTAGGGAGTCCTGCAAGGAACAGGGATTTGGACTTGATCCTTGTGGGGCTTGAGATCCTCTGTGATTCTGTTTGGGCTGTTCTAGTCCTTCATGTTAATTTTGTTTTCTCACGCTCTTTGCATTACTAAAATTCATGGCATTTCCAAGCTCTATCAGCGTTCAGCCTTCTGAGCTGTAGACAGGAGCTGTATTTTCTTTTCTAACAGGAGGAGAAAGGCACACCCCAATTCCCTTCGTGTCTGCACAGCTGGACCTGCTTTTAGACTCAATAAAACCTGCTCGTGGTCCATAACTCTCCTTTCTTTGAGCCTGAACTACATATGCCTTTTTAAATTTTTTTTTTTAAGTGAGCACCCATAAGCACATTTTTCTGTGTCCTTCCCAAGTCTGGGGTTCAGGTTGGATATTCCAGCTGCAGCAATCCAGTTCCAGATGTGCTGGCTGCTGGGGAGCCTTTGGTTTCCTCCTCCCTGTCTGGAGGAGGTGGGAGAGTGGCTGGAAGGGAGCACCAGGCCAGGCAAAGCTTGTGATATAAAATAGTGCTGGGATGAAATGGGGCTTAAAATATGGTTGTTCACAATTACATGTGTACAAGGCCAATCTGTCACCGTGTTTATTTAATCAAGGTCAAATAGAGATTTTAATTAAAATGGTGAGCTCATAACATCAGGCCGGTCATCTGTAACCGGCAAGTGGGTTTGTAACAGAGGGGGAAAAAATGTTCTCATTTATGTGCCAGTTATGCTAAATAATGGGTAACTTGTTTAGATCACTTGCAGTAATTTGGCACAGAGTGATTTTTAAAAAAAAACAAAGCTTTTGCTCCATTTGGTGCCAGTAGGAAATAATCCATTATTTTCAGTGCAGTGGGACTGATCCTTGAATAACTACTGGAACAGCTGCTTATCTTTGTTCCTTAAATTCAGAAAATAAGAGCAAAAGGTTAAATTCCTACTTTTATTATATTTTACAGCACCTGTTTTTTCAGTGGTAGAGAAAAGGGAAAAAATGGGGGTGGAAAGGGAAACCACCATCTCTTTTTATTTTTTGTTTTTGATGGGGGTGATCTGGATTGGGACAAAAGTAGGGGAGATGGGAATGCTGGGTGACAATTTAAATCAGTTTGGCAATAGTAGTTACTAAACCCGTTAGATGAGATCTTCATGTCTGCTTAGCAGGATAAACTGCTCTATTAATTAAGCTCAGTCCCATAAATCTCCTCTAACTTGCCATCAAATCCCAAAGTAACCTGGATCATGTTGCTATTGAAATCTGCAGCCCAGGAGAATGGAGTTTAATATTTCATTTATCTCGCGTTCAGCTATGATGTGACTTGTAAGATGTAGTTTTTGCACTGGGAATAAAAATCACCAAGTCTATCTTTTAATTGTCTTGCACCAAGAAACAAGTAATAAACTGCTTGTGATTTATAATAATTTGATTTTTAATGAAAGCATATCCATAGACGTTTCTTGAAAACAATTTTCTTGGAGAAATAACTTTGTAAGTCAAAACATAATTAGCCTGGCATTTCATATCAGAAAAAGATTCTGGCAGGAGTTATGGATCGGTGCAGAATTAAAGCAGAAACAGACATTCCACAGCAAACATATCTGGCATCACTGATTTTTGTTCATGTTGGATACCTGCCGCAATTACAATTGAGATTGTTTTCTCTCCAGAGGTGCAATGCACAGCTCCTGCAGTCAGTCTCAAGGAGACAGAATGTTTTGTTGTAAACAGTCAAAGGAAATGAAATCAAGCATAATTTCAGTTGATCCTTTTGTACAACAGTTTCTGTGCATTTGTTTCTCTTCACTGAGCAGATCTTAACCTGCAAGAATTGTCCTGAGGGGGGAATCCAATCTTCCTCCCATCATGTGGTGCTCACAGTCCTTTCTTCCACATTTCTGTGGGTCCTGGATTCTTCCAGGTCTCTGGGTTCTTTGAGGAATCAGCTTTAGGAGAGAGGGGTTCAGAATGACTCCCACAGAACTCTAAATTTGTTGTGTTGTAACATTTCTGTGTTTCATTTTCTGAGACAGAGATCACAGGGTGGTTTGGGTTGGGAGAGACCTTAAAGCTCATCTCATTCCACCCCCTGCCATGGGCAGGGACACCTTCCACCGGGCCAGGTCACTCCAAGCCCTGTCCAGCCTGGCCTTGGCCACTTCCAGGGATCCAGGGGCAGCCACAGCTTCTCTGGGCACCCTGTGCCAGTGTTTTAAGCCCCTCTTGATAAAAATATTCTTTTTTGTCACCTGATTTTCACAAGAGAATAGAGTTTGTGTCCTCTGGGCTGAGGGCAAACCACATTAGAGTGTGGGAGAGGGAAGGCTGGGAAGATTCAGGAAATTGCCCATAATCTCACAGAGTTCAGCTCCAGTTTTCAAAGCCACAAGGTCTGTGCTATTCATGTGGTTTCCAGTATGCAAGTGTTATTTACACTGACAGAGAGGGGGAAAAGAATAATAAAAATCAGGCAGGGAGCAGGAGCTCTGTAAATTTTTTTTTTTTTTTTTTTTTTTTGTAGCTTCCATCAAAGAGAGCTGCTGAGATGTCTTTTACCAGCTTGCTTTGCTTTTTCTCGCAGAGGTGATGCTCAATAGCTGGTTCCTGTCTCCTCATGCTGCTTCTCAAACATCCAGGCACCCTTCAAGTCTCATGCAGACTTTCTTGAGTACCTTTGCCCATGAAGTTGAGCAAACTTTGCAATCAAACACCTTAAGAGGTGTTGATTCACTATTGCCTTGGAGTTTTTCTTAGTGAGCTACCAAGAGCCCCGCTTAAGGCCAGTTCCAGCAGCGTCCTGGCTGCTGGGCATGGGAAGATCACTGGTGTTTAAATTTGCTAATATTTTCTCAGCCAGTGCTTTGATTAGAAAATGTATCCTGTTGTTTATCTCTATTTTTGGGGGGGTTAAGATCAGAAAATGAACAAGTGATTTGAGCTTTCCCCTTGCTGCTAATTGTGTCGTGCTAAGCATTAGAATTTGGCTGAGCCACAGCACCACGATCAGTGACTGGGATATTCTGCTGCCAGGTCACAGGGCAGAGGAAGGGCTGTGCTGGAGCCTTTCCATTCGTGGTTTATGCTAAGGGCACTCAGCTGCCTTTATTTAAGATTTCTTTCCCCCCTCCCTCACCCCCCAAGATTCTATTGAGTGCTGTTGCTCATATGCTTAAAAGAGGGAGCAAGTATAAACCTCATGAAGACCTAAAAGACACTTTTAAAACAGAAAGCTGCTTTGTGGTTCCTGTCTTTTCACAGGTGTTTCTGACTTGGTAACACCAGCCCCAGTGCAAGGGGGCTGACATTTAAGCACAAAAACCCCAGCCCAATTCTTTCCAGTAACAGATTAAATGCTTGTAAAAGATTTGGTACATGAGAGGGGAAATCGTGCCTTTGTTTCAGAAGGTTTTGGGACGGCCTTAGTGCACAGATACGTGATGGAAACTTGGACGGCATTTTCTGACTCCTTGTGATTTGCTTTTGTCCCCAGAGCCTCCCACCCCGATCGCCCCTCCGGAGCTGCTGGCCGTGGGAGCCACGTACCTGTGGATCAAACCCAACGCCAACTCCATCATCGGGGACGGGCCCATCATCCTGAAGGAGGTGGAGTACCGCACCACCACGGGCAACTGGGCAGAGACGCACATCGTGGACTCCCCCAACTACAAACTGTGGCACTTGGACCCCGACGTGGAGTACGAGATCCGAGTGCTGCTCACGCGCCCTGGGGAAGGCGGCACGGGGCCCCCCGGGCCCCCCCTGACCACCAGGACCAAGTGTGCAGGTAAGGGTTCTGCTGCTCTCGCTCCCTAACAAATGCTCCTCCACACATCCTTGGTGCCTCGTCAGGCATCTGAGCTGATACTGAGAATTTGGACACGTCCTGGAATATTTTGTTTTATTCCACAGGCAGGTGTTTAAGAACTGTTGGTTTTACGCCTGTGGTTTTTCTGACAAACTTTTGCCACAGTGTGAGGCTGCTTTCTGTTGGAATAGGCAAACAGATGAGAGTTTCCTGACCAGTCCTCCAGTAGGAAAATTGTTCTTAAGACCAGGCTGTGATAAAATTCTCACCTCTCAGTGCACAACAAAATTTACGTTGTTCTTGGATAGTGGATCCGCAGTGGTTATTAGCAAATTGACACGGAGATCAGTTTGAGTGCACTGTGGTGAAGGACGAAACGTTTAATTTTTAAAATACGTTTTTGTGTTCTGTTTGGTGGCACTGATTCCCCTCCTCATTTCTGACAAAGGACTGTGTTCAGACACTGTGCAGCACCCTCCTTTTCTCTTTCTCATTGGAATGGATCAATTCTGGTCCAGGGGCAGAAGCAGTCTGTCTTCTTTCTAAAGCCATATTGGACTTCCCGTGAGAAACTGACGGATGGTGCTGCTCACGTTTCAGATGTACTGCCTATTCCTCCTGCTGTCATACATTAATCATTAGCCATTAAGGGAAATCAAGCCCTGTGCCTGGCAAGGGGATGAGAAAAGCACTTTTCTGCCTCTCAGGTTTTTTTTCCGCCACGCAACTTTGTTCTTTCACGTTTTTGTAATTTTTGCAAGGTCCTTATCATGAGTGAACAAAGAACAGGGACTAAAAGGCTGCTCCCCTTTTGCTACAGCCTTCTTTCCCTCCCCACAAATTAGTGGTTTACAACACATGGATTTAAGTAGTGAAACTCTTACAAGAACATTTTGTTTCCTGTTACTCTTTCTGATCAAATAGCAAATCTGAAGTGTGAAGAAGGCATCCAGAACAGCCAAAATCATCCTGGGATGGGGTTAAGCAGTGCAGTGTTAGGGTTCCTTATCCACTTCATGGCAGGAACATTTCCAGCAACATGCTCTTTCTCTACCAAGAGAGGAAGCCTGGCAGGCTGACTCTGTTGTGGGTGGCACATCCTTTATTGTGCAGGTTGTAAATTAGTGAACATTTAGTGCCCCTTTGAGAAGATTTGGTTAAAAATAAATAAATCTGAGCACGAGGCCCTGACATGGAGGTGTTTGCCTGGTTCAGCACCTGTCCTCTGGCAGAACAGAGATGTTCAGAGGCTTTGCTGCAGCTGTGTGGAAAGCATGAAGTGACATGGGTGATGTCCTGGCCTGGTTGGGAAGTTGGCACGTGTTCTGCTGCTCACCTTCTGCCTTCCTTCTCCTTCCCTAGTGCGGTCAAATTCTGTGGCATTATCAGAAGTCACTGCAGGCCTGGCCTGGCACTGTGCATTCGCAGATGGAAACGAGACGTGCTCAGAGTTGGTCTGGAGCTGATGTGTTGTCACTTTGCAGTCACACTCTCTGCAGCAGCCAAACTTGCAAACCTCTCTGCCTTACCCGTAAACAATGCTGGGTTTGGCTTAATTCAGTGGTCAAAATACAAAAGAAGCTGACTTTGTGCTTAATATTGTCTTGTCCTTTGTCCCAGATTGCTGAGCTTCCTTGCCCAGCTCAGGTATCGACTGACATCGAGAAGGATGACGTGGATAATTTGTTCAAATTGGCAAAGCCGAGGCACTTTCTGTTTTCCATCCTATTTTACTAATGAAAATCTAACTGGAGAAGGTCATTCTGTTAATGTTAGCTGTCATACAGGCCTTGTTGAGATTGATGGTGATGGCATTTATATTTTGTTTAGGGCACTGGCTGGGAGAAATTGTAATGATCTTGATCTAAGCGTGGATCGGGGGGAAGGGAGAGACTTAATAGCTAAAGATGTATGATTTCACCAAATGCCAGCTGAAGTGATAGACAAGAAAATGCAACTCATTATTCCAATTTCCATACGTTGTGGAACTCCTTCAAAACACTGTTTTGAGGGTAATTACACAAAACTTTCACGGAGAAAATTTTCAAAAATGTGCTGAACCGAGAAAACAGCTCTGCTGCCTTGATTTTCCTAAGAGAACCTAATGAATGACATCAGGGGAAATTGAGGGGTTTTAAAATAGTTGAGGGATGAGTGATGCTGCTTTTTTTTCATGTGAATTTTTTGGTAGGTTTATTATTTGTCTTTACTTTTTCTGAGCAAGAGGGAAGTACCAAACTCCTCCACATTTGTATGCAGTCAGCAGGTGGTTGGAGCAGCCCGGTTTTACTGCACTGTTTAGTGTTGGGCTGTGTTTATTAAGCCCACAAATAAAGGTAACAAAATTGATTGCACAAGTAAGAGTAGAGAATGTCACCTGTACTGGAGAAGCGTTTACTTATTTAAATTGCTAGAAATCAGCGTAACAATAAGCAGAAGGTGGCTGCAACCTTCTAAGAGAGGGAAGTCAATATCCCTTGTACTGAGTACTCTTCTGGGCTCTTTTCACACAGAGATTGGGTATTTTTTGTTCTGGGGAGGCTGAGTAACTTCTGGCCTTCAATTTAGGCACGAGCTGCAATGAGATTCTTATTCAGAGATGAAAATGAGAAGGATTTGGGAAGGACCAGGCTCCTCTTCCACTTCCAGTCAAGCACCAGAAGCTCATTGACAAAGCTGTCCTTGTTTGCTGTGTGTTTCTCGACTGCCAGCTTTGCATCAGAGCAAAAGCATGGCCAGGATGGTCCAGAGTGAGCTCAGACATCATCACAGCTCTTACCAAAATCATTCACTAGTTTCAGATTTTGATCACGCTGAAGGTGTTTACGTGGTTTTGAAAGGTTTTTTTTAATTAGATAAAACCCATAACACAGTTACGGAAGGTCCTGCTCTAAATGAGCATAAAGAAGTTTTACTGAACTGGATAATACCTAAATTTCTATTAGCAGTCTGTGCTCAGGCATGTTACCCCACTGGTGATGCTTTTGGTGTTCTACAGGACAGCATTACAAGACTTAATTAATATTTGATCTATAGAAATAATACTGAAAATTAAATCCCAGCTTGCCTCCTTCAAGGAAAAGCCAACTGCCAGAAAATATGGCAAACCCTGCACAGATGTTTGTTTGTTTGTTTGTTTGATTGTTTGTTGTGGGTTTTGTGCTTTGGATTTGAGTTTGTTTTTTTCATGGAGTGTGCTAGGTCGTGACTTGGAACAGGAAAAGATGGAATGACCTTGAGGCACAACCCAGTGAAGTGTCAGTCAGAGGGAAGAGTTGCTCAGCAGGGAATGGGGAAAAGAGAGAGACTGCTTAAGGTTAAGGCCAGACACGGGGTTGAAGGTTGGATAAAGGAAAGATAGCTATAAAACATTAGTTTTTATCCCCAAAATAATAGGTTGAGGAGATAACAGGATTAGAATAAAGTGTTTGAACACAGCTCCCAGTAGTGCCTAGTATTCAGCACTGGTTTTCTAAGTGTGGGGCCTTTTTAGCCATCCTCTATAGATAAACAGAGCTTTTAAAATCCTTGTTCCATGGCCTTTGTTCAGAGGAGTGTGCTTTGAGAAGCTTGAGGCTTATTTTCTTCTCTGTGCTTATTGACTACTGCCCTGCTTTTTTTAAAAATTTTTTTTTTTCTCTTTCTTCAGTTTTCACAGAAAGGCAGAATAGGGGAAAAGTTGTTTTTAGTCCTGGTGGATGGAAAAAAGGGAAAAGTTTGCAACCGAGGTCATCATCAGGCAGGGAATCTCATCTGAAAACTGTTTGCCTTCTAGTGGGGCAAACTCACACGAGAAACAAGGCCAAAGAGTAATATTTAAATGAATCTTAATAAAGGGACAGAGAAAAGACTTTCTTTATGATCAGTACTTATTCCTGATTAAAATACTGTCTGGAAAAGCTGCCTGGAACATTAGCTCCCATTAGCTTCATTAGAACATTGGCTGATCTTCATTAGTTGTTCAGACCAAAGGAAAGGGAGCCCCAGGGGGACCTTCTCCCTGTCTGAAACTCCCTGAAAAGAGATTATGGCCAGGTGGGGATCAGGCTCTGCTCCCAGGGAGCAAGTGGCAGAAGGAGAGGAAACAGCCTCAGGTTGTGTTAAGGGAGGTTTAAATTGGATATTAGGAAAAAATTCCTTACTGCAAGGGTTGTCAGGCATTGGAACAGGCTGCCCAGGGCAGCCATCCATCCCTGGGAGTGTTCAAAAGGTGCGTGGATGTGGCACCTGGGGACATGGCTTAGTGGTGAACGTGGTGGTGTTGGGTTAATGGTTGGATTGTGATCTCTGAGGGCTTTCCCAGCCTCAGTGACTCTTTAATTCTCTGCCTTTTTGGATGATGACGACAGGTGACTGGTAAAATGGGGACGGTTTTATAACCCTGTGGCTTGGAAGCAGGAGAATTGTTTGGTAAGGAATGGGAGGGGAGGAAAAGTCCTGAGAAACCCCCTCATCTCCCCCAGAAATCGTGGCAGTGCTTCCTCATGGAACAGGCTTGTGAGCATAGGAAGTTTGTCCTCGTGTGAAAAATTCTCGTGGCTCACACGCAGCCTCTCCCTTCGGAAAAGCTGCCGGAGACCGGCTCAGTCAGCACAGGGGGATTCAGCTCCTGCAAAAAGGAGCGGTTGTCAAGATCAATACTCAATTTCTGGCGTAGGCCTAGGGAAATAAAAGTTAGTCTTGAATGATGGGGCTGAATTCAACGCTGCTTTTAAAAATAATCCGGATAAAGTGGCCGAAACAAACGCAAATGATCTGAACATTCCCAGTTTGATATGGTGTTGCCGCGTAGTTGGAACACTTTTTCCTCTCTGGTTGTTAAAAGGTGACTCGGTTGCCATGAGATCTAGCAGAGTTTACCAGTAGTAAGCATCTTTTGCCATTTTTTGTTGGTTTAAGAGAATAGTTCCAAATTTCTAGAAACATTTCTGTCTTCTGCTCTATTACAGGTGTTAGAAAAAGCAGGTATTTGCACCCTGTCATGAAATGTATGAACTGAACAACCACAAGTACGTGCACTGAGTATGAGTTCCAAAGCACTTCTTTCTGGTTTAATTTTAAGGTGGTATCTCCCATTAAGTAGGAAACTTTCACATGTTGATGTTGAAAAATAAGAATTGAGGTTGCTACACTGCTGCCTTCATTTTTTTTCTCGAGCTTATAATAAAAAAAAAAATTAAAACTCCGATATATGAGTCAAAGCACTGCGCAAAAGGCATATCAGGCGATTTGAAAGAGTGTTCTGTACAACGGATTTTTTGGTATTATTGAAATCACTGATTCACAGACTAATTTAACTGGGAGCTACTCTAAGCTTTGTGCTGAAAGACGCATTCGTTTCCCCTATTATTAAATTTTAACTCATGGCTCCAGTCTCCTGTAACTTTAAATGGAGACTATGGGGGAAATAGAGGCTTTTTTAGCAAGTGAAGGAAAACTTCATTGTAGAATTCTAGAATATCCTGAGCTGGAAGGGACCCACAGGGATCATCCAGCGCAGCTCCTGGCCCTGCACAGACACCCCAACAACTCCACCCTGTGCATCCCTGTTGTCCAAACACTCCTGGAGCTCTGGCAGCCTCGGGAAGGGCTCAGCCTCGGGTCTGAGTTTGGGTGTATGGATCCCCCAAAGCCTGTGAGGTGGGTACCCATTCCAGGGACATTCCTTACCTTGATGAGTGAAGCTCTGTTTTCATTCCACCTCGAATAGCCTTTGGCATGTCAGCCGGAGGGATTAGAGTTACAGAAATACAATATTCCTTCATTTTGATCCTTGATCCCCAGTTTGTGCTTGGAAACAGCCTGGTAGCATTGCTGAAAGATACAGGCTTCATCCTAACGGATTAAGTCCCTTTGCATGCAAGATGATGATTTTTCCCTGCAAAACTGATTAAATAGATTAAATATATCTTGATTTCTGCTTTATTCTTTCCCCCTCCTCACTTATTTTTTTGTCGGAGTAGAATGACGGCGTCTACTCTTTAATTAACAACCAAAAAAGATGAAAAAAAGAGAAAAGGTGATGTATTTCTTGATGACAAATGTATTTCTGGTTTCTCTTCAAGTCACAGCTGGTTTCACACACAGAGGTGTCCCAGGCAAAAGGTGTCTCTTTGAGGAACCATCAGGATCAAGTTATGGATGTGTTGGCTGTAAAAATATGGTTACACTAGAAAGACACCTTTTAAAGAATAGAGGATAGGTTGGATCTGTGAATTATTTACTGGAAAAGAATTGAAAAATAAGGAGCAGCTCTGTTGTCTGAGCTAGAACAACAGTGACAGCCTGGATGGGACAGAAAGAATCTGGGAGGAGATGAAATGGTGAGAGGGGAGCAGAGTGCTTTGGTGCAGTTTGAGTGACTGAGGGAATCCAGGACTCCTGACAAGCCGGATTGTTGGAGCTGACAGGGTCCCTGGTTCGGGGTGAGGCTGTGATCCATGCAGAGTTCAGGCACTAAATTCCATGTGTGGGAAAGCAGCAACGTGCAGAGGCGAGGCTGGGATTTACTGCTGGAGCACATCGGTGTGCCATAAATCTGATGTTTGTTTCCAGCACTGACCAATCCCTGAACATTCCTGAGTCTTGCAAAGCACATCCCCTGTTGCCTTTAACCATGGGACATATGGTGAGGAATTTTCTTTATCCTGATCCTTGCAGAAGATCAGCTTTTTGTCCTGAGGCCTGGGGATTGATTGCCCTTATCTTAGTCTGCATAAATACAGTTCTGAATATAAAGCCAGCCATAATAGTGCTTTGGTCTGGATTTTTTTTTTTTTTTTTCCAGAGGGATTTTGCTCGTGATGGATTTAAATTCTAGGGATTTACTTTTTTATCTGCAAAGGCGGTTTGTTATCGAGAAATGTTTTATTTTTATTTTTATTTATTAGGAGGAAGTATAGTTATTCATTTCCACATCACACTGTTTCTGCCTGGTGCTGTTGATGTTTCTTGTAATGTTTTTCCAGAAAGTGGTTTGAATTTAGCATTATTTTTGGAGTGGGCAGGCTGGTCAGGAAGATGACAACTTCCATAAAGGCACAAGGATCTTATGCCAAGACCTGTTCTCACTAATGGTGGGATTTCACAACTTCTCCCAAAAGAAGTGAACCTTTCCAGCTCTTGGTTTCACACCAGCTGAATTTAGGACACTGTTCTTTTTGATGTTTCTTGTCTCCTGAGTTCTGTCCGGGCATCCTCCCAAACAGCTATTCTTAATCTGGAGAGGCAAAAATAGAAAAGGAGAGAGGAGAAAACAAAACAAAAAAAGCCTTAAACAAAACCAGCAAAACCCCATTCTGTTTTGTTGGGCTCAGAAAAATCCTCGAGCATTGCTTGACTTTGTGGTGTTATAGATGTGAGGCAGCCGAACATCTGCTGTGTGCACACTGCTCTTCTAAGGGGAAAGTGGTTTGAATTTGGAGGGAATGCAAACCAGCTGGATTTTTGCCACAGTTTTTCAAGGATGTATTTCTACAGCTTGAGGCGTTTGGGAGTGTCCAGAGAAGGGAACGGAGCTGGGGAAGGGGCTGGAGCACCAGGAGCAGCTGAGGGAGCTGGGAAAGGGGCTCAGCCTGGAGAAAAGGAGGCTCAGGGGGGACCTTGTGGCTCTGCACAACTCCCTGACAGGAGGGGGCAGCCGGGGGGGGTCGGGCTCTGCTCCCAGGGAAGAGGGACAGGAGGAGAGGGAACGGCCTCAGGCTGGGCCAGGGGAGGCTCAGGGTGGACATCAGGAGGAATTTCTTCACTAAAAGGATGGTTAAACATTGGAAGTGGCTGACCAAGGAGCAGTGGAGTCCCCATCCCTGGAGGTGTCCAAGGAACCTCTGGACGTGGCTCTCAGTGCTCTGGGCTGGGTGTCAGGGTGGGGATTGGGCACAGGTTGGACTTGATGAACTTTGCGGCCTTTTCCAACCTCAGTAATTCCGTGATTCTGAGTGAATCTGCTGGACACACAGCAAGGCTCTGTACGAGGTCACCGACAGGACAGGCCCACGTGAATGATTCCAGATATTCAGGACTGGAGCCTGGACACAAGCGGTGCCCAGAGAAACCAAACCAAAATTGCCTCAGCTGCTGCGTTACCAGGCCAGCCTGGGTTAATCAGGGAGCTGGGTTCTTTGTGCACAACACAATGTTGGTTGAGTTTTCTTGTGTGCTTTCGGATAATTGTGTGATTCCTCTTTTCAGCTCGCTTAACAAAATTGTACGGGGAGGGAAGCAACATAAGCAGATATTTGATGTGTTAATACCGTCTTCCCTACTTGCTTGTGCAGCTTCATTTCAGCGTTCTCAGTTTAAGGGTTTCTCCAGTGTGGTCCTAAAAATGCGACTCCTTAGCTCGTGCAAGCCTGGCACTGCTTTGCCCAAGTCAGCATTTTACACCCACTGAAAATGTGCCCCACCATTTGCAAAAACAGGCCAAGCATTTTTCCTCAATTGTCACTCAGTCCCTTGCTAAAAGCAATTTTATTTAAATTGCATGGTGTCTTTTAGTCTTCAGTTAAGAGGCATCTTTCATAAAATCTCATCCCTTATTGCCATGTTATTACTGCCTGTGTTGGCTTTCCGAGGGTGCGCCCAGATGATCGCTCCCAGCTGCGGCTTTATCCGAGCGTGAAGAGCCCAGGCAGCGGGAGGAAGCCGGGGAAGCAGGATGCTGTGTGTGTGTTCCTGCTGTGCGTGTGTTCCCCATTGAACTGGGGCTCAGGAGGACCAGAGGGAGGTGTCTGTGCCTCCTCTGTGCCCCAGCTCATCCCGGGAATCAATGACAGAGCCATCCTTGCAGAGCATCCATCAGGGATTTGCATAGTCATGATCCCGTCTTTGTCCTGGGACAAACGTTGCTTCCTGCTTGTGTTTCTCTTGGTGCTTTTCCAAAGGCAGCTGAAACATAAATGACTTTCATTTTCAAACGTAGTTTTTAATACACACAAGTCTGCTTTGAAAAGCACTCAAATAATAAGAGATGCTGAGAGTTTATACGCTGAAAGTGGCCAATTTTAAACGTTTCAAAGAATAAAATGCACATTAATTGGCTTTCATGGATGCTTTAACATAGAGTACAAAAGCCAGGCAGAGGCAAAATGGAAGAGAGCACTACATTTTTACCATGCTAAGGCTTTTAACCCTGAGGCATTTGCAAGACATTTAGGAGCAGTTTTCTTCCTTACATGCTTAGCTGTTTTACATTTTGTCATAAATATTTTACCCTTTTATTTTTCCCCAGTGGACTCTGAAATGTTGAGATGAACATGACTTCTTGTTTAACACTTGGCAGCTCATCCAGATGAGCAGGGGTTTTGCACAGCTGGGGGAGAAAAAGGAAAAGGAGCGTTGATGTCTTAAATCGTGTTGCAGAACCAGCAGATGGAGCATGAGAGTGCAAAACCTGGTTTGCAATGGTGTGTCTGTCTGTCTGCACGAGCATGTAGCATTTCGTACTGGCTGAGCTTAAAAATGGACTTTTAAAAGTCATTTTTAGCCACCTGTTCTGTCCATGGGCATTTCTGCAACCTGTTACAACCTGAACATAACAAACCCAGAGCAGAGCTCTCATTCCCCTTTGGGCAGTTCTGGGATCCCTTAGTATGGCACTTCCCATTACACAGGAGGAAAAGCAAAGACCCCCAATCTCCCCAGGCTTTGGATTTGAGATCCGGCTGATTGCCATGGCTGTGGGACTGGACTGGGGTTTATACACTTGGCCACCCTTTTAATTATTTGTTATTCAACTGAGCGCAGTGAGGAAAAGGAAATGCTTTCCTCTCCTTTTAACTTATTTTTGTTTTTTAGTTTCATAAGCTAAAAGCTTAAAAGCTTTGGGCTTTTATTTATTTAGGTTTTTTTTTTTTTTATTTGGCTGGGGTTTTTTTAAAATGTGAAGCAGTGGAATATTTTATGACTTTAGAAATAACACTGAAGTACAAACCATAGCTGTGACTGCATCAAAGTACTCCAAGATTGCTGGGGAGACTTAGAGGCCTGAGCGTCCAAATCAGCCTGACAGTTGTTATTACAATGTCTTTTGCTTAAGATCCACAAATCCTCATTTCAGCTGCCAATAATCCTTCAAATTATTAAACTCAAATCTTGGTGCAGAGACCATCAGAAGGGGGTTTAAAGCGAGACCACAACTCACAAGATAACAAAATCTGGAAGCCTGAACGTCATCGTTTCCTCCCTGTGGCACTCGGAGATGTTTTCTAGCATTCACTAGAGAAGGAAAAAAAAACCAGGAGGGAAGTAGGTCTTACAAATAGATCCAAACCACCAGAAATTGATTTGTCCATTAAAGGAGTTTGACGAAAATCTTTGGTGAGCCTGGAAGATTAGATTATATATCAAGGAACTCCACCACTTGGAAGATAAAGCCTTCGAGTGATAACTTTATTTAATAACATTTTTAATAAGAAGATAAACTGCTGGCGTGAAGTTGGCTGTTTTAACAGAGGAGGGACTGAGGCAGAGGAGTGGGGTGCTGAATTTAAGACAAGGAATACTGCACCAAAGGCAATGTTATTTATGAACTACTGTATTTGTATAAAAACAGTTCTTCACAGTTGGTTTTATCCCCTTCAGATGGATTATTTTTTAACCTGTTATAGGAATAAATCTTTCCACCTGCTGTTCCATAGGTCTCTTTGGTATAGTGTTAATGTTTACATTCATAATACATTCCTCTGTAAAAAGATCCACAGGACTCTTTTTCCTGGACAGAAAGAACCCCATTTCACTGAAGAAACTGTGCCTGACACCAAGTCTGGAACTGTGATTTTTTTTATTTCATATGGAATTAAAACTGTTTTATGGCAGCTCAGACAAAGCAGTTGCTGCTCTAAGATTGCATAAATGTCTTTTGAGTTGTTGTCTGATAGGTGCCACAGATTAGAATCCACGTGTGAAGTGCTGAATGTTTCATTCCATAATTTGCTCTGTGGTGATGGAAGGGGTTTCAGGTGATAAGAGTTAAGTTTCTTGTAAGCACTGATTCCCATCACATCTCAGCATGTACACTATCTTTTCCTTCAGAATCAGACAAGGCACTCATACAAGCTTCAGATATAAAACTTCCCTTTCCTTTGTGAAAACTCTACTTTTCTGACTGTGGTTTTTGTCCTGCTCTTCTAAAGAAACCAGGAACCACAGAGTTAAAAGATGAACTTTGCAGTACCTGACATAAAATCTGCAGAGTGAAAATGAATTTTGTATCTACTTTTGTTGTTCCCATTTCTGTTCTGAAGCTGTTTTCAATAGTTGTTGCTTCCAATTAATGTTGTGTGTGTGAACTCCAGATAGGCACCTTCTGCCAGCCTTCTCCTGTCTGGGAGAGGCAATTCAGAGCATTCCCCTGATCCAGCTGGCACAGCAGAGCAAATATTTACTTATTTTCCAACAGAAGCAAATAGCTCAGTGTAAAAGAGTTGGAAGCAGACTCTGTGCAAACAGGTGCTTCACTTTATATTGGTGTGTTATGCTGCAACCCATCAGGCATTTACATAGAATTTTCCACTGGCACTCGTGGGATTGGGGCTCACAGGCTGGTGTCAGCACTCCTGGGGTTTCAGACTTGGTTAATTAATTTATGTGAGCGACATTTTGGCTGTCCCTATTTGTCTCTGCCTGTCCCAGTGTAAAAGATGCTCTTGCTTATAATAAGAAATAATCTCCAAACCTGACCGTGGTGGCCTGTGCTAGAAGTAACATTACCTTGTTAAAGTCCTCCTTAAGGCTGCAGGAATGTACATGTGTGCTGAAGGCACAATCATTATCTGCTTGTTATTCTGGCCTTTTGTCTGTCCCAGGGGTGTCCCTTGGCAGTGAAACACTGAGATGTTTTAAAAACAAGTGCTGGTTCTCCAGAGAGGGGAAAGGCAGAGCGTTGTCTGGGCTCCAGGTGTGTTAAGCAAAGGTAACATCATTAAAGGTACAATGTGAGAACATAAAAAAAAAAGAAGTGGTGGGATATTTTTATTCTACAGCAAAAACTCTCAGATTCTTTTCAAGCAGTGCTGTTTGCTGGGGTGTGTGTTTTCTGTTCTAAAGAGCTTCAGTGCTGTTGGGTTTCTTTGTTGGGGAAAGAGGTCTGGTTTTTGTGTTTGGGTTTTTTTTCCTTCTGGTTAGAGCAATTTGGGCTAAAATATTTGCACTGCTTCACCTTAATTTTGAGCAATGAGGCAACGTGTTCGTATGTTAGTTCTTAAGCCATAATACTGCAGCAGCAATCAGGTCCTGTGGCCACCTCCTCTTCTTTGCAACACAGGGCTCTGAAATATCCACCTTTCGCCTTATTTATCACAGGATGGCTTGGGTTGGAAGGGACCTTAAAGCTCATCCAGTCCCGCCCCCCTCCAGGGGCAAGGACACCTTCCACTGCCCCAGGGTGCTCCCAGCCCCGTCCAGCCTGGCCTTGGACACTGCCAGGGATGGGGCAGCCACAAAAAACCTGAAGAATTCCAGTACGTGCCAGCATTGTCCAAATGCTTCTGGAACTCTGGCAGGCTTTTTATTTATTCACATTTATTCAGCTTGTCAGGGTCATGGCTGCCGTGAAGAATCTAGAGGGTGCCTGGCACAGAATCCCTTTTTTTATATTTACATGGGGCACAAGCTTTTCTTCTGGTTTTTTGATAGACATCTAAAGGCTCATCCTCCACAACCATGTCCAAGCATTTGTTCCATTTAGAAGCTGCTGGAGTTAAGGGGAAACAGGAGGAGTTGTAGAAACCCAGAATTTACCTGGATTTCAATTTTTTTGATGACAAGATAATTATTAAAATCTAAATATGTTTTGTGCAATGTACTCTTTGTCTACCAAAAATAACTGAGAGCTCTCTGGGCTGCCTAAGACATGGCCATGCTGGACATGGCTTTTGTGAAAAATGGAATTTTCTGCTCAAAAGTTCTTTCCCATGAGGTCATCACTTGATGAGGTTGGTGGGAAAGGGATGAGTCTTCATTTAAATTTCTCCAGAGTACTTAGGCTTCAGAAACAGCGATATTTGGAAGAAGAGGTAGAGAAGTTTGTTTTTTTCCAGCACACTTCTCTCATTCATGGTTTGAAAAAGGACCTCGCAAATTATTCAGAGTTTCTTTGTAGAAGGTGTCCCCGCCCATGGCAGGGGGTTGGAGTGAGATGAATGTTAAGGTCCCTTCCAACCCAAGCCATTTTGAGATCCTGTGACTCAGCTCTGTAACCTTGGTCCCTGTAAAACAGCTTTTCCTCCCTGAGGGAAGTATTTCCCTCACTGCAGCACCCGTCCCCTGTTAACCATCCCCCTTGGCACAATCATTTTTATCCCTTCAACCCTTTCCAGCTGGACTGCTCAGATCTTTTCAGCTGTCAGCAAATCTTAACAGTTCCTGCCTTAACCCAGACATTCCTGCCCAGACAGATGTGTTTGTGTGAGCCCACCACAGGTAAATAACTCTAAGAAGAGGTTATCCTCCAGAGGCTAGGTGAGAAAAGCAGGACGGGATTAAATTGCTGCTGGAGTTACAGACTCACAAACATCATGCAGAAATCCCTTGTACTCAGCACAGGAGGACAAACCCTTCCACACTGCAGAGATGTGCACAGGACTCACGGAATGGCATTGCCTCTGATCGTGTACTTGAATGCGCTGACAGATAGAAGTGCTTTTAAACTCAAATGCCTCTAAGACTTTATGAAACAAATCCTACCTCGGGTTGTCCCCAGGGTTAAGGACCAGGGTACTACTGGCATATCACCTTCAGCATTTCCTTCAAATTTGTCTTCCTTAAAGGAGCTGGGCTGCAGTAGCAAATCGTAGCCTGCAGCACTCCATCTGTTCCCTCCTGAGAGCACGAGGACACCGGGAGATGCTCTGGGCCCCTTCACACCCCTGCAGGTTTCCTCCGTGTGTATTCAGAGCACAGAAACAACGGTGACGTGGTCACATTCTGGGCAGCAAAGCTGAGTGATTCCCAGACTGTGCTGCTGACAGGTCTATCCTTAAAAGTCCTTCCTGCTTTGCTTTTGTGATATTTATGAGAGTTGCAGTGCTGTTGGTCCAAAGAACTCAAAAACCCTGAGTCAGAAGCCAAGCCTCTCTTTCCCCACTCTGTATTCATGGACTCTCATGAAATGTGGTGTGGGTTTTTTTTTGTGTTTTTAAACCTTCCTTTTGCTTTTCCTTTTCATGAGAGTCAGGCACAAATCATCCATTCATTCTCCATGCAAAACTGCAGGCACTGACCCCCTGCTTCCAGGCTGCTGTCTGCACATCACTCCTCCTCAGGGTGGAAAACCTTTCTGGAGTGGCAGAGCTGGCAGCTCTCCCTGTGGTACCCTGGCACAGGAAAATGGGAGTTTATTTTAGTTGTGTGGTGGCTCCATGCCTATTTGGGCATCAGGGAGATGAAGGCGGGGGCAGGTTGCTAAAACAACTCTGTGGGATCTGTTCCCTGCCCTCCCTCATGTCCAGCTCCAAGAGAGCCAACAGAGAGTGGAAAGTGGAGCCAGAGCTCTGAGCTTGGCTGAGAACCTGGCTGGAAGGGCTTCTCCAGCCTCAAAAAGCTGCTGAGAGAGAAGCTTCCCTCACTGCCGGCATTTACTGTCTTTGCTGTGCTGCAGGGGAGGTCGAAGAAGCTCTGTTGCCTCTTCCAGAGATCCCCACGGAGCACCAGGCACGCCTTTGCTGCCGCAGGAAATACGCAGCGCTGCGGCTCCTTCTGATCACACTCAGCTCAAACAATTCCTCTGAGCTTTCTGGGTTTCTTTCAGAGGTACCCACCAAATTATACAGCTCGCTGTAATTTTAGCTTTGCTTACACTAAAATACCACTCCAGACTATCTAGGGAGCCCCGCTCTGTGTTGCCTGCTGGAAGAGGAGCGTGGGAGCCTCAGGATCTGTGCCAGTCTGTGTGATGTGCAGGGCTTTACATGTCCTACACTGCCGAGGCAGGATGCACCACACTGGAGACACCCAGGAGGGGAGATTTGACAGGACTTTCAGCAAGCACTGCTGCTTGGCAGCCTGGTTTTTTTTTGGTGTATGGTGGTTTTTGGGGTTTTTTTTAATGTGCACAGTTCAGTTTAGAGGGGAGCAGCAGTGGATGTTGGGAACGCTGTCAAGATCACTGTGGATATAGCAGTGCTGGGTTGAGTGCTGTTCAACTTTTACATTATCATCTCTCACTCCTGTTTCCTTTATTTTCTTCAAATTTTATTATCTCTCATCTGGTGAAAAAGCAGTATTTGAATTTCAGAGCTGAGCTGGTGCTCCGTCCTGTGGGAATAAGAGCTCGGCTTCTCCTCCCTCAAAGCACAGCCTCAGATCTCTGTTTCCTTTAAGCGCTGTCCCAGCCTTCAGCTGTCGAGTGCCTGTTTGCTTTGGACTGGTGTGTGAAGTGGGTAGTGAATCCTGCTGCCTTCACATTCTAGGAACTGTCCTAGGAGGATGGGGCACTGTGGAATAGGATTTTTTTCATCCTATAAATTGTGTTGTCTGGGTAAGACTTTTTGGGTTATAATTAACGTTTTTAGAAACTCGCATGGTGTGTTAGACAAGCCATTTTCAAATAATAACTCGGCCATTATATCATTCCTTAGACACAATTTCTTAACTGGGGGGGAAATTGCCTGAAGTTGTATGTTTGAAAAATTGTAGGGAGAGAGAAGTAACCTCTGAGTAAAATGTGTGGCAATTACATAACCAGGTCGGGTCACTTGCTTAAAGGCAGCTTTGGGGCAGGTTTCATTATTTTATCCCCTCTGATGTGTTTTTTAGGATAATGCAAGTTGGGCACATTTTGTTTCTGCAGTACCTTGCCAGAG
Organism: Cnemophilus loriae; assembly: GCA_013397755.1. NCBI lineage: Eukaryota > Metazoa > Chordata > Aves > Passeriformes > Corvidae > Cnemophilus > Cnemophilus loriae. The sequence goes on along the minus strand of VZTF01002414.1, from coordinate 612,543 downwards.
GAGCTGGTGTTTGGGGTGTGTGTGTGTGTCTGTACTCACCTCCCTCAGAACCTGCCACCCTGTGTTTGTGCTCTGGGAGCCTGACCTGTGTCTCGGCTCACAGGCCCTGATCCAATACCAATTAATGGATACGAGCACAGGCTGGGAGAAGCACTCATTGGGAGGGGCCCTGTGGAGAAGCACTTGGGGGTTCTCCTGGGTGGAAAGCTGGACATTGTTATGCGGACAGGACAAAGGGGAGTGGTTTTAAACTGAAAGAGGCCAGGTTTAGATTGGATGCTAGGAAGAAATTCTTCCCTGGAAGTGTCCAAGGCCGGGTTGGACAGGGCTGGGAGCAACCTGGGACAGTGGAAGGTGTCCCTGCCCATGGCAGGGGGTTGGAATGAGATGAGCTTTAAGGTCCCTTCCAACCCAAACCATTCTGGGATTCCATGCTTCTAAACACACAAAGAAGCGTTAAACATTTTAAGATCATTGCTATGTCGTTACATTAAAACCTGGAGGAGAGGATCCAAGCCTCAGATACTGCAATTCACTTCAGTTGCATTTCTAACCCCTGCTTCCTCAGAGAATCACTGTCAAATTCATACAGACACTGTGTAAATATTGATTTATTTATACACTGAAATTGCTATCTCAAATTGAAAAAGAAGTGTGAGGATGGTTACTGTGTTCAGTGTGGCTGGGGCTGAAGTAGCAGATGAAAGAGGAGGAATCACCTAATTATTGCCTGATTCTGAGCACTGGTGTTCAAGTGTGAAGTGCTACTGATGTAATTAAAGTGTAGAAGAAGCAGTGCAACCTTCGTACTGTCAGAATGTTCAGCTTGACATACAACGTGGAAAATAGAGGAACTTTGTTAAGCTTTCAGTGTTAATCAGTGCTGAGGAGCTATTTTCTTCCTAATACCATCTGCAAGTCTCCATCAATACTGTGCAAGTGTTGATTGTGTGTTACAATACTTCATTTTAATTAGACTCCATAGGAGATAGTTAAAGGGTTGATGGGGGAAGATATTGTAGCAGTAAATATTATGGCACGTTTGGAAACGGAGAGGGTGAGAAGAACACGTTGGCTGCGGTGTTGACATAACTGACGCTCTGCACTCTGGGACACACTTGTCACTGCTGGGGACTGCAGGCACTGGGTGATACATTGCATTTCAGTTTAGCAAATCTTCCTTAGGGGACTCGTTTGTCACTGTAACAGCCCGGTGAGGAGATGCAGCAGCCGTGGCTGTGTTAATCAGCAATTGCTGGGTCACCCTGGCAAGTGAGAGATGGCCATGACAGGGGAGGGATGGCCCTGGCGGGTCAGGGGTGGCCATGGCAGGTGGCTGATGGCCATGGCAGGTGAGAGATGGCCCTGGCAGGGGAGGGGTGGCCATGGCAGGTGAAGGGTGGCCATGGCAGGTGAGAGATGGCCCTGGCAGGGAAGGGGTGGCCATGGCAGGTGAGAGATGGCCATGGCAGGGGAGGGGTGGCCATGAGAGGTGGCTGATGGCCCTGGCAGGTGAGAGATGGCCATGGCAGGTGAGAGATGGCCATGGCAGGTCAGGGGTGGCCAGGGCAGGTCAGGGGTGGCCATGGCAGGTCAGGGGTGGCCATGGCAGGTGAGAGGTGGCCCTGGCAGGGGAGGAGTGGCCATGGCAGGTGAGAGGTGGCCATGGCAGGGGAGGGGTGGCCATGGCAGGGGACGGGTGGCCCTGGCAGGGGACGGGTGCCCATGTGAGTCACAGAGCAGAGCAGGTCTAGCTGGATTCTGATCCAGAACCGGGGCACCTGGGTGGGGTCAGGGCTCAGTCTCAACGTGCTCTGTCTAAGGAGGTTCCTTCCAGAAGGACTCGGTGACACGAGGAGCAGCTGGACAGGCAGGAGGGGACAGGGGAGTGCCTCTGCAGAAACAAAGATGCACTCAAGTGACTGTCCCAGTCCTCTAGTCCCAGAATCAGGCAGTGATGCTTTTATTGCCATTTTGTTACTATTTATTGATCAGGCTTTTCTGGCCCAGAGGCCGCTTGGAGGACCTTTACCCTTTGCATTGTGTTCCATTGAACTCAGAGTTCTTTTTCTGGCTCTTTGGCTGTAACTCCCTGCAGGGTCAGCAGGTTGTGGCATTTATTCCCACTAAATACTGAACAGGCACTAAAACCTAATTAGAAAACAGAGCAGCTTCCTCCCTATCCCTGCACAGGATAGGGGAAGTAGTTTCAGGGAAATTAAGTAACCTGGCCTAGCTGCTAAAAATAGAGACATAAATAAAACCTGTGGCAAATGTGGATTTCAGTGGGACTCCTGGGCCGAGCAGTAACTGCCACATTTCTAATGCAGTGCAGGTTCTCACATGGATTCTCAGTTACTGGTTCTGCCATCCCAAGATGAGACAAAATGAGGTTTCGTTGTGTAGTAGGTGGCAGTTTGAAGCATTAACTGCTGTGGAAGAAGATTTGACAGGCAATTTCCCATCTCAATTTTCTCTTCAGTCATTAAAATTCATCTTCAGTTCTTGAAACATCCAAATTTCTGTTCTGCTTAGGTATCCGGGTTGGAGATCTTACTGCGCTGAATATCCCTCAAATTTATGGCAAACTGTTCGACACCACTTTACAAGCCATCCATGATTCCCCAGATTTATCTTTAGAAGATTAATTTTTCCCTCCCCACAAAATTGATGCTAATCTTGCTATGAGCTGAGTTTAAAACTACTTAAACCTGAAGTTACTTCTTTCCTCTTTACTTGTGAGAGTTTAGCGCTGCTCAGCTCCTTTCTTGTCAACAGGTTGTTCTCATTCTGTGGTTCTTTAATATGTTCTTGTGTGGCACTGATCACTCTGGCATCACTCAGGTGAGTGCTGTGAGGAGCTGAGTGTGCTATTTACTCCTCTATGCACTAAAAGCATTTACTTGGGGAGTGAGAGAACTCAAAGTTTGTCCTAGAAGTGAAGAAGAGGGTAAAAATAACTTAATAACTGTGCCGCCTTATTTGAATTTAAAATAGCTCTCTTTTTAATTCATAAAAAGAGAGTTGTCAGGCTTTGGGTGACAGAGGGTGATGAATTTGTGTGGGAGTGTGGACTTCCTGCTCTTCCTTTCCTTAGGAAGCTTGTGGAAGGGGAATAACCTTTTGTCATGCTCATGTCACATTTTATTTTGGCTTAAGTCTGATGAGAGAAGAGAGAAATCTGGCTGTCAAGAACAGCCTGTCTCCTCCGTGTGTCTTTTTTGTTCCTCTGATCCTCAGCTTCTGCTGTTCCTTGGAGTACAGGAGGAGCAGAGCTCCAGCTGATCCAAGCAGAAGCATCTGTGGGGCTTTTCTTCTGGCCTCTGCTGCCGATTGTCCTGCTCCCATCCCTGGCTTTTGACTGCTGCAGTGTTTTACTCTCATCTCTCCTTAATGCTGGCTCCAGACCACACCTGATTCTATTAATTACGTTTAACTCCACAGCCAGGTTAATTGTGAGCACTCGGTGCTGTGTTAAATCACCTGGGAAGTGAGAGCTGTGTGTGGCCTTTTTGTCTAGGCAATAACCCTCGTAAATGATAATTTTGAAGATTTAAGGTTAATCACAACACTCTTGCCAAGGTGCTCTGATAGAATTGCTGGAGAGGGACACATACGTACAGAGAATATTTATTTATGTCCCAGCCATGACTCTTGGCTCTCCTGAAAGACACACGAGGGTGTGAGGAGATTCATGTTGTTCTCTCACATTCTTTTGTGTTTAAAGGCAGACACTAAAGAAAAAGGTTAAATGAATGGTGAGAGCCTCTTCTTTTTTCCTTCATTTTTTCTTTGATTGTGCCCATAATTGTGTGCTACTCATTAAGTAGCCAAAGGCCTTTTGAAAAGTCCTTTCATTTGAGAAAGATCCCAGGCAGAGCTGCCTGTGAAATAATTACAGAAAATGAGTGTTGATGCATGTTTTGACTGTGCTGCAGAAGTAATTCTGTCTTCTCTAGCTGAAGTAATTACATTTGTTTCTAAATAGAAGAAGAGAAATGGCAAGTGTAAAAAAAATGCATAGATCTCACTTCTACATTTATGTAGTGGCAGATAGATGGGCAGCAAAAAATTAATTATGATATTAGGGTAGTCATTATTGTGTGTTATTTATTGGAGTGAGGTACCATTATTAAACACATTGAGTCGTGGAAGATTTGTGGGACTTACAGACTCCTTTGCTTGATGGTTACTTTCTTTAGCACAGAGGAGAATAAACACTTTCGCAGCATGTTAAGGTAATAATTAATTTAGGATAGATATCTGCAAGGACTCACTAGCTATTAATTACTTTTCATTTTCTTCAGAGAAAAAAGGTTTTCAGTTATTATAACCCAGAGTCCTCACATCAGGGAGGGCTGCGTGCTTGTGTTTCTATGCATGGGAAGTTTCTTCTCAGTTCAGATGGCCAGTGGGGGTAAAATTGTGCCAGCAGCTGGGATGATGCCTTTGCTGGCTGTGGAGGGGGATGGATCTGCTGTGTTTTATGTGGATCAGGAAGCAGTCATGAGACAAAACCACTGCTGTTATCAGCACGGACCTGAAAATCCTGTCAGTCAAGTCCCATTTCACCCACTGTCTTTTATTTTAAAGAAATCAACTCTTATGTTATGCTGAAAAGGTGACCTTACCTGGAAGGTCAACCTTCGCTGAAAATTTGGATTAAAGTTTTTGGAGTAAACCTTGGATACGTTCTGGCCCAGGGTACTAAAGTCTTATTGGGCCCTGTGTGAAAGCAGAATTAGGCATCTGGAATACACACTGTGTGCTTATGGGAGTTGTTTAGTGATCTACTGTTAATTACTGAGTGTATTGTTAAAGCTGGAAGTTAAAGTGGAAGGAATTAAGTGGAACGATGCTTTGAGTTCTCCATGAGATGCCTGATTCTCTGTTTAGTATCAGTTAATCTACATATTTCCTGGAGAGGCTTCTTATCTCTCTGTCTTCCTAATGCTTTCACTCATCTTGCAAGAATAACTTGCATTTCCAGGACTTGATATTTAAGGGATGTACCTTGATTTCAAACCGAAAGAGCAGAAATCGAGGATAGATATAAGAAAGAAATGCTTTCCTGTAAAGGTGGTGAGGCCCTGGCACAGGGTGCCCAGAGAAGCTGTGGCTGCCCCTGGATGCCTGGCAGTGTCCCAGGCCAGGCTGGACAGGGCTTGGAGCACACTGGGACAGTGGAAGGTGTCCCTGCCCACGGCAGAGGCCAGGATTGGATCAGCTTTACGTTCTCTCCCAACCCAAGCTGCTCCATGATTCCGCCTCATTGTGGTGTTGTGGACTCAAGGTTGGTCACAGGTCTGACCTGGCCCTTTTGCATTTCTGAGACCTGTGCTGATTGGGAACATTCTAAATCAGCTGGGCACTGAGCATGGAAAACCTGTCCGTGTAAAATCACTTACAGGGGTCCAGGATTCATTCCATGAGTTTGCTTTGTGTTCCAAAGAGGACAGAATGTTCAGCTGCAAGCTGCCCTCTGTGTGGTGAAGGGAGCAGCACAGGAGACAGCAAACCTCTGTGCTCCAAGCAAGACCCACATTAGAGTTTAAACAAAAAATAAAACCTCTCTTAATTCCCGTGGCATTTTATCATCCTCCGGAACTGAATTCTATTTGCAAGGCAGTTCTTTCAGTTTCTAAGGGAGGGCTGTCAAAAAGCAAGTCAAGAACCCTCCCTACTTTTTGCAGAGCAGAAGGTCAGAGTCCTGAGAGTTTTGCTTTGGCATAAAAGTTTGATGAGTTGGCCAAACCCCTGTGCAGAGTTGCATACAAATTGCTCCTTAGTGAGTCACAAAATAATACTCCGTTTCCATTTTTTTGTTATTTTTTCTTGCTTGTGCTGGAAAGCTGTGGAAGACACATGATGCTGTCAAGCCTGTCAAAACTTCATACAGGCAATTTCAGG
>VZTF01002414.1:393102-606588 GCA_013397755.1 Cnemophilus loriae | reverse complement strand
AAAAAAGTTAAACAAAAAACACAACTGGTGTGAATGGGAACGGGGAGAATCTGGCAATCTCGCTGACATCAAGGAATGAGGAGGGTGTTGAGAGATTCCCCCTCTCCAAAATCATGAGCACCATATGTTCAACTTGGATTCTCTTGGTTTCTTGGGGAGTAAAACAAAAAGGCCATCTTCCCCCCTCCTCCCCCCACATGCCTGTGAAAGAAAACAGTGTATGTTGCATTTTCGTGCTAGCAGGAATGGGGAGGGAGGTCTGTCTCTAGCTGGTTTCAGGCTGTGTGATAACACTGGGCTGTGGAGTGGCGGGTGTGAAGGCTGTTTTTGGGGTCTCCTGGAGCTTCCTGGGAAAGCTGTTTCCATGCAGAAAGTTAATCACCACTGCTGGTAGGGCAGCATGGCAGGATCCAAGCAATCCAAGAGGTTTTGGAGTGCAGCAAGAATCATTCCAGGCTGCAGGTGCTGAGTGAGCCAAAAGGGAGATTCTCAGCTGGAGCTGCTGCTCCTGGGCAGTTTGGACTCTGGGGGCTGGTGGCAGCTTTGGCTGCTGGGACCGTGAGATGATGGGACGTGAGGGCCTGAGGGAAGTGAGGAGAGTGATGGTTGTGAAAAAGAGGATGGAGCCACATAATTTTGGAGATGTGTAGTGAGAGGACTAGAGAAAAAATGGACCTGTTTGAATTTCAGAACTGAATATAACTTTGAAGTTAGCTGTGCTTCTGGAAGGCAGCTGAATCAGATGACTTGGAAATGTCTCCTCCAACCTGAATAATTCAGTGACTGATTTTACTCATTTGTCATGGCCAGTAGTGGGGTATATCACAGATTATTGTCTTCTTGTTCAACAGGAATCTTTAATTTGCTGTTCCTCTTACTCAAGATCTCATTCTTCTGTCCAGGAGTCCGAGTTCCTTCATCCTTGGTTGTTAATGTTGCAATATCAGCTGTCGGTGTGTGTTGGAGGGGGAGTGATGAGGGAAAGAACTGCAGAATAAAACAAGGATTCTTAGCCAGAGGATGAGGAGAAATGGGATAAAAAGCAGGACTTTATGGTCATCCTGTTAGGGGATTGTTGTTCCTAGTCCAGCCAGAGCAAAGCCCCTTGTTCTCCCAGAAGTGTTGGGAATGAGGAGGGACATCCTGCAGGAAGAGCTGCTCCAGAGACATTCATGTAAATATCTCTATGCTGTTCTTCTGGAACCTTCCCTGGGCAATTTGAACTCGGAAGGAATGACATTCTGTGTTAGCTCTATTGTGCAGCCTTTGTGAGCTGCCTGGGCTCCCACAAGGATCACACACAACCGAGGAGCAGCTGGATGAGGAGCGAGGTCCTTTTACTCAATGGGGAGCTGCATACACTGGACTTTGAAAGATTCCATTTAAGAGGGAAAAAAGAGAACTTCAAAGCTGGCATTTTTCAAGTAAATAACTCTTGAGCTTTGATATACTTGCTTCATGCTGCCTTGTCAGTGGAGAGGAAAGATGTACCTTAAATCAAAGTGGACAACTGAGAATGAAGGCTAATAAAAGATCACAATAAAAGAAAGGAATCCCTGCCACCAAAAAAAATATAAGACATGGGTTTGTAGCTGTTGCAAGAAACATTCATAGGAATGAATATTTAAAGTGTATCCTGGCCTCAGAGACTATTGGTGAAATTTTATCAGGTACTTAAAGCTCTGCAGAGTGATGTGAAAAAAAATAATAGGGGGAAAATAGCCCCAACCACACGGGTTTTCAGTCACCTTGCAGAATTTCCTAATGTTGCCATTAGAAAAGAAAAATCTCTAATGGGCTAATATTAGTTTTGCTGGGCAGGCAGGTACACAGCGCCTAGACCAGGATTCATTAGCCTTGTATTTCATACCTGAAATCATCATGATTAATATTTAGGAGAGCAGTAGCCCACTGACCCTGAGCAGCCCTGTAGAGGCCAGTCATCATTACAGACCAGCCGTGCAGGAGGCACCAGCCTGTTGTTATAATTGAGAGCATTCATCACTTTTAAGGAAATTTGAGCTCCTGGACTTGATGGAGGGTTTCCAGTGAGTAGTGACTGCTAAGAGGATAAACCAGTCGAGTTTGCTGTAAAACTTTGCCATCCTGTTGCCTTTGACAGGGGGAATTGCAGCGGCTGCTCCCAGAGACCTGGGTGTGTTCAGCACTTGCAGTGTTCTTCCAAAGGAAGCTATTTTGGAGTTTGTTCCCTTCCTGATTTCAGTCATATTGTTGCACAGAGGATGTCGGGCCAGGTTTACCTGCAGAAAGATTCAGTGTAATCTGTTGCTGATGGCAATGAAAATTACTGAGGGAAGGGAGGAACCAGAAGACCAAAACCCCAAAGAAAACAAAAAGAAAAAAGGGAAAGAGAGAGGAAAAGTCTTCGTGACCAGCTGGAAAGGGAAATGATGATGTTTTCCCTCCAATACCTGTGTAGGGTATTGTTCAGTAATACTTTGATAAAGGAGCTATGAACTTCTCATTAGGACCGTCTCAAAGTCCTGGTGGGTTGCAGCAGCTTGAGTCAGGGATTGTGCTGGCTGGAGCAGGTTTTGGGCAGAGTTGAGCCATGGAAAGCCTTGGGATCACAGGGACTGAGGCACTGGAGACACTGTGTACCTGTGTGTGTCCTGTGCATTCCCCTGCCTGGGGCTGGGTGACCAGCGCCTTGTAATGGTGGATTTTCTACCCTCCGCTTCCCTTGCCAGGAATTCTGTAGGAGAAGGTGGTAGTATGGAAAAACCCCATGAATAACCGTGTTATTCTTCCAGATAAACACCTCTGTGACTTGACAGGGAAAACTGGATGCTGCAGTTGTGAAGCAGAAGACACACAGTGCTGTGATGAGTAGGATTTTGGCTGACTCTCAAAATAGTGTTGGTGGTTCTATCTTTTGTAGGGAAGAACTACAACAAGTTTCACTTCTTTAGGCACAGGCCCTGCACCAAAGGAGAGTCTGAAAAAACAGTAAAGCAATAGTACCAGCACATCCCTCTGGCCCTAACGTCCTGCTGTTACACACATCCTAGAAAACCATTCTCACAGTGTGTAAAATTGTCCAAGATTTCCGAGGTACTTCATGCCAAACTGCACCAAACTGAGCTGCTCGGTCCTCTGAATGTCATAACTTGTTTTGTTTTTACAGCAATGTAAATGAATTAGTAATGGTTTGCCACTCACTATAAATAATGCCCTATTTCCTGCCTGTAGCTCTGCAGATCTTGCAGAAGATGATGTTTTTGACAGCCCATAGGCCTGACAGAGCTGTTTCTCTGGAGACACTTTGGACTGGTGGAAATGATGTGTGCGTGGTTTTAGGCATTGCAGATCTGCGAGCAGCTGGTTTTGACTTCCTTTTTTTCTGTGGTATATCCTGCTCCATTAAAAAACCCAACAGTCAAGTGACCAAACTGTGCTTGACAGAGACTCAGGTCTGGAAAAGTGAAAAGACTGGAACTTCAGCAGGGAATGGACATTGAACAGAGGCTGGGATTCACCTGGTGATGAAAGGACAGATGAGGAGGGGTACAAGGGAGCAGTTTCTTTAGGAAAAAATACCAACAGATGGAATATGGTATATGGAAAATATGTTATTTGATGTAAAGGACTCCCGTTTCTCTCTGTGTATCAGTCCTTCAGTAGATTTCCATGAGCAGAAACTTGGCATGAACAGGGTTCTGTCCAAGCCCATGGAGTTCTGTTCTAGTCAGGTTCATAAGATTAGATCCCATTGGAGTTGGAGGTGAAAATCTGCAAGGATGGCTTTTAATAAATTCTGGAGCTTCGCATAAATAATTTCAAAACATAGAATACATTACAGGTAATGCACTTTTCCTAGAAAGACAGGCTAAGAGAGTTGGAGTTGTTCTGCCTGGAGAAGGTTCTGGGGACACCTTAGAGCCACTTCCAGTGCCTAAAGGGAGCTTACAAAAAGATGGAGAGCAGGTTTTACATGGGCAGGTAGCAATAGGACAAGGAGGAATGGCTTCAAACTGCCAGAGGGAAGATTTAGATTAGATATTAGAAACTCTTCCTTGTGAGGGTTGGGAGGCCCTGGCACAGGGTGCCCAGAGAAGCTGTGGCTGCCCCTGGATCCCTGGAGGTGTCCAAGGCCAGGCTGGACGGGGCTTGGAGCAGCCTGGGACAGTGGAAGGTGTCCCTGCCCACAGCAGGGGGGTGGAATGCGACGATCTGTAAAGTCCCTTCCAACCCCACCCATTCGGGGATTCTCTGCTCACTACGATTCTGCAAAGCAGTAAAATTGAGACTACCCAGAATGAAATGTCTGGGGAAATAAACTCTGTCCCTGTTGTGCCTCACTAATCATCCCTGGCTAGTTAGAGCAGGCAGGGGAGAACATTCTGGGCTGAGGAATGGAGACAGCCACACCAGTTAAAGGGGCTCCCATCAGGAGATATTTGCAGGACCCTGAGTTCTCCTTTGAGAGCAGTGAATCACTTGTAGTGCAGTCTGTTCACTGGGAATCACATGGGATTGGGATAACACCCCTGAAACTGCCTCAAGCACTCCCTAGCTTTTTAACCTGGATTTGTGGTGCCTAAAGGTTTATTTTGAGAGGGCTGGATTCAGCGGGAGTGACCTGGTGTTTTAAAATCTGTTGTACTTAGCATGAAATGATCTTAAACCAGAGCAGGTTCAGTGCTGCAGCAAACTGTGTGCAGTGACATCCGAGGGAACGCGTAGGTTGCGAAGTGTTTGTAAATGTTTTACTTTAATTTTAGAAAAAACATGTGGTAGAGAAGAGATAAATAAGGAAAGAGGGGTTGAAGCAGCTATAACAGTCTTTGATAGAGAACTGACAAGTTTAAATGTCAAGGCCATAATAGCAATTAATTCCAAATGCTTAATTATCATTTTATAGCCAAGATTTGATCTACATTCCACAAAGCCAAATACAAATTGAATTGCCTTCTGCTGAAATATGGCCACTGAGAGACTAAGACCTAGCAAGTGTTTTACTCCAGGAACATTATATAATGACCCATAATTTTGGTGAAAATGAGGTGGAAACATCTCTTAAGGCTCTATTTTCGCACACAAAAAGACAACATCTTGGAATATCTCACATAGCTGTGTTTTGTATTGGCCAGAATGGCTCAGGACTCACCTCAGAAATGCTGGATGTCACACTGGGGATGAATTTTTGTGCTCAGCTACGTTTACAGAGGCACACAAATGTTTCCCTGCCCTGGGCTTCCTGGCGTGTGTTTTGAGAGAGAGAGAGAGTTTGTCAGCAAACAGTGCAGCACATTCCAGGAGAGCCGGGAAAGCAATTATCGTCCTGGCACCGTGGGTTCCGAACCCGGCAGTATTGTGGGGCAGGGAGCTAATTGCTCCATCTGCTGCTCGGGGCCTGTCGGAAGGACAGGCTCTGTCTGGTGCCCGGCACACTGAACGCGCAGGGCTGTCTGTGCAGAGCAGGCAGCAGCAGGCTCGCGTCACAAATTTAAAGTGCAGTTTTGCCGTTTTTACACTGGCTTTATCATAACCTCAACGATTTCCAGCGTGTCGCTGCAGCAGCCGGAGCCCTTGTGTGTGTTGCCTGCCAGCCTGCAGTCAATGAGCTTCCTGGTTAGCTGCCAGAACTTGTGCTGGGCACGTTTTTCTGCCCGTTGGTTCAGTAGGAACTGGATAAAAAGTGGGGTGTATCACAGGTTATTGTCTTCTTGTTCAACAGGAATCTTTAATAAAGCTCTGCGTGCGTGCAAACCTCTGGGCAAAAATGCATTTTGGTGCCGTGGGCCAGTATTACAGCTCCAGTTGCAAAGGAGCCCTGGGTGAACACCAGTTTGGATTGACGGGCTGCTTTCCTTGGTGTGAGAAATGCACGTTGGCTTCGCCATCCTCAGACTTGTCCTGCAGTGTCTTCATGTCCTTGTCCATATGGATGGCGTTCTGAGACACATTAGCATTCCTTCGTAATCTCACTCTTCTGAACCGCTCGGGGATTCTGCAGTGGCACTCGCAAGATATTTGTGAATTAAAATTACAGACGGAGCTGTTTCCTCGTTTATGCTCTTTGTTGCTGTTCACACTGCAGCTCGGAAAGGAAAAAGGCCTTACTGCACCTTTCCTAGCTCCTGTGCAGGCAGAGCTCCTGGCATCTCCTATTATGGTGTTAGGAGCTTAAAATAATAATAATAATTTAAAAAACCGCAAAATTCAAGCCCTGACAGGGAGAATTTTTGATTATTCAGAGTTCATGTCAATGTCAGTTGGTAGTTTTTACTGGTCAGTACCTTCTATTCTTTAAAATGCTTATGAGCGCAGAATCATAGAATTATTGAGATTGGAAAAGACCTTTGAAATCAAGTCCAACCCTTGACCCAGCACTGCAAAACCCATCACTAAACCATGTCTCTAAGCACCAGATCTGTGTGCTTTCTGAACACTTTCAGAGATGGTGATTTCTCTACTTCCCTGCTCAGCCTGTTGCAATGCCTCAAAACCCTTTCAGTGGAGGAATTTTTCCTGACGTTCTACTTTAGACTCCTGCTGTCTCAGGTCACGACTGAAAAGCGATGAAAAAGGTGGATTTGTATCACCTGACACAAACAGCTCTCCATTGCACTCATATTTCTTCCTGGGAGCTTGGTTTGAGAGAAATCATAAAACCTAGTTTTGTCCTGTTTATGAATGGCTGCTGGCAAAGTTTGTCAGTCACCTGTAGAGTAGACAGGAGAGGAAAAAGAGGAAGTTATTAATATTCAAATATCCTTTGCTGCCCGGATGGCTTTGGCAGGACAGTGTGAGCTGTGGTTGCACATCTCTGGGTGAGTCACCTGGCCAGGTTCAGGTGAAGATGTGTTTATGTGGATAAATCCCGAAACTCTGGTGGGATGGCAGTGGGACTTCCTTCTCAAAATGAGAATATCCTCTTGTGGCTACACTTGTAAATATTAGACCTTGTTAGGGAAGTTTTATTAGGGAATGTGGCTGGAAGGAAGATCTTCTCAGCCTCTTGAACATGACCAAGGGATGTGGGAGACCTCATTCATTATATCACTTAAGTTTGCTGTTCTGTGTCTCATATGAGAAAAGAGAGGTCCTGCAGGCTGAAATGAGTTAGTTATTGTAGGCAGAGTGGTCTTGAAACAACAAGAGATAGAGCCCTGGAAGGATTGCACCGCTGCTGACAGAGCTTTCTGCTTTGTGTAGGAAACTCTTCAGTTGTGCCCCATCCAGCTTAGATTAACAGAACAAGGAGGTGCTTGTAGAACTGTGGGTTTCAGTTGCCTTTTGCCTTTGTTTCTCACATTATGCAGACCCCTAAAACTCGAGTCAGTTCTGCTGATTAACTCATCAAACAGACGAGCTCCTCAGCACCAAACTTTGATCTTTGCTGTGTTAGAGATTTAAATTATAAAACGAGTCTGTGATTTTCTGTTGTGGAGTCAGAAATAAAAAAGTACAAATTTAAAGAGCCCAGGAGGTTTCTTAGCAGCCTAACGTTCTATTTATGGTACTTTATTTTGCAAGATGCTCCACTTAAGCCTCTCTCCTTCTCTAAATACCATCACTAAGCCTTCCAGCTGTGGCTGCCCCTGGATCCCTGGCAGTGCCCAAGGCCAGGTTGGACGGGGCTTGGAGCAGCCTGGGATAGTGGAAGGTGTCCCTGCCCATGGCAGGGGGTGGAACAAGATGAGCTTTAATGTCCCTTCCAACCCAGACCATCCTGTGATGCTTCTCAGCCCCTTTCTGGTGGTAACAGCAACAATTCAAAGAGTGAAAGTTGCACATCTCTGACTTAAAAGTTCCGTGGTCAGAGGCTCCTGAATGCAAGGAGCTGTGACCAGCAGGTCCCATTTGCTGGGACGTGTCTGCAGCACACTCGGCTCTCCCTGGACAGGGGGAAGGCGCCTGTTTATAAGACTGAATCATTTCCCTGAGCCACGGTCAGGGCAGACACCGGGAATCGGGCCATGGTGAAAAGGTGAATTTTACTTTATTGAACTCCTTCAATTTTTATGGTTTGAGGTTGAGAAAAGAATGAGTTACATTCCTAATTTATGAGGTTAATTTTTAGAATTTATAATTTATGTGAGCATGCTTTTAGATGGATTCTGGTACTTTCAATTGAAACTTAGATCAAAAACTTAGAGTTGGAGGGGTTAGTTTTCAGTCTGAAGTTAAAGATAATTGAACTGGCTACAGGACAAAAAGCAGGTTTGCATTTAAGGCTGATTTTTTGAGGGATTGCTGGCTGTAGTAAGTAACGTGTATCTGGTTTGGGAGACGCTACAGTTCAGAAAGAGCATGTTTTATCCAGTGCCTGGTGTTCCAGTTACACAAGCGAAACTATGAGAAAGAGGTTTTTTTCTTTCCTCCTATTTTCAATACCCAGGTACATAACTTAGAGCAATCTGTCCAGCTAAGTGATGTGGCCGCAACATCCTGGCCCCTGCAATAGTGGATGCAGGATATTCTTTCCAAAAGTTTCAAACCAACACGTTCCTGAGGTGTGGGAATTCTTCCAGATCATAAATTCGAGTTTGTTTAAAATGTAACAAATATCTGCTGCTTGAAATACCAAACAGCCTGCAAGAAAATGTATTTAAACAAACCCAAAGCAAGCTGTGTCCCAAAGTGTTAAAATATAAAAACCCCAAACAAACAGGAAAAAAAAAAAGCAGACCAAAACAAGAAACAACCCAGGTTTGCAGATACTGAAAAAAATTACCTCCCACGTGAAATGAGCTTCATGATCTCGATACCATTTTGTTTAAAGACCCCTGAAGATGTGTGAACTTACCGGCTGCTGCAGCAGGAAGGTCAGTGAGGAGCAGATTCCTGAGGCTGAAATCACAGGTGCCTTCCAGCAGAGCTGCATCCGGGGAAAGCTGGAGCATCCCAGCAAGGCCCATGGGGCAGAGGAGGGGTTTTGCCTAGGATTGCTGTTTTGCTGACACCAGTTTCCACATGAGTCAGAACTGAAGCCTCTCCTGTCAACTCCACAGATCAGAAGAAAGTAAAATCTGAGGCAACAACAATCCTTGGTTTGATTTTTGTAGCTCAGCCTAGAATAAACATGACAGGAACAAGCTTGCTCTCTTTTTTTTTCTTTTAAACCCAACAAAAATTTAGGTGCTTGGGTGTTCTCTGAAGATTTATTTCATGTGCAATAAGACAAACAACCTAAGGAATCAGGATTGTTGTGGAGCGTGGATCACGGGGGAGAGAAACCAGTCAGACAGGCTCAGACAGGGCTGTGAACACAGGCACCCACGTGGGCTTTAGAATTTGGTTTTATAGACATGAAAGTCAATGGCATGGAGTCAGTGTGACCTGATACTCTTTAAATAACTTTGTGATTAGCTGGTGTTCTGTGTTCTAAACCGTGAAAGATTTTGGAGTGCAGATGATCTTGGCAGAGCAAACCCTGACTCTTGGATTGGCTCAGGGAATATTGCCAGCAAAGTGATAAGACGAATTGCATAAACACAAAGTTTCAGTTCCTGAAAGAGGCTGGGATAATATAAAGGTGCAGATAATTTGACATTTATCTATTTTGAATTTTGATTCCTTTCTGTAGCTGCTCTGTTGATGGAAGTGGAGGTGTGTGTGTATTCTGTGTATAAAGCATTAATTTCCAAAGCTTTCAGGGAAACTTGGGCATCAGGAAAACAGGATGAGTGCACAGCCAGGCAGCCCTGGTGGTGAGGAGTTGTGCTCTTGGCTCCCCTTCCCCCCAGATCATGCCCTGCCTGTCTGCATGGACCTGCAGAGACCTTTTCCCCTGCTTTTTAGCACTTGTGCACATAATTCCAGGAACAGCACTTTGCCTTTTTTAAGTCCCCATATGCACACAGCTTAAAGAATTGGGCCATATTTGCATCCCAGGCCACAGAGGGTGCAGAGCAGAATACAGCAATCCTTTTAACAGCAATATTTAACAACAAAACAGCATCTGTTTTGTCATAACCAGACACAGAATAGCAGCTAATTATCTTTCTTAAAAAGAAAATCCTGAATGATCCCGGATCAGTGACCCCGAATCCACGGTTGCTGTTTGAGATTCAGGATGGGGATTTAAATGGGAAACAAATACCGTGGTGGATGATATGCGGGTAGGTGAAAGAGGATGAAAAAAATGGCAGGAGGATAAAATGAATGTGTCAGTACAGGCAAATGTACAGCACTGCAGCATTAATATAGTGCAGGGATGGGGCTGATGGTGATGGGAGTCCACAGAAAAGCCAGTCTGGGAAACAGCAGGGGTCTTTTTCACTATTAAGCCTATGAACCTTTAGGTTACTCTCTATTAAGGGCGTGCAATAAAACACTCTCAGGTGTTTCCAGACCACATTTTATGTCAGTGACCACAACAATATAGTGAAAGCATTGCCTGCATTTTATAGAGGCTTCTGGAAGCGTGAAGTACTTGAGAAATACATTGGAGAAGTGCTTGAAAACACTCTGGGTCTGCCCTCAGGCCACTGCTTAATGCCGGGCTGCCTTCTTCCCTCCTGTATTGCCAATCTCTCCTCTTCCTGTGCGCTGGGTTCCACGCCGGTCCTGCCGTACAGAAAATCAAACTGTCATCCACGACAGAGATGTCTGAGGAGTGTCTGTGCTGGCAGGGAGCTGCTGGTGGCAGTGGGTGCTGGGAGGTGGGAGGTGGGTGCTCACCGCCCTCCCAGCACCGTCCTGTCTCTGTAACTCAAGGTCATTAGCAAAATTAAATTTAGCAGTGCATTTTCCTTGGTTTTGAGGGTGGCTGAAGTCGAATGTATTTTGATGCAGGAGTCCAACTGGATTGCACTGCCCTGTTGTTTTAAAATCCTTCGTTAGGCAGTTATTTAATTGCCCCTGCAGGTCAGTGTTACTGGTTTTCTTTCCCATCCATCCCTTGAAGTGATTGCTGAGTTTTCAGCAAGGTTTCCCTTCTCCCCTAGTGCTGTATATTAAATTACGTGACCTGTTGTGGTCTATTTCCATATCAGGTATTATGTTTCTTCCAGCACTTGCATTTCCAACCTGAAACAGGCACATCAACTGCTTTCAAAGGAATTGGCATTGGGTGGGAAAAGAATTTGATGCAAATTCATTGTTTGACAGTTTTGACCCTTCCTTCCTGTCCTTGTGGCCCCTCAATAAATACCATAAATAGTAAATTTTTTTTTTTTTGGCTGAAGGATGTTCTGCTTCCTAAACATAAAGTGAGTGCTTGTTATATTTTTTGAATGTTTGGAAATCTGGTGATTGGAACTGGAAATTTTAAATGCTGTGACGAGTTCCGTTCAAATAACCCTTTGTTTTCCTTTTCCCCCACTAACCCTGGTTTAAAACTGTTGTTTGTTATGAAAGGTGATAGCTTGTGATCCCTTGTGATCCCGGCATTCCTAAAAAACAAGATGTAGGATGACAAATACAATTTCTTAGAGGACTCCAAAAGGACGCAATTCAATGCACCGTGCACATGAACGACTGAACTCTTTCCGAGCATGTGGTAAAATAACTGGCATGAAAAGGTTAGAGAATCGTGGGATGGTTTGGGTTGGAAGGGACCTTAAAGCACATCCAGTGCCACCCCTGCCATGGGCAGGGACACCTTCCACTGTCCCAGGCTGCTCCAAGCCCCATCCAGCCTGGCCTTGGGCACTGCCAGGGACCCAGGGGCAGCCCCAGCTTCTCTGGGCACCCTGTGCCAGGGCCTCAGCACCATTTTTCATGGAGTCATTAATGAGTATTCAGCCCTTGTTGATGGGAAGCAGCATCTCAAGTCTCGTGGTGGAGGGATAATATTTGTTCTGAAAAGAAGAGCTCATTTCACATATTTTTGTGGTGGGTGAAGAAGCTGGAGCTGAACAGCAGCGTTGGCTCCAATTTGGAAACAGAGAAGTAATTGAGTGACCCCAGGCAGCTGAACTCAAATTGTTCTACCTCAGAGTTGAAACATGTCAAAGTTACTGTGCTCTGTATCCTCTGCACGTGCTCAGAGAACCTCTGTGAACTATATCTGAAGAATTTATTAAGAATGAAAGCAAAGAGGTCCAGCAGGAATTACTTTAAAAACCAGTAGAAATTAATAAAGAATTATGTCTACTCCTAAAGATTTTTAAGGCCTCCCTATAAAATTCTATAGCAGGAATAAAATTAAGTGTTAGGTTCCATACAATGATATGAAAACACTATATATAGAATGTAATGGAAAATTAAATATTTTGTAGGGTACTTTCTCATAAGAGATAACTAAACAGTCTGCCTGGACCTTTAATCAATACGAAATTCAATTTGAAAAGGGAATAAAAGTGGTGACAACTTTCCTGCAAAGAGAAAATCACAATATATCACAGTCCTGGGAGCATAAGCAGCTCTGAAGTAGAGCAGAAATGTTTCAGCAGCAGAAAATGACAGGGGAACACGTCCCCTGAATGGTATTTGCACACCAGGGAAGAGCTGCTGTCACAGTGCTCCGGTGTTTCATGGAGGGAGTGAAGTCATCGAGGACACAGAATGTGAAATGAGGGAAGGGCAGGCTCCAGGCTCTGTAGTGTCACACAGAGGTGACTTTCTTTCTTTTTGTGTAAATAGCCTCAGTAATTTCACCTGTGCTCTCTATCCAGCTGTAGAACAGTGGCTGGAGTTCCACGTGACTGCAGCCAGGCAGACCTGGGGACAGGTAACAATTCCGATCTCCAGGAACGCTCTGACTGCAGAGCTGGAGGATCCCATGGCAAGCACACCATTCGTTTTTGTGGAGAGGAGCACTGGTTATTTTTGGAGGGCTGCTGGCCACAAACTGTGCCTGTCTGGGCTCTCAGTTACCTCAGTCTATGAGGTATTATTTTACCTGTCGTTGCATAAACCCCAGAGAACGTGTTAGAAACAACATCCGAGTTCATGATCTGTGCTGTGTTGAAGGAATTGCGTTTTCAGTGATCTTTTCTGTGAAATATTCCCCATCAAATGGTTTTGGTTTCTTCAGCTGCTTTGTGAAATGGCCAAAAAAACCTCCTTCTTGTTGGGCATTTAGTACAAAAAGCACTTTTTTTTTTCAGCTATCTGACCTTTTCCAGTTCTCTTTACCATAAATGCAGCTAATGTTCGAGTTTCTTTAGAGTTACAATAAAAAGAAATGTCAATGGCATCTTACAGCTGATTTGATGCTTTAAAGGGGATATATAAGAAAGGAAGAAATAAAGGGGAGAAAACAGACAATTTAGTGGGAAAGTGGGCACTCGGAGAGGTGCCTCTTATCTGCACGTGTCATTGTGGCACAGCCATCCTGATATTTTTTGATGTTCTGTTTCGCTTGTACTTCATCAGGAATGTGGTAGATGAGATGTATTTTACTCCAAGATATTTCAAATCACTTCACCGTGTGTTAAAAACTAATTTTTGAAGCTGATGCATTGAAACACCACAAAGGCGTTCAAACATAAGGGCTCTCAAATGTCCTTGTGCTATTGACCATATCTTAATAATATCTCACGCTTGCCTCACATCATATTAAAGTCACATAAATCATTTCTCTCTCCACCCTGTCCCTCTCCCATATCAGAAATGAGATTGCTGTGTACCTGCGAGACATTTCTTTCCTTGGAAAATAAAAGCAGGATCGTTCAGTAGCCAGTGTTTCAGAAGGAGCCGGTAGCATGGTTTCAAGGAGGTCTTTTAGATTTAAAGTGACTTCTCAGCAAAATCCACAAGTTTGTAACGTTAAGACCAGTACTGTGAAATAGAAAATGGCAAAAGAAAAGAAAATATTTTATTCTTTGGGCTGCGTGTGTAGCTGTAAATATTTTATAAAGCCAAGGCCAGCCAACAGGCAAATATTCAGTTTGCCCATTGTGACTAATTAGGAGATATCTGAGCTTTCTACTGCCACAGTGCCTTCAAACACCAGTGGCCAGGAGCACAGCAAAGACATATTCCTTATTGACTGGGGCTGGTTTATGTTTTACCTTTACGCTGATCTGCTGCAGACAACGTTAGATATCTGTCTGCTCAGCCCAAAATCTAATTGAGCTTCCTGCTCTCGTCCTGGTAACGTCAGGATGGATGGACTCAAACTTCGGGTTCGCTCCCTGCGCATTTAAAATTAAACAATGAGGAGAGAGCAGAATATCTGTATTTTATGGCTGTAGCTGCTGGCAAGAGCAGTGTTTGTGTCTATAAATTCTGTTTGATATTGTTGGATCTCTTATGTGACAGCAAGGTTGAAATGAAAGAGTGTTGCTGCAGAGAATCCAGGCAGGACAGACACACCAGCCTCGTGGTGCTCAGATGTGGGAAAGTGGCCACAGCTTTGGAACTGAGATTTTTGCTTTGTTTTCCTTTCTCCTTCCTTGAAGACTTGGAAAAATATGTTTGAATGTAACTTGGTTGTTCATGCAACCTTCATTGTCTTTTTTTTTCTTTCCCCGCTACAAATAACTTGCTAGAGGAAAGTGTGGCTGGAGAAGATGTTTTTTAGATGCCTTTGAAGATGTAAGAACAGCAAATGGAGCCTGCAGTGGCATAAACTTCAAAGATCAGCCCAAAGAAAATCAAAGCATTTCTTTGAGTATATCAGCTTGCCCATAAATTGAAATTTTTCAACTCCTGGATGTATCCTCCATAGCGGGCACCTTACTATTGATTTTGATGCCACCCAAAGATAAAAGGATGTGCAGCACTAAAAAACTGTTTTTTCTATAGAATTCTACATCTCCATTCTAAACCAGCAGTTTTGCCAAACTGTCAAACATTTTTCCTTAAACACCCCATTTTTAAAAGTCTGGGGACACAGCCAGCAACCTTCCTGCTGAAAAATGAAGAAACCAGTTGCTATCATCCCAAAACTGGTCTTGGGTGATGGTAGCAATCAGTTTGGCCGGCTGAATTATATTTATTGGTCTCGGTACTACAATATTTTGTTACCAAATATTAAGTGCCACCATTCTTACGTAGAGAGTGTGTGATATATAATAAATAGTTCAGGATTAAATGCATTGTAGTGGTGCTTACCAGCTGCTAAGTCTTCTGGACTCCTGATTTGTGGTAATGTGCAGGAGGAGATGTGAGCATGGCTTTGCTGAGGGGGGAGAAGGAAAGAGGAATATCCCACCATGAGCTGGATGTGGATGTCACGGGCACTGCAGGTTGTCAGTGACATAAAAACCCACCAGCAGCTCCTGCACCCCAGTCTTTGTCTCCCACAGACTTACTCCTGTATCAGGGCACTTGATTGATTGATTGATTGATTGATTGATTGATGCCAGTGGGACATGCACGTTATATTCTTTTTGTATTATTATGAATGTTTTGCTCTTTATGGCTTTTCAGAGTGAAAAAGCAAACTGACCTCAGTGAGTTGGACCTTATTTTGGCCACTACTGCCGTGTGACTCAAACTGAATGCAGCTGTTTTGGGGACAATTGTCTTGTAGGGGCAGGTGGAAGATCCTTTTCAGGCCAGTGCAGAGAGTGAACTCCCTGGTACTGAACATGAGGTGTTATAGGGCGGGTGATGGTTTCGTCAAGGAAGAGTGAAATTCTGCTTTGACACAGTTGTATGTAATGGTTATCTTTGGCTGTTCTAAACCACTGGGTATTAGTGGTGGGTTTCAGCTGATTGTTTTGGTTTTTGAGGTTTGTTTTTTTAAAAAAATACAATTTTGTGAGCTAATTGTATTTTATGCAATACCTCCTCTACTGCTGTGTATTGTTTATAACACTAATTTTAGTTTGATATGATTCTGTCTCTGTCAAAATTCTGTTTCTTCTATAACTTTCACTTTGCTTTAGTCTCTGTGGCTCTTGCTGTGCTATTGCTGTTGTGCCCCATCTGGTTTAGATTAACAGAACAAGGAGGTGCTCACAAGGTGCTTGTAGAGCTGTGGGTTTCAGTTGCCTTTTGCCTTTGTTTCTCACATTATGCAGACCCCTAAAACTCGAGTCAATTCTGCTGATTAGCTCTTCAAACAGACGAGCCCAAGGAAAACCAAAGCATTTCTTTGAATATATCAGCTTGCCCATAAACTGAAATTTTTCAACTCCTAATTTTCACATTGCTTTAGTCTCTGTGGCTGTTGCTCAAGTTTCTGGGCCTGAAGCTCGACATTGGCTGTGCCAGGGGAAATTGTTGATGTTTAACTGATAAGAGTGAAAAGAAGAAAAGGAGCAACTTTGACAGCTGGACAGGACAGTACCAGTTTTGTGACTGTACCCTGGGGAGCCGTGCTGCTGGCTCTGGTCTGGTGTCCCTGCCAGCCTGGCCAACAGACCCAAAGCACTGTGCGATCCATTAGTTTTAATTCTTCTACAAATGAGAATATTCCTCTTACGTTCCCACCCCTCCCCACCTTGCCCAGATGCAGATCAATCCATTTAACGCCTCTCCTTCAGCATTAAGGGAGTTAGGAGGGTGTGATAAATAGAGAGTGTTGTTTCTCTCTTTCCTGATCTCTCGATCACCCAAGGCTGGC
Source organism: Cnemophilus loriae (assembly GCA_013397755.1). Taxonomy (NCBI): domain Eukaryota; kingdom Metazoa; phylum Chordata; class Aves; order Passeriformes; family Corvidae; genus Cnemophilus; species Cnemophilus loriae. The sequence goes on along the minus strand of VZTF01002414.1, from coordinate 590,153 downwards.
CCGTTACCCCGTGTCCCTTGGCTGGACATCCATGCAAAGCCTAAAGACTCCCTAGATGCTTCATCTCGTTACCACTTGCACTGCCTGAACTGAAAACCTTATTTCCTTTTCCCTGCCTCACCTTAGAAGCTTTTCCCCTTGTCCTCTGAGGATTTTACTGCTTTCAAAGCCTGCCACGTAATATTCTTGACCAGCAGGTCAGAAATATGAGGGAGGTTTTACAAGTGATTGGTTTGGGAGAAAGGGGGAGGATTGCGTGAGGTTGGTTCCCTCTGCCAAGCTGGATTAGTTGGAAATGTCTCTCCAAGTGAGCTGGTGCACTCTGGGGCATTGCTGCAGGTCCTGCTGCTGCCCAGCCTGCACCTCTCTTTTCATCAAGTTTCCCAGTACCTTTCTGAGAGTCAGTGTGTTTCCCTCAGCTGCTGCTCATTTCGGCAGGTTCTTCACCACACTCATGAACAAGTGCCGGGGTGAAGATTTTCTGGTGCATGTGAGCCAAGGTGGGACACCAAACCGAGGGACATCTTCACATGGCTGCAGCAACAGGGAGGACCCTCACTGCTTCTGTCCAAGGATTTCTGTAATCCTGCCATGGTGGGGGGGCAGGAATTCCATGCCCCCAAACCTCACTCAGGGTTCACAACTTGCTTTGGTTTCTGTGGGTGTAACCCTTTGTGTGCAGCAACCCCTTCCTCTAAGTTTTTTCTTTCGTCCCTTTTGTAAGGTTTGCCTTTTGATCTGTCATTCTGAGCGTGCTTTGATACAGAGTTTGTCTCACCAAAACAAGAGACAAGGGGCTGTGGTGTCACTGTGAAGCACCTTTTGCTCCTGAAGGACAAGGTGCTCTGCACTGCTCTGCTCACAGGTTGTGCTTTTCTCTAGAAGGGCTGTGTAACAAATCCAAGGAACATTTGTATTTGACAGTACAAAATACTTGAATTTCAGTTATTTATTGAAGACTAAAGGGCAATTTTGAAACTACCAGGACTATTCAGAGTGTATATGGAGATGCAGCGTAATTCAAAGCAGATTTTTGTGTTGCTGGGAGATGTAGCATAACTCAAAGTAGATTATTTTGTTGCTGAACCAGTGTTTTATGTCATTTTTTGTCAATCCCAATGAGATAGAAAGCTAATACCATTATCTAGGTTTATGAACAGAACTTGAGAAAAATCACCTCTTTGCTTTGCTAGGAAAAAGGAAGTGTGCACTTTTTTGTCCTGGTGCAAGAAATAAGACAGAGAAGTGAGAGGTCTTAGAGAGCCTTGAACTATGGGGGTGGACTTGCACGTGGGTGCAAAGGAGCACTGAACCAAAATCTGCCTCTGGGCCTCTCAGGGGTCTGCAGTGGAGGGCTCAGGGGGTTTAGCAGGTTAATATTGTACTGGGGGTGTTCGGTGAAGGTTTCTCTGACTTTGTCCTGCAGCAGGGGTGCTTTGCTTTCTCACTCTTTGTTGCCTACGCCTGCGTTTGCTCTGCTGAGGGGTCGCTGGGGGCTGAACTGGAGCCAGCTGTGGTGGCTCAGTCGCAGTGGGGTCACTCACCTGAGGCTGCAGTGCTTAGCTGAAGCTGCTGGTAGAACACGAACATGACTAAAACCTCAGGTAGCTAAGGAAGCATTGGCTTCTTTTAATGGCATGCATCCATAAATTCCTCATAGCTGCTGTGTTACCTCAGCTTTACAGGCATCCTGAACTTTTCAATAGCTTCATGTCCAAGGATATATCTGCCTTTCTGTGCCTGGGGATCGGAAAAGTTCAGGTAAGATTCCATAACTGTTAAATTGCAATTAAAAATCTTGCAGACTCTAATTTTATGCCTCATGCCTTGACAAGATTGGAGAATACATTTTCATTTAAGGAAAAAAAAAAAGCAGAAAAAAGAGCTTTATTTATTGTTTGTGGTGTTTCTGTAAAAGAGAGATCTTTATATTAGATAGCAACTACGCTGCTTTTGAAGTGGGCAAAATACAGCAGGACACAGTAAGAACTTCGTTTTTCTTTTTGTTTTTTTCTTTTCTGAACATTCATGTGTTTTGTCTCTGACCTGGAGGAGGTTGTTTATTGCCAGGTTCCTCTTTTTGTTCTCCTCTTTCTTCCATGACCTGGAACGTGCATTCACAAATGAAACATTGTTATCTGCAGAGATGTGACTCCTGTTAATGCTCACAACAACCCTCAGTGAAATTCGGGTGCTTCTTGGTGAGAACACGGAGTTCTTTCAAGTCCTGTTTCAAAGAATGTCCAGTGGGCCAGAAACAAGGGATCACACGTCCTAAAGCAGTACAAGGATCACACGTGTGATTGCTGGCAGATCAAACTCACTGTCCTCTACAGCAAAGTGAAACATTGGAGCTGTTCAAAGGGTTCCTTTTTATCACCCATGCTGATTGCAGGGCTTTGAACAAAAACCTCTTTTGAAAAGTCTTTCCCAAGATTACATTTTTTTTTCACTGTTGTGTGGTACAAAAGATGTGTGTTTTGGGAAGAGAGAAGTGCGGATTTAGGAAGAACATTGCTATTTTAAAGGCAAAACTCATTTTACGTGCAATTCAAGAGGTGCCATAATTAAACCTCACGTCTCAAAGGTTATTAAAGACCTTATGCCTGTCTCACTGGAAAGTATTTGGAAACTCCACTACATGAGAGAGTCCAGGGCTGGTAGAGTTCACTGAAGTTCAGTGATTTTCGTCTGTGCCCTCACAGTCTCTGTAATCTGCTTTTGCAATTACTCTGCCATATCAGTGCTCAGAGATATATGTGATGCTTCTGCTTCAGGCAATACATTTGGATTTAGGGATCATTTTTGATCACTGATAAAGGTTCAGAGAGTTACTCCACGCAAAATCCGGGTGGGTACACAATTAATACAATAATACTGTTTTTCTCTCCTACACAAATGTGAATGCTCTTGGTGCAATTGGCAGAAAAACCCACCCACAAACAGAAAAGGGGAATCTACAGATGTCACAGCCCCTCGTTTGAGGTGAAAATTGTTGCCTCCAAAGTAACAGCCTCATTTGCACCTCTGTAGTTCGACTTGCCATACATTGAAGAGAAAATGACTTTTGTTTTCGCAGTAAGTGCAGGCCCTGAAATATCTGGGGAAAGAAAGAAAGGAATTAAAATGTTTTTCTAGGCTTTAGACAGTTTGGTTTGGTGTAAAGTTAGAAATTTGAAGCGTAGGTGGGGAAGATCATTATTTCTAATCATACCTCAGGTGGTGTTTTGGATGGGGCTTGCATGAGGTTGTGTGTGACACGGAACTGCCCTGTTCTGGTTTGCTGTATCCAGCAGAGAAGTGGCGTCTTGAACAGGAGGAGGGTTGTGTTTTCTGGTGTAACCCGTACCTGTGGTGGCTGCAGGGACGTAGGAAGAGATGAAGGGGCAGTACAAGGCAACTGCATTAATGTCAGGAGTGGATTGGTCGCGTCCTTCAGGGATTAGATAAACCCACCATGGTTTATCTCCTCTGAAAAGTGCTCCTGCTTGGTCCAGCACGTGAAAAAAATGCTTGGGATTGTTTCTCTCTTACAGTGCTATAGGATATTTGGGTTATTTCCCTTCCAAATGTACCAACTTCCCATATTTTTGAGCAATGAAACATTTGTGTTTCTCCTTTAGTTACAAAGTCACTGCTCCTTTTTCAGAGTCTATCTGCAAATATGCCAGAGTGGGTCATGACACCACAGACTGTGCGGGCTGAGGCTCTCCTCTTCCTGCTGCTTTGCTGATATTCCACAGAAGCAGCAGTCCCTTCTGACTCACTCAGTGTTGTGGGACTGCCTTGCTCTGTCTTTGGTTAAATACGTTAATGAGACATTAAATGAAAATCTCATGTCTGTACTGTGCTACCCGGCCAGCCCTGTCCTTGGAATATGTTCTTTATTCTGCACCTGAATGTCTGAAATGACCAAACTGAGCTCTCCTTCAGGAGAGTGATCCATTGACAAGGAAGGAAGGAAATGAGCACAGTGAAAAGCCCCAAAAGCCAAGAGCTCCACACCCACTGGGTGCATTTCTGGCTGCGTGTGCTTTATGGCAGATGTCTTACAGCAAACTCTTTGAGCTCTTCCAGCAGATTTCCTGTGTCCTGCCTGGATCCATGACTTGTGTCATGACTGAATTAGGTCTTGGACAGGTGGCATTGCACACTGTCCCTGAACTGCTCTGTGAAAACCTGGCCAGCAGGTATTTTGGGAACAACACAACACTATAAAACTGACTAAGTATTCCCCAGGGTTTTCTGCTTGTCGCTGTTGCTGTCGGCTCGTGCTTCAAGGCAAGCTGGAGATGCTGCAGTCGCTGTTTTAGGGCTCTGGAAGTCTTGCAGTACACTGTGCCTTGGGTTGAATCTGTCTGGAATGTGCTGAAAGAGAAACTGTCCCTGCTGTCACCCTTTTTACTCAATAAAAAGTGTTGCCTGGTGTTCTAGAGGAGGTCTGGCTGAAGAGCTACCAGATACCTGTATGCTTGGTTATTCTGTCTTCTGACAAGGATTTTTGGATTGTTTCTGGTTTACTTTGTGACATGAAACTGTTGAGGAGAGTTTCTCTTAACACAGTTATTCTTGACTGTAATAAGATTTTAGTAATGCTTCAAATGAAGAAGGTAATCCAGTTGTGGACACTGCAGAGTTACATGTGGAAAGCAACAGAAAAAGCCTGAGGGAAAACAGTGAGAGCAACCTGGAAGGCAAGATTTAGTCATTAGAACAGTTTTGTTGGGATGACAGCACTCGAAGAACATAATATTCTTCAAGAACATATTAGGAAAGAAGAGAGTAGTCTCTTCCTCCTGTCTGTAGTGGACAGGAATAGAAATTAATGGGGTTAAATAGCAGTGAGAAAGATTCAGTTTAGGCTTTAAGGAAAAGCTTTTTAAGATGAGGGCTAGTGAAGCACTCAGCTGGATTGTGTGAGGAGGTTGTGCCACATCACTGAAGGAGAACTGAGCCAGTCACCTGTCAGGAATGGCACAGCCAAAGGTAATTATGGTGCATATAACACACGAGGGCTCTTTCCCATCTGTTTTCTCTGTGTCTCTTCTCACACTGTGCCTTGCAGGCAGTTGGAGCCTGTTGAATAATGAAATGGCAGTACTTTTGGAAAGGGGGTTGTTTTATAGATGCTGACAAACCCTGGGAGGGGAGGGCTTGGGAGGGCACGTCTCACCTGCTCGGAGCTGCAGGACAGACCCACATTTCCCTACGCAGGTCACAGCTTGAGCAGTGAGAGCCCAGCTGGTGCAGGACAACAGGGGTTTGGAGGAAAGGGTTTCCTTCTCACACCCAAAGAGATTTGGATTTAACCCCACTGGGCAGGGTTGTGATCACCTTGCTTTGATACGAGTTGACTTCACAGGAAAACTCGTGGAGGAGAGCCCTGCAATTAGGCCTGACATTAACACAGGAAAGGCAAAGCTTGGTCTGTAATTTCTACTGCAAGACCCATTTGGCAAATTTAAAACTATGCTCCGAAATATAATTTACCATCATGCAAGAATTAAATGCCATCAACGGGAAAAAAAGATAAATTATATTCTTTACCTAGGGAGATCTTTGGGTGGTAATGCTCGGAGATGTGTGTGCCTGTAATTAAATGCCCAATTTAATATGAGCATCTCACCTTGATAATTAAGCAATAAAGACACATCAGAATGCATTTCTGGGTGCTTATAACCTGACTTGGGTGGTACTATAAGGCATGAGGCCAAAGATTAAGTGGCTTAAACCACCTGAGAAATTCATTAATACCTAGAAATTTGCTGCCTAGAGTGTTTTGTTGCCATTGAGAACTACTCTTGTAGATAAAACCGAGGAAAATGGGTGGTGTTACCAGGAATTTCACACAATGGGGCTGAAAGCTTTAGGGTTCTTCAACAGTGGGTATAGCAAGTGCTAGCAGAGGATCATTTCAGGCTCAGTGTACTAACTGAGGATGACAATCTAAAGGGACAGTGCTGGTTTTAAGGGCATGAGAACAATCCTGAATACAATAATATTTCTCCACTTCTTGTTCCACTTGTTCCTTTCTTGTATTTCCCTTCACATCTTTTTTTTCCAAAACCCAAAGAATTATGTGTATATTCCACCCAATAATATGCTCCTTATATATAGAACCAAAATCTAGGTGAGCGCACGTGCATCTTATTCCAGTTTTTATCTCTAACTCTATAAAACTTCTCTTACTACATCCCAAGTCAGTGATTTACCCTGTGGCTTCACCAAGCTCTGAGCACACATTCACCAGGACTGGGCTCACTTGGAGAGCAGCACTGGGCAGTGCAGCGTCCTGGGCTGGCTCTGAGCACAGGAGAGTGCTGAATGTTCAACACTTCCGTGATTCGCCATGTTCACATCATCAAATAGCCGACACCAGAGTTCTTTCTCTGGCATCCAGCTTTGCACCAGAGCTCTGATGGTAATGGAGCTAGGCTGGATTTACAGGCATGTAGGGAATCTGCGAATATCGAGCCATTGGAGTGTATTTTGACAAATGAAACCATTATACATTTTGGTGGGGGTGGTTTTATCCCCCTTCAGTTCACTCAAGATTTATGTTCTTCATTTCCCTTTGTTTCCATGCACATCCTCAGAATATCTCTCTAAAATTTTGTTTTCTGATTACTGCAAGGTAATGGATTCCTAGAACTAGCACACATACCCCTGTACAATTTTATGCCAGTGGGGACTTGATGAGAGCTGTAGCGATGATAGTTTTAGCTGTCATCAAAGATGTGATGCCTGTCTGTTTATTTTTGGTTGGATGAAATATAATTGCTCTTCTGGTTGACATTAATAAATGGTGTTGACTGGAGTGTGTTCTTCTGATTGCTTCAATGAGTGACATGTATCATGTGCTGATTTTTGACTGTGAAACAAATACCAGGAGAAAGCACATTATTAACCTCTTGCAATGATGTGAGAATTAAACCCTATAAGATGGAGTAAAGCAGGATCTCGTGCTCCTTGGTGTTCAGTGAAGATGAAATAACATCAACAGGAACCTATTAATTCTCTCTCAGTTCATGCTCCCAGGATAGGATATGTGCTTATTTTTTAATTCTAAATATTATTTTTAAAAATGAAACTAAGATATTATGTACAATACCAGAAGAACTTTTGAGTTGAATCAAATTTATTCAGAAATCTCTGTTCCACACCTTTTTTTTTTTTTTAAATGCAAAACTGACATATCTCAGCAGAGATGTGTTTGCAGTTCCAGAATTAGAACTGAGATTTGGGATGCACTAAATGTCTTTGGTTACATTTTGGCCCAAGTTCTGTTTCATTTGAATAAACAAGGGCCTGGGGGGAAGTGATTGAAAGGGAGAGATTAGATTTTCCTTGCCATTTCCAAAAAGAAATATATTCCAGACTCTCTGTATTTCTGCAGTGTCTGAAACGTTCCCCTTTCTCTTGTGGCTCTGCAAATGTTCTGCCTGGCACTCATCTCATCTCATCTCCCTCCATGCTGGATTTCTAAATTTATTTCCTAATGATTTATTTGTGACATTTTTCTATGCTTACTCATATTCCTACAGTGATGCCTAAACTTGTGCACTAAAATTCATCTTCAAGTACTTTTTTTTCAGAGTATTTTGGGATACTGAGTTGAAAATGAGGGCAAATGTCTGTTTCTCAGTGTAGTGGAGTACCTGCTAGCTTCCTTTGGAATATCCACAAATATTTCTCACACACGAATCTCCTGTGTGTAAGAATTTCTCAAAAGACAGCAAAAACCCTGCTTGATAGGAATTGAGTTTTTTCCATCGTTTACATAATCTCACTTAAGTTGTTTTCTAACTTAGTTAGATGATTTTATTTGTTGCATTTGTTGTACTGCAGAATTTAGGGAATGCTGCAGATCCAGCTAAAATGTTGGTAATCTGGAGCAGTGCATTTTTGCCAGCTGATATTTTTCTTGTGCCACTTTTAGAATGCTTTTTTCCACATTTACTCACATAATACTCCAAATACAACTTCTGGACCTATCCATCTTAAAACTTAGGAGGATTATCTAATGCTCTGTTTCAAAGCATGGAGAAGGGGGAGAGGAGAAACGTTCCTGGGCATCATCATCATCAGTCATTATCTTTGAGATGATGAAAAACTGGAAGGCTTTGAAATAATAGCACTCAAAATGCTCAGGGAAATAAAAGGAGGCGTTGTGGGCTTAAAGAGATAATGAGCCATACATTTGTGCCTGTGCTGGGCAGCATCTGGGCAGAGGACAAAACAAAGACCGTCTGCAATACGGGCATTTGTAAACACCGAGGGGGAAGAATGCAGGCTGATACCGAGAATGTAGCTGTGAATAGCTGAATGGGGATTAAGAAAGGGAAAAAAGTGAACTAATTCTATTAAAGCTCAGTCCTGGGAAATGCTTTAGAATGAGTCTCCTCTTTGCCTGGGGCGTTCTAGCCTAGCCTGGAAATTGCGGTGCCAGATCATTTCCTGCAGTGTGCTGTCCAGAGGCAGGGGGGATTATCCTAATGATCTGTGGGCCTGAGGCGTTTCTGAGTTCAACTTCTTGCTTCGTGTAAACATAATGCTTGGGAGAAGTTGAATAATAATATTTTTCCATCGCCTTTGCTGCTGTTTGTCGATGTCAAAGACCCAATAGCAATACGAGTATTTGTGTTGGATAGGGTCAGATAGGGTTATCAAACCAAAAGGTGTTCCTTTAGGAATTGTGCTTCTGAACCTCTTCCATGGAGGTGTAATGGATGGGCCAAATAATTTGAGCATTATGTGGTGACACCTGCCTTCGTTCATTGAGTAGCTGTACCACCCACTTGAGATTCGTCAGGTCAGAACAATTTTTGAGTTAAAAGTCTTTGGTTAACAGGTGGCCAAAAAAAATTCTTAGGAAAACTGTGTTTAAAGGTATATGTGTTGTAACCTGTGGTTTGAGGACTTCAGAGCTTGATGTGCTTGATCTCACTGGTACCCTCTCCAAGAATTTCCATCTTCAGCCTTATCCCTTCTGGTGCTATCTGTGCTATTGATCACGTAGTAAAGGTCGATCACAGATCAGTAGCTGCTAATTTACAAATGTGCTTTCAGCCTCCAGAACTTCTGCCACACTAATGAGAAATCCGAGTGTCATTAGTGACTGCACTGAGTAATACCCAAGGCATTGTCCAGGGAGCACTGGAAAACAGCCACGGCAGTGTCAGCAGCCTTCCTCGTGTAACTGCTTGCAGGGACTCTGCAAGGCCCTTTAAAACAGCAGTTCTGAATGTGTTGTTTCCTCACTCTGAGGTTCTTTTGTTCTTCACCGTGTCTCTGGTGTAAAAGTCCTGGTACTCTCCTCATAGTGCACATCTGGGATCCAGAGTTTTCTCTTGCCTTGGGAGAAAAGGGAGACCTTTAGATGCATTCCTTGCTTTAGCTGCTCTTTTTATTCCAACATGCCTCTGTTTATATCGTTAAGTCTGTAGCTTAATGTACATAAAAATTCCTATAACTTGAGTGTAAAGCAACCTGTGAAAGTACAGGGAAGTCAGTGTCTTCAGTTTGCATTCAGATGCAGAGGGAAGGTATTCAAGACAAATTCCATGCTGCAGATTGCACGCAAGCAATCCAGTTGGAGGTTCCAGTGCTTTTGTAGCTGGCTGCCAGAGCAGGGCAATTACACAGCAACCACCCAGCCCTGAGCCCTGTGCCAGGATCCTGAGCGTGTAATTGAAAAGCCACAGATACACTGAAGAGCCACCTGTTTCCTCTCAGGATTGCAGAAGGATGTAAATATCTCACTTCAGAAAATCTTAAGAGCACGCACAAGTATTTCCTGATTCATGAAGAATTTATCTCCAAGGTTACCTACCCTGTGCTGCAGGCAGAGTCAAACACAGGCTAAAATATTTTGTAAGAAGCGTGGAAACCTCAGAAAGTTGACAGTGGCTCTCACTTCAGAGCACAACGTGTGCTCCCTCTCACACACAGGCATTTCCTTCCTGAGGATTCCCTGCCCTGCCCTTCCTCACTGCATATGAAAATCCATCGAGATTGAAGACACCTTGTGAAGGGCACATTGAAATCTGAAGAGCTGAAGATACTCGACTTTAATTTCCCTTTGAGCAGGCTGGAACAGAATGGCTGTCCTCTGAGCTGGGGGTAAAGTGTGCTTTCAGAGTCAGCTATTGAAAAACTGGAGAGCAGCTATTTTGGAAGGAGTTTGTCTGAAGTCTGCTTTATGTCCTAGGTCTGTGCTAAAGGGCAAACTTGCATTTTTGACAAATGGGACCATTATGCTTTTTGAATAATGCTTCTGAAAACCGCCTTTTAAAAATCCTCCCATCCTATTAAAACCACTTCAGATTGTAAATAGGTCAATATAAATACATCAACATCTGTGATTATCAGCTGACAAAAGCTTTGCCTGCTTTGGACAAAATAACATCTGAAGTTCAGACCTTCCTATTAAAGAAACAAACTAAACAAACATTTGCTGAAGATTCAAAGGCAACAAAAAGCAATATGGAAGTGCTGAATGATAAGACTGCTGTTGTATTAATATTATGGCTTGCCTTAATCTCAGAATTCAATGGCAACTACAGAAATATTCAGGGATTTGCAACAGGGGGCTGCTCTGTGAGGGTGGACGAGCCAGGAGCACTGGCAGAAATTAAGCAGCAACTTCACTTCCTACGCAGAATTCCATTCATAAAAACACCCCTTTGAGGACTGACAGAGAGAGAAGCTCCAAATGCCAATGTCTGTTAATGTTTGTGGCTCTTGTCTACACAGAGAACTTCTGCTGCCTTTCATCAGCATGACATGCTCATCAAAGAAAACTTCTTTTATTCCCATTTGATTACTGTTACAGTTTTGGACTAGGAAAAGCAAGTACAGAGATGAAAGCAGACTGTCAGCAGTGACTGAGAGTTGTTTCCCTCTATTTCTGGTTAGCTGGAGACAGATCTCTGTGAGCAGTGATGCTCCAGTGACAAATTCAATCCGTGGGCCAGGCTCGTTCTGTCACTTCATGCTCCTGAATGCAGCTTTTTGGGGCGTAAGTTCTTGGGGGTGGCTCCTGCAGAGGGATCACTTCATTCCTGCTGTTGCTGTGTAACAGCCAGTTTTAGGAACATCCATGAGCTGATCCCAGAGCTTTTGGTGAAATTAGATTTTCTCCAGTCCCTGAGTCAGCTCTGGCATGGTTCAGGGCCTGGAAAGGGAGCAGATCCCCCCTGGATAACCGGTGTGTATTCCTCCTGCTCCTTACTCAGCAGCAGGATTTTGCCAAACTGTCTGACCTTTTACAGGAATTTTATCTGAGAGAGAAATACATGGAGTGACAGCAGTTGTGGTGTAAGCTGGAAGCTTCCAAGCATGAAGCAGGGTGTCTGTCTCTAATGCAATGATTACAATATTTATTGTATCAAAGGCAACCCTTTTATCCTGCTCAACCTGAGGAGTATTTTTCCTGCTGGATACAGGTGGAAATTGAAATCTGAGGCCTTTTAGTGTTCCCATTTCACATGTCAAGCTCACTTGGGGCTATTGATGGATAGCAGATGAAGATTTTAGTATTTTCCAGTACTCTATTTAAAAGTTCTAGGGAAANAAAAACAGGAAGAGGATTTTTACCATGCTCTCTATTCCAAGGAAGAAATTTGTTCTCCAGAGCATCAGCTTCTGAGCGTGCAGCACTCATGTCTCTCTCTTTACATACAACTCTGTACAACTAATTTGGTGTGTTCTTTTTTATTCTTTAGAAGCATTAGAGACAAAATGAGGAAAAAAGGCAATTCCAGACTTTTTATCTAATATGTTTAGATTTGTGCCTCTATTCAAAGCACAGACATCAAGTTTCTTAGTTCCTTTTGCAACTGTGTATTGTAAGCAAAAGTACAGTTATAATTGCAGCAGTTATCTTCCATGGGAGACTCTTATATCAACATACTGAAGTAGTTTTGATCTGTTTTCTATCTGAATCCTGTGGATATATGCATATATAATGATTACTTGCAAAAGAAAATCCATAGCATTCTTGAATGAGACTTCAGCTGCTCAGTGCTGCATTTGATCTGCTTCACCATCAAGCTCCTCACTGTTGATGTATTTGATTTTGGAACTGGCATCTCAGGAGCCTGGCACCTTCCAGCTTAATTCAGGATGTGGAATCACAGAATGGCTTGGGTTGGAAGGGAACATAAAGCTCATCCAATCCCACCTCTGCTATGGGCAGGGACACCTTCCACTGTCCCAGGCTGCTCCAAGCCCCGTCCAACCTGGCCTTGGACACCTCCAGGGATCCAGGGGCAGCCCCCGCTTCTCTGGGCACCCTGTGCCAGAGCCTCATCACCCTCACAGAGAAGGATGTCCTCCTAATATCTAATCTAAATCTCTGCTCTTTTAGTTTCAAACCGTTCCCATGGGGTTTGTTTGCTGGTTCATGCCCCACACTGCAGAAGGAAGGACTCTGCAAGGGTCAAGGCACTGCTCCAAGGGGAAGGCTGAGGAGCTGGTGAACATTCCCAGTGCGGACAGCAACTGGATTTTATCCACAAAGATTCCCCAGGACAGCTTGAGACCACTTGCTTCTTAAACTTTGAGGAACTTCTGAGTTCAAACAAGCAAACAAACAAAGCCCCAAGAATTAGAATTGTTCACCAAAGAACATCAAGTTATTGCCCTGCTCTTTCACTCAACACTATTTTATGGAAGAAAGCTGTAACTTCCCATTCCCTAATCCTGTTTGCTGTGGAGGCCTGGACACACCCTTTTCAGCTCCCTTTTCAGCTCATTAGCATAGCAAAGCAAGCGATCAGCACACAGCTACAGCCTCACAGGAGTATTAGCACGATTTAATGAATAGTCGTGGAAGTCTCTTACGAGGGACATGAAGTTGTGTTTACTCCCACATACTGCCCGGGTCCTCCCTCACACAGCCGGGTCTGCTGGAGGAACATCCACAGCTCCCTCAGGGCCTGGGACTGGAGTGGCCATGAGCGCATTCCTGCAGTCTTCCGAAGGGAAAATGATGAAGGATGTGATAAAGATCATTATCCCTGCGAAGTGTGTTGCTGTTCCGTTTTTAAGCTTTCTCACAAAGTCCTATATGGATACATTCTTCTTGGAACTAAAAAAAAAATATCATAGAATAACAGAATATCATGAGTTGGAATATCATGGATCAGTGAGTCCAACTCATGCCACTGCACACCACAACCCCAAGGATCCCACCATGTGCTCCTGGAGCTCTGGCAGCTCCCTGGGGAGCCTGGGCAGTGCCCAGCACCCTCTGGGGGAAGAAGACATCCTGATATCCAGCCTGGCCCTCCCCTGACACAGCGCCAGCCATTCCCTGGGTCCTGTCCCTGTCACAGGGAGCAGAGATCGGAGCAGCCCCTCGGGAGCAGCTGCGGCCCCCAACGAGGCCTGACCTCAGTCTCCTCTTGTCCAGAGCCCTTAACAAATTGAGCCCTGGTTTTAATGAGCACAGACAGGAAGGTCAACCCTAATGGACCTAAAAGTACACCCAGAAGATTGTTTATATAGCAGAAAACAGTCATAAAATCTTTTAGGTTAGAAAAGGCTTCTAAGATCCTGAAGCCCAACCTTTCACCGAACACCACCGTGCCCAGTAAACCACATCAGGGTGGGAAAACCTGTAAACCAGTAAACCACCACGGCTGCTCATGTCCTCATTTACAGGCAGATGGGAATGCAGAGGCTGATTTACTTGATGCCTGCTTCCATCATATCCCATAGGCAGGAGCAGGGAAGCGGTCGTCCAGCAGCTGGGAAATTCGGATCACCACGGGCACAGAGCTCTGCGGTACGACAGCCAGCAACCCCAACACACAACCACAGCAGCCCACGCAGGGGCTTGGCCTGACTCTCTGCATGCACATGGATCACAGCTGGATGGAGCTGGATTGGCAAGAGGCACATCTGGTTCTGTGGCTGCACTGCCCTCACCTGTGGCTTGTGAAACAGAGATGATAAAAACGAGGTTTACAGTGCTACTTAAAATTATGCTGCTAATGAGCGAGTTAGTCATGCCCTAAAAGTTAGGGAAAAGCTCATTTGTCCACATCAAGATCTTTTTTACTTTAGAATGGTTTTTTTTTTTCTGTGTGAATAGAGTCACTTCCACTGGCTGTTTCTTACTGTGTATAAATAAATAAATAACTAAAAAGAGCTGAAGTGGAAAAAAAGCAGTGTGTTCTGTTTTCGGCAACTGTGACTTGATTCTTTGCTGCCATGGCTTCAGCAAGGCTAGGAGGAAGTAGATGGGCATTCATGTGTGAGAAAAAGCCTATGTTTTTAACAGAATTAGGCAGCTGAGCTCATTTCCACCCCATTAGGATCACTCTATGAGACAGTGCTGCCAGTGAAAGCGCAAGAGATTAGTTTTCTCCTCAGTAGCTTAAGCAATGCTCTGGGCACCAAATACAGATCACGACACTTTTCAGGGATATTGCAAAACTCATGCAGGGAACTGATCCAGATCCTGCCTTTCAATTTCTCAGCAAAGCCATTTCCACACAAACACACCACTGTGCCCTGAAAGAGTTTATTTGGAAATGGAAAGAAGAGAAAGGCGCTAGATGCTTATTGGAAATCCATTTGCTGGAAGTGTGTTAAGGAAAGCGAAGAGTTTCTAAGAAAAGGTCTGTTAATAGGTTACTGAAACATTCCAATAACTACTGCCACAGCTTGGCACCACAGGTCTGCAAGTTGTAACAGCAATTATGGTGAACACTTTTTGTTCATTTACTATGCCATTGAATTTATATAAAGAGCATACCTTATTCCTAACCTCGTTTTCCTCTAATATTCCTACCCACAACAAGTGCTGAAAAAGTCAGTTGGATGGTTGGTTGTTCTCCAGCTGTTAATGATTTTCTCCTGTTCACAGTAAAGGGCAAGAAAGAAGGGCAGAGAAAAAATAATTACTGCTTGGCTATTAAAATAACAATATTCCTACTGGAGATGTGTTAGCATTTGCTCCCTAGGGGGTTGTAACTTACCCTGAGAAGCAGAAGATTAGAACCATCCTGGATCTCCAAGTTGCATCCATTCAGTTCCTCTCAAGATTTACAGACACAACCACTTTCTCTTCCCTCCTCATCTTCAGAAAATCTCCAGTGAAATTTAAAACTCAAGAGCGTCACAGCTGCAAAGCGAAGTGGGTCCAGTTAGAATGAAGACACTCAGAACCATCCAGTGAGGATTGTCCATTTTTCCCATGTTTCAGGAGTAGCAGCCACTCCTTTTTTCACCAGCTGTGGATACTCACACACAAGGAATCTCTGTATGATGGGGATGAGCTGATTCCCTGGCCTTGATGACAGCTGGAGAGATTTGCTCTCTACACCTTTCCATATTGGCAGAAAACAATAATAACAATCACAGGAAAAACAACAGCAATAATAATGAAAACCCAGTCACAACAATCCCAAAATCTCCAATTTTCTCCAGCTCGCCAAAAGGTAATTACTTAGAGCAATGTAGAACGTGCCACAAGCATAATAATGATAAGGTTAGGCAAATGGGGAGTCCTCAGGAACGTGGCTGGAAATTGAGCTGGGGGAAAAGAGGACAGAGATGCCAGCTGGTTTCTTTCCCCAGTTATTCCCTTAACCAGACCAAGACATGTTGAAATTCCTGCAGCTGAGCTGTGGCTGCAGTGCACTGCAGCAACACGTGTTTATGAAGGGTCTGGATAGAATTTATGACCAGTTGTTTAATTCTAATTTCATGCTCATGTCCTCCTTCCGCCGGGGTGTTGAAGTCAGCAGTGCGATGCCATTAAGGCCATGGACGGTTAGCTCTTATGGGAATGTACATATTTGAACAAATGTGCATTTCCAAATGCTAGAGACACTTGTTGGGGTAGTGGAGGACAGATAAGAGTTTGCTCTGAACAAAATCAATGCACTGCATTTAGCCCAATAATTGCCCTTTTCCAGGATGTGCTTGCATTTTAGCTCAAATAAAAATAAAACAAAACAATTTTATGCCCAAGGGAAGTGCAAGGAGAGCAGAGTGGGAGGGGCAGGGCCAGCACTCCTTTAACACCATTTTTATCTGATCAGCCTGACACTAAGAAAAGACCCTTAAAGGGTTTTAATAGAGGCATTATGTAGGAGAAAATACAAATAAAACAGCTCTTCAGACACATTGTCAAGCCTATAAAAAGTGTAGCTGCTAACCCAGCCAGGGCTCTCAGTGTAATCTGAACATACAGCAGTGTCAGGATTACAGCAGTCTGGTTAACATCCCCCAGCAGACCTTTTTTAAAGTCTAGTTGAATTCCAAGCTGTTTTCTCCTGTCCCTGATAATTCTTTAAATCTTTAAATGCAGCAGTCTTTTGTTTTTTTTCATTACTGTTATTTAAATGCAGCTGGATTAATTGCCTGCTCAGAAAAGGACTCAATACTACACAATTCCAAACTGTTCCTAATACCTGTAATCTCCCTGCTGTCATAGGGCCCCGCTGCACATCTACGGGTTTCTATCATCAGACATAGAATCACAGAATGGTTTGGGTTGGAAGGGACCTTAAAGATCACCTTGTGCCACCCCCTGCCATGGGCAGGGACACCTTCCACTGTCCCAGGCTGCTCCAAGCCCCGTCCAACCTGGCCTTGGGCACTTCCAGGGATCCAGGGGCAGCCCCAGCTTCTCTGGGCACCGTGTGCCAGGGCCTCCCCACCCTCACAGGGAAGGATTTCTTTAGGCAGTGGAAGGGGCTCTGAGGTCTCCCTGGAGCCTTCTCTTCTCCAGGTGAACACCTCCAGCTCTCCCAGCCTGGCTCCAGTCCTTGGGCCGCCTCTGCTCTTGCTCCAAGAGGCCCAAGTCTGCCTTGTGCTGGGAGCCTCCGAGCTGGATGCAGTGCTCACACATAGTGCTCCTTCTCCTTCCCAGCACCTGAGCTGGCCAGGAATACCCCTGTGCTGGGCAGAGCACCTCCCCTTGTGCTGGCAGAGCACACACTGAGCAGTGGGATGCAAGCTCCACTCTCGGCTTCCCTCCCTGCCCCATGAGCAGTCCAGGATGAAGTGACAAGTCTGGCTTTTCATCACGAGGAAGTGTAAGATTGGAAATGCCAAAAATGTATTCTTATGTGAAGGCTGGCATTTCAGCTGATGAACTAAATAAGGCTGATTTAGGGTTATTTCTACCTGGGTATTAATTGCTGCTTATAATAGAAGCACCAGACATGTGCTGTCCAGTGCAGCTGAATGCAGCTTTATTTCACGTCTCAAAGCCATCTCCTAGCAAGCTGGATTTGTCACATCTTGGACAGGAGGATTATCTTCACAAGAGTATTACCCCTGTAGCTGAAGATTTCTGGTTCTTAATTTCTGTTTCTTCTTTCTTCATACCTTCCTTATTTTCTGGCTGATGGACTGTACACACACGGTACACTCTGTTTTTCAGCGGTTTGATGTTATTGCCTCCTGTTTGGGAAGACATGCTCCAGTTAGTTTTAAACTGCCTGTTGGAAGAATATCCCAGAAGAGAATGGGATCCAGCAGGAAAAAACAGCTCTGTATTTAATG
Source organism: Cnemophilus loriae (assembly GCA_013397755.1). Classification (NCBI taxonomy): domain Eukaryota; kingdom Metazoa; phylum Chordata; class Aves; order Passeriformes; family Corvidae; genus Cnemophilus; species Cnemophilus loriae. The sequence goes on along the minus strand of VZTF01002414.1, from coordinate 572,624 downwards.
AATTTATTCGGTGACATTTGCAGCATTTGTGGAGTTTCAGTGGCTGCACTGCTAAGGATGCACAGTCCCTGCATTTGAGAGCTGCTGTGGATAAGTATAAAGCAGACTGGAGTGGTGACAAACACGTTGCTTTCCACCCTCGTTCCTGGAGATTAAAATCTCCTTCCTTTAGGAAGGAACAGAAAGGAAGGAACCCCTTTTAGTAAGTGATCAGGTGTGTGTGTGCTTTGACAGTGGGGAAACTCTTCATGGCTTTGTAGTTTCACCAGATTATCCCCAAAGTCTCTTGTGGTTCCAGTGCTACATTTTCATGCCACTTTGCTTTAATATAAATGGATTAAGCAATAACATTAATTGATATATTTATGCATGGGAACGGAAAAAAGGATTTCACACATTCTGAGACTAAACTGCAAGGGTGTCAGGCCATCTAAAGCTTGGAATTCTGCGTGAACCTGAGCTTAGATGTGGCACCTGGGGACATGCTTTAGCGGTGGGCTTGGCAGTGCTGGGGCAACACTTGGACTCAATGATCTTAGAGGGCTTTTCCAGCCTTAATGATTCAGTGATTCTAAGATTCTACAACAATATTTCTGGTACCTCACCTGACACAGGGCCCCCTTTGTTTGCGGGGTTGGCACTAGGGTGTTCCCAGTTTTGTTAAGTTAACACCTGTAGTAATATTGATGGTTTTAAGGAATTCAGGAAGATGGGAGACCCTGCATGGTGCTCTCTGTTCCCAGGCTGGGAGTGGAGGTTGATCACATTCCTACAATGAGGCAGCCTGTGAGGGCACGACTGATTCAGACTGGCTCTGATGAATTTATCCCAGCCAACTGCAGGTCTTGTTGCAGTAATATCTTTAACAAAAATGGAAGTTAGACTGCTCTGAGTTGGTACAGAAATCCCCTTATGCTGCTCCCTGTATAATAACATTAACTTGTGCAGAAGTTGCTGTGGGAGTGTATAAGGAGATTTGTGGAAGATGGTTGAAGAGGTAAAGGAAAAGGTATTTTCTTTAGGAACTTGGTTTTTTTAGTTGATGCTTAAAAGATATATGAATCTTCTCAGCTGTTAGTAACTGACCTTCAAGAAGGAAAGTGAAAACTGGAACCCAAGATAGGTGACAAATAGAAAAGATATGGTGCACATAAAACCAGGAAGTAAATACTAATGCATTTAAAAATGCTCTTTACGAGAACTGTAAATTATTATCAAGTACTGATATTCATGGATTGTTAGAGCTGGAAAGGTTCAATGCATTATCCAGTTAGACTTGTACAAAAGTGTTCTGCAGTATTATATCTGAATAAAGACCAAAAATGTGCACGTGACAAAATATGATTTTCAGAAAAAATAATTAATGTTTCTTTGAATAGATCAAAAGAGAGACCAGTAGTTGTTTCTCCTGTTGTTTAATCTCTCTCTTTTTATAATCTAGTAATCTACAACTCAGAACTCTTCTCAGGATTTTTGACTCCTTAATTAACTCTAATGTGACCAGCTGGCTTCCTATTAAATACACATTCCTGGGATCATCTTTATCACACTCAGGCAGCACAGTCATCAGTACAAAGTGTGAAAATCCCACTCTGACATTCCCATCATAGTACCAGTGTGAGAAAGAGCCACTCTGTTTTCTTTTAGTTTCCAGACCGTGGATTCTCAGCACAGTTATTTTACATAAGTCTCTTCTGTGTCGGTATAATGACAAAGGTCATCTTCTGAGCCAAATATATAAATTTTGGTTCTCATTTAAAATGAGTGTCTTTGGCCCCATGGTTTCATTTCTGTTATTTTTGGGGATGGGAGCCTCTGGCTTTCCCCTGCAGCATCACAAATCACTGCAAACATGAAAAATCGAGGGTTCTAATGTGGAACGAGAAGCCAGAAAAAAATTCATCAGACCTTAGTTCACTCAGAGTGTCTGAGCTGTGCCTGATGCACCTGCTATGAATTGTAACTTACTTCAAGGGGTTTTTTCAGGTTTTTTTAACATTTGCATGTCAATTCATGCAACTGAAAACTCTCTGACACTATCAAGTCTCATTGCCTCATACTGCTACCCATTATTACATAAAATCTTCTTTTCATACAACTGCTGAGGTTGACTTTGAAAACTAAAGAGGTTTCTTTTTTTTTTTTTTAGCTACACTTAAATCAGAAGATTATTTTTGCTGGCATTAGGAAATACAAGAGTGTATTTTTTATACTTTATTGGTTGTTATTTGGCCTTCATTTTCCAGTGGAAATAAGAAAATAAAGGTAGACAGTTCTTTCCCCATCCATCAGCCATTTTCCCCCAGGATCAGATCACTGGATTAGATCATGTTTGCTTTTGGACAAGGTGCTTCACCAGCACTGGCTGATGTGGATTAATTACCTATCACCCAGCTGAAATTGTGAGAGCACTGGGGGAAGAAATAAGGTTTACAATTCTTGATCCTGATTGATCAAACACACTGTCTGTCTTCTACATAGAAAGTACCACCACTTCTCTGTGGCTCCAGGAAAAAAAATCTTTCCTGTCTGGAAGTGCTGGAGGGTAAAACAAACAGAAGGCACAAACATGAATGCCAGAGCAGAGATGAAGGGCAGTGGGATTTGCTGAATTCAGTCACTTTTGTGTCTGAAAGCCACCAGTGCATCTTGTAACTATGCTAAATATGCCTTGTTGGGATAATGAGATGGCAGCCAGGACAGAAAGGATTCCAAAGCTCTAATTTTCTTCAGTGCTGAGGGCAGAACATGCCATGCCATTGATGCGGGCTAAACTGGTGTACAAGGATGCTCAGACTGTCTCACAAGGATGCTGCAGAGCAGGGTTTCTAACTGGAGTAGCTGGGCTTGGCCTGTTTTCCATATGGATTCATGAAGATACTGGAAAATTTAGCTTAGGAAGAACACAACAGCACAAATGGAGATGCAGGCTGAGCCTGCAGGCACACTGCAGTTGGCACATGCTGCATTTGCCCCTCGTGTGTGGTGGGTACTCAGCTAGTGAGCTGTGTCCAGGCACCTGGTGCTGCCTGGAAATATCTCAGGCACTGTTTGTGGGACAGATCACAAATTAAAACCCCAAACCATGTTCTACTACAGAAAAAAAATCCCCAGTGTGTTCTGCAGTTCATCATCCTGTAAAGCAGACACACGGAGTGTGTTGCTCCTTATTTCACCAAGAAGCCTGTTTAGTTGCTTAAGTTACAGCACAAAGTTATTCTACATTTTTCACTGCATTTTGCTCTTTTCTCTTCACATAATTTCTGAGTGAAATAATTCCATTTGGCTGATTGATTCAGGAATTTGACTGTCACATTCAAGGCATGACATTTGAGAATGCATGGTAATGGACTTGAAATGTGTTGCTGTAAGTTTTAAAGTGATTTTTTGTAATGTTGAGGTGGAGCACTAATATCCCTTCGGGTAAAATCTATTGCCCCTAGAAACAATATTTCAGAGTTCACTAATATTCATGACTGCCTTCCCGTTGTAATTGCATCACTGAAAGGAAACCAATGTGCTTTACAGGCTGGTTGGAAACAGCTTTGCAAAGATTTTTACAACACTCTGCAACAAAAGACAAAAGTGGTTTCGGAGCAGATGAATGGCTCGAATGCAGTAAAAATCCAGCTGGAACTCCTGTGCTCCATCTCTGCCTGGTGTCAGAGTGGCTTTCTGGGCCCATCTCTGGCTAGCCCTGATGCCCCTGGGAGCGAACACAGCCTTGCTGACGTGTGTGCAGGGAAGGGTGTAGGGCTGCCCCAAGAGTGCAGAGAGCAGCTGGACTGCCCCCCTGACCTGTTCGTGTCGGGATAGTTCCTCTTGGAGCTGAGGAAACAGCAGCTGGTCAAACATGCAAACTGCGAGTGCGATTAGTTATTTAAATTCATCATTTTACTCCATGCTGAGCTTTAACAAAGCTCACGCTCCTGCTGGTAGTGGGGCTGTGGCTGTCACCGAGGTCACCTCTGATGAGTTGTTAGGCTGAGGGCTGTGATTGCTGAGGGCACTGAACTGTGCTCTTACTGTCCCTGCCCCACAGACCACAGGAACGATTATCCCCGTGCCCTGTTCATTATAAAATTATCCTGCTGGAATTCTAAGCTTGCAGTAGCGTGAATTTTCATGTTTGAGGAACTCAGGCCGGTTTTGTGTGGTGACTGCACAGCAAAGCTCACCTTGTGAAAGGGAGGAGCACCAGGCAACTGCTGGCCACACCTGCCTCTCAAAAGGGGAGCAAGAGCCTGATTCCAGGTGCTGCACTGCTTGTGATGTGCAGCAAAATGAAAATGATGTGAGTCCGTGTCCCACAGTGAAAACAGGGCTGGCAATTAAAAAGATCTTCTTTTTTTGTTGTTGTTTTTGCAAGCAGAGCATGAATAATCTTTAGCGAGGAATGAATGCAGACCAGCAAAATGACACTTTCATGGTCTCTTCACCACCACCACCATGTCTTAACCTCTTCAACAGTGCTACAAGTTAGTAGCACCTTTATTGTTCTTTTAAATTGTTATTTTAAGTGTGTTAGGGCACAACAGGTTTGGGGTATAAAGTTAGTGGTGGAAATGCCGTGTTTGCATTTGTAAGTGGTGATAAATCACTAATCGTATCAAAAATTAGCGAGCAGCTCACCTGATAAAGAGGAGACTGTCACTTCTCAAGGACAAATAATGTGTTTTACAGGGAATATGCTTCAGCCAGAATAATTAGGGAAAATACAGATGAGAGCTGTATGTCTGATGAAGTTACCCTCTGCTGTTGCTCTCAGAGGGCCCTCTTGAAAATCCGATCTGTAATGGATGTTATGGAGATTTGAAAGAAAATTTGAAACATGCGACTTTTTATCTGCTTTTGATGTTACATTCAGCTGCTTTCATCTCGGAGGATAAAAGTAATTGAACAATAATCCCAAAGAGAGTCAAATACACAAATCAATAAACTGCTCTCACAGGAGAATTTATTTTGATGAGCACACTGGTACCTCACACTTCCCCAGGCTGGGAGGTTTCCATTAGGTGGTCTTGTTCTCTTTAATGCAGATAGTGTGCCCTGACTGGGAACATAAACAATGAATGAGGCAGATCTACTCGCTGAGTATCACCAGGCAAGAACAGCTTTTTGCCTCTTTTGAGTGACATCCTAAATCTTAATTGAGTGTTGAAAGCTTGGCGCTGTCTTTTTATTTTTGTGTTGTTTTGGGAAGTATAATGAAAGCCAAGGGCCAGGGCTTCCATCAGACACAGTGAGAATGCAGGCTGCTGTTAGGCCAGATCCCTCTGTCCAGCGTTTTCCTCCCTTGCCTGTGATGTATGGAGGAATTTTTCATCCTTTGTATTCCTTTTCTCTGCAGTGCTTTCCAGTGATTTTGGATTTTTTTTTTAATCTATTATAATTTATTCTTCTGAACTATTTATATGAATTTAATAAATCCCAGGGTGGGTCAGGTTGGAAGAGACCACAGTGGCTCACCTGGTGCCACCTCCCTGCTCAGGCAGGGCCATCCCAGAGCCCAGGGCACAGGAGAGTGTCCAGATGGTTCAGGAATATTCCCAGTGAGGGAGACCCCAGCCCTTCTCTGGTCTCTGCTCAGGGCTGGGCACTGCCCAGGGCAGAAGTTCTGCCTCCTGGGCAGGGGAATTGCTGGGCTCAGTCCCTGCCCGTGGCTCTGGTGCCATTGCTGGGCCCCGGAGCAGAGCCTGGGCCCTGCCCTGACCCTCCCTGCACACAGGGACACCCAGGGATGGACAGGGACACCCAGGGATGGACAAGGACACATGGGGACACCCAGGGATGGACAGGGACACACAGGGACACCCAGGGACACCCAGGGACACCTGGGGACACCCAGGGACACCCAGGGCTGAGGGCCCCTCTCAGCTGGGGCTCCTCTCGAGGCTGAGCAGCCCCAGCTCCCTCAGCCTTTCCTGGGCACGGAGATGCTCCAGGCCCTTCCTCAGCTCCGGCTCCTCTCGAGGCTGAGCAGCCCCAGCTCCCTCAGCCTCTCCTGGGCACGGAGATGCTCCAGGCCCTTCCTCAGCTCCGCAGCCTCCGCTGGCCCTGCTCCAGGAGCTCCCTGGCCCTGCTGTGCTGAGGATGCAGAGCTGGACACAGCAGCCCAGAGGTGCCTCACAGGGCAGGATCACCTCCCCTGATGTGCTGCCGAGGCCTCGAGAGGTTTAGGACAATTTGGCTCTTCCAGCAGTGCTCTCAAAGCCACTGTTTCACCAACTGTAGAAGCTCCTTCTGCCAGATCAACAAGTAGAACTGGGAATATTTTTATTTTTTTTAAATGTTTGTTGTTGAAGAACAGGATTCTGAAGGAACATTGAGAATTTCTCTTGCAGGTTGCACAGACATAAAAAGAACCCCCAGTTACAAGTGAGAGACGACGTCTTCAAGAGCAGTGCTTTTCTCTGCTGCTCAGAATAATTGAACAGCCCCATGCCTGTGTAGAGGAAGCCTCTCTTTTACTCACTATTTTGATTAGCTTATCTATTTTTATAGAGATAATTTATGTTTTGTCAGGATCTAGCTTCTGTGTTACTGTGAATCTCCTCCACTTAGTCCATTTGAGGATAACAGCAAAGCACGCAGAGGAAGAGATAATAAAAATAAATGCGTGTACGTGTTAGTAAAACAAACAGTTAAAATAAATATTTTATTGATGCATAATGAAATAAATTTGTAAAACTGGAGGTTTTACTTTTGTTTGGCAAAAACCAAGCAGTTTACCTGCTTTCTAATCTCACTTTCATTAGCATATTTAATTATGCTATTGTATTTAATCATCAAAACGCTCAGTAATGTACATTTTGTTCCCAGCCATGGAATGCCACTGGTATGTGTATCCATGATAGATGTTTTTAATAAAATCAGTAATTACCCTTTATTGTTCTTTTAAATTGTTATTTTTTAAGTGTGTTAGGGCACAACAGGTTTGGGGTATAAAGGAAAGCAAGCTCTCATTTTGCCATTTCATAATATAATGAAAAAAGATTTCCTTTAAATAGATGCTAATAAACCTTTTTTAAAAAGCAGTGCTTAATTACCTTGAAGTTGTTTACAAGTGGGGCTTTGGCAGCTCCGCTCTGGCTGTAGCAGTGCTGGGGCAGGTGTTGGGAAGGCTGTGCTGGCAGCTCAGGTCCTGCTCTCCACAGCCTCTGCTTTCCCTGGATTTAGTCTGGGAGTGTGACAAGCACATTTTGTAACAAATGGAGGGGTCCAGACAGATCTGGGATCCATTTAAGGGCATTGGGGTTGTTTTCAACTTGTTTTGTTCAGTCCTGTTTAACAAAGTAGAAGTCTGAGATTGGAGGATGTTTTATGGGCTTTGTAATGTATCAAATATTTTCCTTTTTTATGTATATTTTCAAATCTTGGGTGTCTTTCAGTGCAGAATTCTAAGTAAAATTTGCAACTGAAACAAAACCAGATCAATAAAAGAAAAAAAGAAGAGGATTTGCAGTTAACTGAATTAAAATGATTAGCTGTGGAGAGGGCTCGGTCCCTGGCTTACCTAAACACATACTCCATTATCTAACTTATTTCCTATTTCTTTTATAATAGATTCATCAGTGTGGCAGCATTCCTCCTTCCTTATTGCTCAGAGAATGCCCTAAAATAGCCTGGTTTAGTTTATCAGCTGTAATGACACCTATTTCTTTGTACGTGGCTTGGGCTGCAGTGATTGAAGGCATCTCACAAACAGGTTGTTTGTTCTCTGGTGGTTTTATTGTGTCAGTCTCGCTCCTTTCTTCTCTTTTCTCTGTTGCAAGTCTTTCAGAACACACCTTTCTGTATAATTGCCTACTTTCAGCTCTGTCTGCACTGCTTTTGGACCAGTGATGATATCTGAAGCGGTTTAAAAGAAAGCAAAAAATTAGATCCAAATATTAGGGAGATGTTCTTTCTGCAGAGAAGGGCAAAGCCAAAACACTTTCACAGCAGTGAAAGACTGGTGAACTCTGTTTAATCAGTGTTTTCATCTGTCGTGTCTGAAAAGGTATTTATGCCACATTTTGGCTCAGAGGCATTGAAATGTGATGGGCAGCAGCTGAGAGAGCTGTGAGGCTCAGCAGAGGAACTGTCACACGAGGACACCATGCACTTCAGGGATGGACAGAGTTGTCCATCACTCAGAGATGTCTGTGCATGGGACAGTTTCTCTGTCAGGATCTCTTTGAAGAGATGAGCAGCACACTGTGGAGGGGCTGGGTTTACCCTGTACCACCACACGCCCGTGAACTTTGCATTTAAGGTGAACTTCTGGATTATTTTTGCTCTGTTTGCTTTGCTGCATTTTTTGGTAGTCGGTGTGTTTCCCTACACTTGTTTCATCCTGCGGAAATTAAGGGAGGAAGATGAGGAACAGAGAATAAAGGGGAGAGAGAGAAGGCTTCAGCTTTTATCTAACAATCTGAATAAAATCATTGTTGGACACATTTCTGTTTGGTTTTCCACCTGCAGACCAGGAACGCTGTCTTTGAGAAACACAAAGGAAACCTTCTAACTGCTGGGTCAAGGCCAGGATGGGGCTTGCAGAACCCTGCTCCAGAGTAAGGTCCCTGCTCATGGCAGGGGGCTGGAATGAGATTTCCTCGAGGTCCCTGCCAACCCAAGCCTTTCAGAGATTCTGTGATCATGAGTTTTGTTGCTGTTGCTTGAAAAATAGCCACTGTTTCAATTTATTGTGGAAGTGAAATATTCGGTGCACTTCTCCACCACTCTGTGATGCTGCCAAATCTATATGTTGTAAACGCAAATGAGTTTAAATATTTTCCTGGGCTACAGAGAGAGGCTGTACTGTACTGGTAGTTGGGAGAACACAGGTTTTGGTGGCCTTACCAGCTACCAGTGCACCCAGCTTTCTCCTCGTCTCCTCCCAGTGTGCCTAGAGGAAGGGCTGGAGACTTTACTGAGGTGCCCAGATTTTGGATGGCCTGTGCTGGTTGGAGTGACTGACTGGTGACCTCAGTGTGGGTGTGCAGAGGGGAAGGCAGAATTCATAGTTACACCAGTTTTCTCTCTCTTTCTGTATCCAAAAGCGTCAGTGAAGGATTCACACAAAGCTGCTGCTCATGCCACGCTCATTTTTCTTCCCTTTGTGCATTCTCAGTCTCTGTAACCTGCTGCTGGGAAACACAATTTAATCAGTGGACACCTGCACTGCTAATGAACTCTGTCTCCTGCTCTCCATAGGGTGGGGGGACAGGGGCACAGGGCCCCAGACGAGGAGGGACATCTCCACTCGCTGTCATGTCTTTACTGACAGCAGCAATTTCTTGCAATTAGGCTCCTGCAGCAGGTACTTAACCCGGGGGCAGCAGCTGATTGTCTGTGTTTAAATTCACTCCTCCACTTGAGGTCTATGTTCAAAGCCCCGTGTCCCCCCACGGCTTCCTTTCCTCTCTGTTCTTGCCCTGATTGAGGGTTACAAAGCTGTGGCAATTGTTATTGATAATCTAAACCAACCTTTTCTTTTCTACGCCTCACCTTGAGCGGGAGGATGGCAGAGAACAAAAAGCTCTGTGGCACTCAATAAGGAATGAGCAAAACTGGCCTTAAAAGTCAGCTTTTCTGTGAAATTCTGATGGCAGAAAAAGCAGTCTCTGGACATTGTTTGCTCAACAATGTCTTTTTCCCTGGACTGAGAACACAGATTCCACTGAAGGATCACTGGGAGAGTTCATTTCATTCAGGCCACTTAGAATCAGCAAATCATTTAGGCTGGGAAAGCCCTTTAAGATCAAGTCCCGGGGAGGTGGTGGAATCACCATCCGTGGATGTGTTTAAAGGAAGATTGGGTGTGGCACTCGGTGCCATGGTTTAGTTGAGGTGTTAGAGCACGGGTTGGACTCGATGATCGTAGAGGCCTCTTCCAACCTGGTGATTCTGTGATTCCATGAGTCCAAGTGTTGACCCAGCACTGCCAAGCCCCACACTAAACCATGTCCCCGAGTGCCACACCTCCATGTGTTTAAAATCCCTCCAGGGACTGTGACTCCAAAAGTTCCCTGGGCAGCCTGTTCCAACACCTGACCATCCTTTCTGTGAAGAAATTTTCCTCGTATCCAATCTGAACATCCCCTGGCACAGCCTGAGGCCGTTTCCTGTCCTCCTGTCCCTGTTCTCTGGGAGCAGAGTCTGTCCACCCCTGGCTGCCCCCTCCTGTCAGGGAGTTGTGCAGAGCCACAAGGTCCCCCCTGAGCCTCCTTTTCTCCAGGCTGAGCCCCTTTCCCAGCTCCCTCAGACACTCCTCATAGGACCTGAGCTCCAGACCCCTCCAGACTTGCACTTCCCAAGGATTCCAGAAAGGTTCCTGGCTGCCGATTGTTTGCTGCAGCCACCAGAGTAATGAAAGGTAGCGAAGCATCAGTGGGTGATGAGGTATTAAAAAATACTGTTCAGTCCTTGACTTTGATGGAAACGTTCAAAGTGTAATTAATGGTTCAACCAGGCTGAAATAAAAATACAGCATTTGCACAGTGAAATCCCAGAGACTGCAATTTTCCTTGCATGGGTTCAAGACTCGTCTCAGTAGATTCGTGGCAGCTGTTTCGTTACTTAAGTTTCTTAAGAATTTCCTTTTTTTTTTCCCCCAGGTTTCAGGACACATAGAAAATTCTACTTCAGGTTATGCAGTTCACACCAATATCTGATCTCTTAAGTATTCAAATTGGGCCAGTGTGTTTCCATGGGTAGTGGCCAGTGGCCAGTCTTGCTTTCGTGGGTATCTTTGTATAGTTGAAGCTGAGATACGTGTTAGAAGCTCTTATTCCACAAGCCAAGTGCAAAGTTACTACTTCTCAGATATTTTCTTGCATTATTTGGAAGCTATCATTCCAAGAATACAGAAATCAAGATGTTTGTCCAGTTTCAAATATCAACACTACCAGAGGAATGTAGACAAATTATAAATTTTTCTTTTCTTTTGGAAGAAAACATTATGAAAAAGGTAATGTTAGGCAGGTCCCAGGAACAGGTGCTGCAGACCTTTTGAGACTGAATACTGACAGAGCTAACAGGCAGAAGGAATTATACAGAGAGGACGGCAGGACCACTGCCCTTTAAAAACAACAATACAAAATCTCATCTTGGAAAGGGAGGTTTCAATGGCTTCTGCTGCGGAGGAAATCAGCGTGGCAACAGGAAAACATTTTCAAAATTATATAGTCTCAGTATTCAGAAAAAAAGGAGATTGCAACCAAGAGAAGAAAACCGGAGAGAATATAAAGCTTTCCAGGGCCAGCTTCTATTTGTTGATTTAATTCCAGTTTGGTTTCTTCCTCTCTGAACCTAAAATTTAAGTAGTTTTTACTTACTTATTCTCCCTCTGCTCAAAGACCTAGATGGCCACCAGATGTCAAGTCTCTACACTTGCGGCCAGGGACACCTCAGGACACGGGTATTTGAGAGCTGGTTTAGGACTGTCAGCCTGAGACCAGATGGTTCTTGTGAAAATGTGGTGTAGTGGGGTCTGCACTCTGGATTTTACCTTCTTGCTTTGTAACCCAAACTCATCTGTGGTTCATAGGCTGGTTACTCAGTCTGTTTCAAACTGTGTGTGTGATGGAGCTTACAGCATTTACAGCAAAGTTTTGGGCAGAGTTAGAAGCTGGTTGAGAGGAGCTTCTTACAATTACAGTTTGGGGTAGGAAAGGAAAGGGCAGATGTGGACGGGATGAGAAAGGAAGATAAAAACTGCAGGAAATCTTCCCTAACCCAGCTTTGGGCAGATGATTTGCTGAGGTGATGCTGGATCAGGCTGTTCCTTACTGAAAGGTACACTCAGCACATCTGACATCGATTAACCAAACACCCTCTAATTGCTGATTCACTCCATAACATGACTGACTTGAGGACAATAACTGTAATTAAAAAAATAAAATAAAATAAAGGCAGTATAACATTAACACAGAGGTGACTTGCCATTTTCAGCTGCCTTATTGTCTTGGTGTGAAATATTTCATCCGTGTCTCAGCCACGTTCTGAGTTGGGCTCCGCAGTCAAGTGCTTGATGTAATGTAGAGTTCAGCAGGGCAAAAATCTGCATTTGCTTTTGGTTTTCTTTCCTTTGGATGCATCTTGGAATGAGGCTTGGGATTACCTTCACTGTTTCAGAAGCTGAATATTTTCAGAGAACCATTCTTTTGTTCACCTAGTTTATCTACACGAGTCATCTGCAGAAACATAAATTTCATGGATTTATAGAAAATGAATGCTTAGCACCTAATGCTAAGTATATATATATATATATTTATGCATAAAAATTTCCTAATTTCAAAATTAACCTTTGTTTTTGTTCGACACACAGAGTTAAAGACTAGCTTTTAAGAGGTGTTTTCTGGATGCTGAGGGGCTGACATGATTTATAGGGAAACCTAAACCAGTTGCTAGCTTTAGACCCTTGCTCTTTTAATATCCATCCCATTTCCAAAGTGTCTGCACGTGTGTGTATCTATATAAAGATGCAGAATACTTTCCCACTGCCAGTCCTTAGGGGATTTTCAGCAGTACTACAGAATATGCAGGTTGTTAAAATGTATTTTCTGCTTATGTATGAGTAGATTGAAGTCAGGGTGGCTGGTGCGTGCTTTACTTTAAAGAATTACTGGAAGGGTTTTTTTCCCACTTTAATTATCTCTCAAAGAAGTGTGACTGGTATTCAGGAGTCCTTCCAACTTTTTTGTTCCCATGAAAACGTTTTTTCCTAGGTTGAAGTCGTGAGGGAATATGAGAAGTGGGCAGAACCCTGAATTGTGCTATAAATTAAGTAAATTTATGTGAAATGATGTATTTTCTGATTACCTTATTCAGATATATATTGAGCAAAGGAGCAAATACAAGTTGAAGAAATGTCAGATAAACTCTGCCATCTGTAGAATTTTTACAATCTGACTTATCTCTAACACTGATTTTACTCACTCATCCTTCATTGTTTATATCTACATGTCTAGTGGCACATGCATTTATATTTTATAGAAAGGGCAGAGCGTAGTCAGAGCATTTGAGATAGGCTGTTAAAAATAAATTAATGAACAGCGGGTGAAAACGATTCCTCCACATGAATATTCAAAGTGTACCTCACTCAGATACTGTAGTAAGAATAATAAAGAGCAAAGAAACTTTGATGGGACCAAGGTATGGAGATGATCTGAAATTAAAGTTTTATTGGCACAAGGTTGAGATGACTCGGAAAACTTATTCAGGAGTGGCAGGATCTGCCTGTACACCCCATTGCCAGAACATCCAGGAGTTTGGCAGATGAGGGGACACTGGGATGCTGGAAGTCCAACAGTTGGTCCCTTGGTCCTGATTCTTTCACTCTGGGGCTTCAGTGTGAGCAGAGTGGGTTCGCAGGTGGCAGGAGGGTGCAGGGGCCACGGAGATGAATTCAAAGCTGAGAGACTTGAGTCCATTCCTTCCCCAGGGGCCATTTCCTGTGTGTTTGCATCACTTGGGGCTGGGCTCTCCGAGGTCCTTAGGCACTGTCAAGTGCGCCGTCAACTACTATTATTTTTTAGTTTCTTTCTTCGTAAGAATGAAGAATGTCTTTGTAAGAAAGGGCAACTTCCCCACTCCTTACCTGATGGAATCCTGTCACCACTGCTGGATTCAGTGAGGTTTCACAGGAATCAGCAGCATGACCGCTGCTCAGGGCCTCGTGACAGGAAATTTCCAGGCAAAACTCAGGAGCCAGAATGCAGCTGTGGATCCGACGTTCATTTCCCTATCACTTTATACATTCTACACACAAGAACATGCGGAACTGTGGAGTGTTGGGACGCCCCACACACGGAAGGAAGCTCATTAATAGATGGCTGCCTTGTTTAAATACCAAATTCTATTTCTGTTTCTTGTCCTGCTCCCCAGACCCCGTGCACGGGCCGCAGAACGTGGAGGTGGTTGACATCCGCTCGCGGCAGCTGACGCTGCAGTGGGAGCCCTTTGGCTACGCCGTGACGCGCTGCCACAGCTACAACCTCACCGTCCACTACCAGTACGTCTTCAACCAGCAGAAATTCGAGGCAGAGGAGCTCATCCAGACTTCTTCCCACTACACCCTGCGGGGGCTGCGGCCCTTCATGACCATCAGGCTGAGGCTGGCCCTCTCCAACCCCGAGGGCAAAATGGAAAGCGAGGAGCTGGTGGTGCAGACTGAGGAGGATGGTGAGTTGTGGTGGGTTTGGTTGGTTGGGTTTTGGGGGAAGACTCATATTCCAGTTGTGAATAACAGCATAACCCTCTCTCCCACAAGACTTGTAGCAGCTTCTCTGGACGGTGTGGCTGAGTGTAAAACTTGCAGGTTTAAATGATTTCCATTTCATAGCCCTGTTCTTGAAAGTGCAAAGATCCCTGAAGTGCTTTAGAGACACCAGTCTGAGCAGCTATTAAAGAGCTGTAGGTTTTATTCTTCGTGTTCTGAAGCACCCAGCAGCTTCCTTTATCATATGGGCAAATGCAATCCTGGTATTTATTGATTTTTTCTTGTGCCTTCACAAAAGAGGATGTCCCAAAAAAAAATGTATAGTTCCTTCCTCTCCAGAGTGTAGCTTTTCTTAATACTGATCTTCTGGACATGACATTTTATAAGAAGCAAAATTAATCGTGGATATAAAAAACCAGTTGTGGATATAAAAGAAGAGTTTTCTGGAAGAACTGATGGAAAGCTTCGAACTGTTGTTACCCCACCTGAGCTATTTCAGACTGAGGACTAAATTCCTGTGCCTGGGCTGTCTGCCCTAAGTTTCTTTCAGCTGAAGGTTGCTCCTCCAGCCCAATAAATCACATGGGGGGGACACAAAAGGATGGCAGATATTTCAGAAAAACGAGCAGGGTTTTTATCAGACAGGCTTGGACGTGCATTTAGTTGGTTATCTCCCACAGCATTAACATTTCGCTGGAGTAGGTGGATTTTTGAGCTGGCCTTGTAGCTGTAATGAAATATAAATCCTGCATTATTACTTTACTAAGCAAATCAATCTTTCCTATTGATGAAGGTGTGCAGCCCAGTAGCATCTCCATGCCAAGGTGCAGTCTGGCTGTTTAGGTGGAGAGTTCTGCTGTTGTGTGGGTGGAGAAGGACAAATTAAATTCCCTGCTGCTGCTCTGTTGTACTGCAATAAAATCATACTGAAATTAGCGTCATATTTTCATGGGTTCTGATTTTATTTGTCACTTAGTGGTTACATTAGGGTATTGTTATTTGAACCAAAAGTTGAGAAATAAGCCTTTCACATTGATAGGAGCTTGGTAATGGTAGTGCCTTGAGGGATTTTAATTTTTAATTTTATTCATTTATTTCTAACACCCAGCTTCCTATCTGGTGGCTTTGTGGTGTCTCGTGTGTGTGCAGCTGGAGCTGGTGGTAGTTTTTAACACAGTTTGTTGTTTTGGTTTTTTTTTCCCCTGCAGTTCCTGGACCCGTTCCCTTGGAATCTATCCAAGGAGGACCTTTTGAAGAGAAGATCTATGTTCAGTGGAAGCCTCCAAACGAGACAAATGGCATCATTACACTCTATGAGGTGAGAACAGATTGTTGTCAAGGAACACGTGCCACAGGGCCCTTTTCATGTGTGTTTAAGCCTGTCCTGAGCTCAGAGAGATCTCAGCAGGTGCTAAAAGAAGCCTGATTAAAATAGATAAGAATCTTCAAGATAGTCTGTTGCTACCACTGAAAAAAATTTCCCAGTTCAAAAAAGAGAAAGATTTTTTTTTTCCAATATTTGTGGCAAAATGAGAGCCACACATTTCCCCGTGTCTCAGGTGCCCTTTTTCCTTCTGCTGTAGCTCCAAGGTCTGTTTTCTTTCTTTCTTTTTTTTTTTTTTTCTCTTCTTGAGGTAAAACACTGTTAGGTGTTATACCTGCACGCTGTGATTCCTCTTGGCCTTCCCACCAGTCACAGCACTTCCTGGCAATATCAGCAGAATGGAACCTTCGAGTCTTACCTCTTTTTGAATATTTCAGTGATATATTTGTCCATCCCAGCAATGTCCCTGATGCCAAACAAAGTGTAGAGCAGGTTATGGGATGGTCCCTGATCACCCTGTGCTGGATGAGAAAGAAACAATGACATGTGATCCTAGAGCGTATCAGAGGTGGTGTTTCCAGTGAAGGTAAGGAAGTGTTTCTGCTGTCATGTGCTCCCAGTGAAACTCTCCATAATGTCGTGTACACCCAAACATGTGGAACAGGACTGTAAAAGGAGGGACTTGTTAGGGGATCACGTGAAATGAAACACAGTCCTGCAGGAGAAGGTAAAGGCACTTGGATTAAATAGCAGAAAGTGGTGCACCAGTGCTGGCTGAGCGTGTGCCAGTTTATGGGTTCAGCATTTGCCTTTGTAAGACTAGAGAAAGTAAAAATAACTTTGTTTTTATGGTGACATAAAACCCTTCTCTGTAGCTTGTGCAGCATTTTCTGACACAGAGGGGAACGAACCAATATTTCAATTTCTCTTTTGTGCTTTTTGTACAAACTCACTTTAGAAAAGCCACGGGTGCAAGAAGCGGCTCTGCCATCACCAGTGAGGTTCTGCCCCTTTCCTCCTCCCATCCAGCCTCTCCACTGGGGACAGGATGTCCTGTGATATGTCACTCCCAGATGTCCTTGCTAGCACTGGCTCTCTCTGTCGCAAATGGAAAAATGAATCAGGTTTAACATCACTGAGCTCTTACACTCCAGCATGAGCAATGGATGAAACTTTCTCCTTTAACTTC
The DNA here is from genome assembly GCA_013397755.1 of Cnemophilus loriae. NCBI lineage: Eukaryota > Metazoa > Chordata > Aves > Passeriformes > Corvidae > Cnemophilus > Cnemophilus loriae. The sequence goes on along the minus strand of VZTF01002414.1, from coordinate 555,905 downwards.
GCTTTTAGGTCATCATTTGGCTCACAAAGGCCAGACTGAGTTTGATACAGCAAAACTAAGCAGATGAACAGAAGTTCTTCTTGCTAATTTGGTGTCATTTCAGCCCGGCTGAAATCCTTGACTAAGTATGGAGTCATTGTTTGATGGTCACTGTTGAGATATTTATGGAAATATGTGCAGGGTGCAAATCATCTGTCAGTGTTAAAACAGAACTAACCCTCATCATTTCATGGTCTTTGAAGGTGTCTGTGTAAGGAGGCAGGCACTAAACCTGGGTGTATTTTAAAGGAATTAATCTGAATAGACTCAGTTACGAATTCATTTTTTTCTGGCAACACAGGTGACCTATGATAGAACATATTTAAAATAACCCAAGTCAAATGATGCAAATGATGCGAAAATAACTCCTTTTAATTTTTAAAGAAGCAGTTTCTTACGAAAACATTGCCTTGGGCTCAGCTTGTTGAAAGGACTTCAGCAATGTGAGCAGCTTTTCTGGCTGAGCAGCTGCGTGAGACACTTTACTGCCTGCAGGGTTGTGATGCATCATGACAGTGCCTTTGCCCCTGAAGTCATCTCACTGCTCAAGTCTCAGCGGAGGCACAAACAAATTTTTCTTTTCTGATAATGACTCCCTGCCTGTTTGGCAGCTGGAGACAAAGAGAAGTCAAGGTGAATTCCAACTCTTCCTCCTTTTCCTACTCCCCCTCATCTCCAGAAGGATGAACATCCAAGTGCTAGAAACACGGTGAGAACCAGAGTGCCTGGAGGTTGTCATGATGAAAATGTCGTCCTTTCCTGTCCCTTCTTCCATGTGAAAATTTCCTACCGAAGCTTTCCATTGTCCATGGAACCCTGAGACAAGTCCATCAGCTGGAGATAAAAATCCAGGAGAGCAGTTGCACAAGCTGGAGACGTGGCCGGGGCACTCTCAGGGTGGTTTGCTCCTTTTGGAACGTGGGGATCTGTGCAGATGGAACCCACACAATTCCTGTTCACTGCTACTGGTGTCACTGGGAATTTTGCTCTGTCCTGGGAGATTCGATGATGTTCCAGTGAATTTGCAGCTCACTGGAAGCTCTGCAATTGTGTTACTGTTATGAGGGAGAAACAAACACAAAGGCCCATGAGCATTTATTAAAGAAAATTCTCTGCAAAGTATTTATTAAGTATTATCACTTTATGAACTTGAGTTAGTGGTGTCAGGTCCTGCATTACACCTGGAAGTCACTGGCTAAATTCACACATAGGAATTGTGCCACTGAGAGTCTCTCAAACCCCTCTGGGCACAAACCCTCCTCATAAAAACAAATTAAAACCCACCTTCTCCTCCTAAGTAATAGTTCCCTCCTCACCATCACCATCACCATCTGATTCATTGTATCTGGATATTGTATTTTCCCTCTAATTCTGTTAAAAAAAAAAAAAATGTTGTAAGCTTCTAAAATGCTTCAAAATGATCATGTTGTCTATTCTACTTGCATCCCACTTGCTTCCCTTTGGGACTGATTTTCCTCTCAGGTCCCTAATCATTCTTGCAGCTCCCTGCCAGATGTCCCTATAACCCAAATTGCTGTTGCAGTTTTCGTATCCACTGCTTGGGTGCCAACTGGGCTGGGATTCAGCAGCACAACCTTCAGCAAGTCTTTTGGCAGTCAGAAGCACTAATTTCATAATGACTGAATACTTCTAAAGAGCCTAAACAAAATGGAAGGATCTTAATGAACCTTTTTGACTTCTGCAAGTCTCTTCTGATGGATATTTTTCCTTCAAAATGGTTTTGTTGCCTTTTAACAAAACAAGAATGTTGCATTTAAAAGTGGTTTAAACCCCATCTGCATTCAGTGACAGAATTAATTGTTTCACTGGGTACAGAAACAGCTGGATTTTTAAACAGAGGGACCTTTTAGACCCCTTGTAATTGCAGGTCTAGATCCTTCTCTAATTGCAGTCTCCTTCTGGGGAGCAGAAACCTCTTGTTCAAGGCAACTTGGAAAGCTCTGGGAGATACAAATCAGTTACTCAGTGCTGGAAAGATTAGGATATGAGCTGGGTAGAAAATGAGGACAGAACAGATTGTTCTGGGGTGCTGGGGAGCCCAGCAGAGCTCACAAGTGTGAGGTGAGATAGGAGGTGTCAGTCTGTCTGTCCATCAGGAAAGCCAGGGAGATGCACAGGCTGCTTCTGGAAGTAACAGAGGGAAAGCTTAAAGCCTCTGACAGGTCCCCAGGTGGCTTCAAGGTGTGCAGGTACCTACGGGAGGCAGGTAGATCAGTCTGTGCTCAGAACCCAGCTGAGAGCAGAGCTGGGCTTTGCTGGAACCTCGGTTTGGGTGAAATGCTCCACACAGATGGTTCTGCGTGTGACGCTCATGGAAGAGACACTCTTACACTGTTATTGTTCTTATTGCCTCTGGGAGCAACCTGTGAGTGGCACAGTTTAATAATATTTCAGTAATCCTGCCCCACAATCAGTGTCCTGCAGACTGAAGGCACCACAACTTGTTGATATTTTTATCTTACATTTTTTTTAACCAGTCCTGCAAAGCTGCTCTGCTTTAAAATCCCCGACAGTCAAATGCTGCTCATTGTCCTCACGCCACGTGGGAGTTCAGCTTCAAAGCCTTTGTGTACAAAGACACGCAACAAAGATTTATTCCTTTTAATTTATCTTTTCCTAAGTGTGTAAAGTCAAGCTACCATCAAACAGACTTACACTGTCATTGGGGTGCAAGGGCAAGCAATGTAATTCAAGGCCATGGAGCAGCTTTGGCACTAAAATTCTTCTGCTTTTAGATGACATGAGGTTGTCTTAGATATATGTTTTGTGTAAACTTGCATCTAGAAAATTTAAGTAAACAAAACTTAATTATATCTGCATTTTGATTTTCCTTTGGGCAGCTGAGAGCTTTCAGGTGCACTCAGTAAGTGATGCTGGCTTTTCCCTGTGTAAATACATTTTTTGTGTGTATTCTGTTTCTCAGAATTGTCTGTTTTGAGAATATTTCACCCTTAAACAGGAAGAAAGAAAGAGAAACCCACCTATCCTTGCTGTCTGCAGTGCTTGTCACATGGCTTGGGGGCAGGCATTGCTAGAGGGATTGCAATCCGATCAGCATTTAAAGGGTGGATCCCTTTAAATCCCTGAATATTCAGCTCCTTGGCTGGAAAAATGGCTCCCAGACTGCTGAAGTCCTTTCAGTGAGCCATGCCTAAGGGCAATGTTGAAGCAGCAAACTGTCTTTTTAAACATTGTAAGGTGCAGTCCTGTAATCACTTATGTCCTCATCTTTAGGATTGTTAAATCCCTGGTGGTTTGGGGAAAAAAATAAGGATGCATTTGGAGCTTCTAACTAGCTAGTTTTGCCAGTCACTGCTTCTGAAACGCTGTAAATCTCTATTTTGATGGCAGGAATAATAATACAAGGGACTTTCATACACAATTCCAGCTCTTTAATGGGACGCTTGGAGCCTAGTACATCTAATCCCAGTGGATTTGAGTTTAAATTGCACTTCAGAGGCTACAGATCCTCTTAGTTACCATGTAAAATTGCAGTCTGCCCTTCTTCATCGCTCCAGTTGCCAATATGCCATTCCTTCTCCATCACCTCACTCCCTTTTTCTCTGCAGGAGAGGTTGTTACACGCAAACTGCCTCTTTAGAGTGTCGTGCAGAAGGTCAATATTTGTGGGATGCATTGCCTGTATTTATGAAAAGGTGGAAACAAATTTCTTCCACCCTTGACCCCTGAAAGTGCATAGTTATTATACCAAAAAGCAGGATTATCTGGTGTGATAGCTATGCAGGGATATGCATCCATTTCTATTCATAGCCCTTTTCTAAGCTATTCAGGAAACCTGGTTTATTTTAGGATAAAATCTTTCCTGCTAAAAGGTGTTGCAAAAAAAGGTTTCCCTGGAAAAAGCTGCAAGGGTTGGGAACTCAGCTTGGCTTAGTCATTTGTTTGTTTTTTTAAAGGGTTTCGAGGTTTTTTTGGTTGTGAAGGGTGAAAAATGGCTCCCACAAGAACGAAAGCAACAAGCACAAGACCTTGCAACCGATTTATATAAAGCTCTACAGTCGAAATAGTGGAAAGATGACAATTCTCGGAAATTGCCTTCAGTGAGAAGTGGCTTTGAATGTTCCCATGAAAATCAATCATGTTACAGGCTCTCAATCGCATCCCGTGGATGCAGGAGACTCCTGGGATGGAGCTTTCTCACTTAACCTCGCTGCGTTGGGCCGCGCCACGCAGCTGGGGCTGCCTTTAGCTGAACATTGGCAGAACAGCCACGAGATGCTGTCAGGTGTTCCACACGCAGGCAGTGATCAGTCAGAGATGGGGGTTTGGGTCCTGGCTTTATCACTCATCTGCAGGGACATTGTTGGGAATTACTCCCTGTTCATCTGCAGGGACATTGTTGGGAATTGTTCCTGTTCATCTGCAGGGACATTGTTGGGAATTGTTCCTGTTCATCTGCAGGGACATTGTTGGGAATTACTCCCTGTTCTTCTGCAGGGACATTGTTGGGAATTGTTCCTGTTCATCTGCAGGGACATTGTTGGGAATTACTCCCTGTTCATCTGCAGCACTAATGCTGTTTGCCTCTGACACTGAATTTATAAGTTGTAGTCTGTTGTTTGTCGAGAGTCCATGAAAGTCAATTACATCAAGAATAAGCGGTTTACTGCATCTGTGCTATATTGAATTAGACTTCTTTAATAACTTAAACTAGCAATGGAAGTGCGTGGCCATATATCATCTGTTTAAGTTTGAAACTCTGTCAGCCCTATAGGAGGCTGTGTCACTCTCTCAGTGATGTATAAGGAAAGATGTTCACATCTACCCAGCTCAATTAGATCTGGAGTTTATGGCTCTGAGCACAGAAGGGGCCTGGAAGAGGGCTGGGCTGGCTGAAGAGAAATTGTTTATTTTATGCTTGCTGACTGTAGTATTTACTGAGCACTTGGTGAACAGGTTGGTTAAATGCTGCCAGTGTTCTGGGCTCCACTTAATGAAGATTCAGGCCAGAATCTGGGAAATGAACGGTGCTGATTGCACTGATTTATTATCATTTCTTGGCAACTGAGAAGGATGATAAATCTGAGCATTGCTCGCTCTCTTAGTAGCTTGGGATGCTGTATTGGTCACAGATCCTGTGGCTCTGTTCCTAGAACAAGGCAGGGCTCAGTCACACAGTTTTCCAGTGAACTTTGAGGATCACAAGGTCGCAGGAAACGTCTTTACCCCCCACCCCACAACCAGTGGCATCCCACAGAGAGCTCCTCCCCCCAACCCCCCATGCTGTTTAATCATTTTTAATAAATTAATAGGGCTTATAAGCTCCTCTGTCAGCACTAGAATATGAGGATGTGCTTGAGTGACCCCCTGCCACACCTGGGGCGTTCATTTAAGGTGGCTGCTCTGATGCTGCCAGGAAAGCACAATTTACCTGCGTGCAGTAACACAGAGGGCAACAAATGCAGCTGCTGTTCTGGTGGAACAGGATGGTTTTCCTTCCCCATCACGCTTGGAAACACCAAATGCCGTGGCAGGACTGGAGTTAGCCGGAGCTGTGTTGGTTTAAGGTGCTGTGGGGAGCTAATAGGAATTGGGCTGGGCTCTGCCTGCCTGGCACGTCCCGGGGTGATGGCTCTGCTTGGCTGCTCCTGCTCCTCCAGCTAAGGAGGGCAGCAGCAGGGAGGATGCTCCAGATGCAGGCTGGGGGTTTACTCGGGAGTTACTCCCTGTTGGAAAGAGCCCGCTGTATTTTATAGCTCCTGTTCCTCTCCACCCTGCCCCAGTTACTTTAACACAGCTCTAAACTTAGAGAATGTTTAAACGGTTTCCTAATTAGGGATGCTTTTCTGAAAAAGCACCTCAAAGAGCTTCTGAACAAACTTCTTCAAATTATAGAGGATTCTTAATTGTGTGTTGCTCACTCGCTGTTACTTGCAAGATGTGCTTAACTTGGGAGCATTTGTTAACGATGCTTTTTAAAATCCGATGGTTTCCAGTAGCATCTTAAGGAGAAAATGAGAGGGTTTTTCTCAGAAACTCAGATGTCAGGATTTTTCAAATGTATGACAACCTCCAGGTAAGTAGCATACTTGTGTTATAAATAGAGTGAATCAACTGTTTAAAAAAAAATTGCTTGATCAAGCTTTTCAGAAATAAAAGCATAATGTGGTCCCTTGAGCACAACAATTTCTTTGATTACCTTTTTATTGTTCTTTTGAAGCCAATAGACATGCAGTGATATAAATCCCATGCAAATGAGAAGATATTTGGTTACAACAACACTTTTTTTTTTAAGGAGCTGAATTATTTTAGTGTGCACGTTGCACTTTTTCTAAGCCAAACTAAATGATAAGAACTGAAAAAAACCTCCAACTTACTCTTTCTTGTAATGAAGTTCAATTTTAAAACATCCTTTTGTAGATACATCAGCATCTTGTCTTTCTGCCTTCAATGCTTTTTTTTTCCTGAAAAAAATACAATTTCAGTCTATTCTTTTTTCTTGTCTGTATCCAGGAGAACAGCTGATCCTTAATCCCATTTCCTGCATCTCATCTTTTCACGTGGCAGTATACCTGTGCAGTTAGAGTACTACAAAGCTCTTTAACAACTCCATTTTCACATCTTGCAGTATTTTGTTTACCAAAATGTAGCAGTTAGCTCAGTTGAAAGCAAGCTGCAGATGCATGTTTGCACTTCCTTCCTAGATTGTTGTTTGTTTTTTTTTCTCTGTTTCATCTTCAGTATAGTTTAATTTAGAAAATAGGTACGACGGAATAATTCAGGTGTGGTGGTGGCTTCATCCTGTTAATGGATGCCATGGAGGAACTTTGTCAAAGGGGAGAGGCCAGTCAAGGTGATCTTTGCATCACCTTCAGCAGTATGTATGTGTGGATGCATAGTTCCTTTGGGGAAATTCACCTTGTTGCTGTCCTTTGTGCTGGTGTCTCAGAGCCAGTCTTTATGATCCTGCCATCCAGTGGACAGGATGGGTTTGGGTTTAGTTTTCTGTGCCCTGCTCATTTACCAATTTCTGTCACTTTGAGTCCCTTGTCTCCTTTTTTCCTTCTGCTTTTCCCTGCCCTGTTGGTTACCACTTGTCCCTGATCCCTGCTGTCCCTGCTGTCCAGGTGGTATCACTGGCAGTGTGGGTGGGATGGCTTTCAGAACAATGAAAGTTTTAGCACAGAGAGAACAACTTTTCCTTTTCTCCTCAATTCACCTGCTTTCGTCTGAATTTGGGAAAAGCGGCTTAGGGCGAGCTTGGATGGGGCTGGGAGCAACCTGGCCCACTGGAAGGTGGCAGGGGTTGGAATGGGATGATCTTTAAGGTCCCATCCAACCCAAACCATTCTGCGAGGCAGACACTTGACTTGGAGAATAAGTGCAAATGTATAGCTTAAGATTCAAGTGCCTGAAAGTCCACGATCTCACAACTGTCAGCTACAACAAGAGCTAAGACTGATATCTGAGCTATAAATGTGGCCAAACCCTTTTGCACCCACGTGGGCCTTGCTGCTGCTGCTTTCTGCTGTGCAGCAGACCCAGCAGCTGCGTGTGACGCTGCTCACACCCCGCTCCGTGGTTTGGGGGCTGTTCCTTGCCCACAGCCTCCCCTACACCCAATGTCTCGTGGCAAACCACAATGAGGTGTTTTAGGCAGAGCTTTCAGCATCAAGGAATAACTGAGGAACAAGCGTGGAGATTGAATAACTGCCTCAGTGCTGCAGTCCTATCAAAGCAATTTCTATAGTTGTCATTTTCTGCTATTAAGCTGAACAATGAGGCTCTCCAATAAAATCATATGAAATAACAGCTCATTAAAAGCTCTCCTTAATATATAGCATGCAAATTAATGTCAGTGGGGTGCAAGCTTGAATGGCAGAATAGACTATAATGTTTAGAAAGTAGGTAAAATAAAAGAAGATATTTTATCATTAATGACCTTCTAGTAAACCTAATGAAATCCTTAATGGCCTGAATACATTACTGAGGTGCTCCCAATTACTTTGCTACCTAGTCCATTCGTCCTCCTTTTCTCACAGACGTTAAACTTGGCTTTGTTTATAAAAAACAAAAAGCAATAACATCCCAAGGAAATACAAACAGGAAGAAAGAGTCTGTGCAAAAGGAGAGCAGAGGAGACTTCTCAGCCCTGCTGTCCCTGGTCCTGGTCAAGACTGGGTGCAGGACCATGTTCTGTCCTGCCTGTGTTTGTATTCAGGTTTAATTGCCCCCGTGTTTACGTGGCTCTCAGTAAATAGGCCAGGGAGCAAATGGGCCTCTTTTATTCCCGGGGTCTCCCTAGGTTAACTTCCATATTCATTCCTAATGAATAGCTGCGCTCTGGCTTTTTATACTCCTACCAGCCATGCTGTGCTTGTGCTGTGACTCAATTAAAGGACTTTATTCCACAGATCTTTTAGTCTTTCACGTGTTGCCAGCCTTAAATATAGCTTGCAAATGCTGATTAACTCTGCCTTAACCTTATCCCAAAAGAAGTAGCACAAGAATGGAAAAATGAAAGGCCTTTGCTTCCTCCCATTCCCTGGATGAAATTTAGTGGGCTGGGGAAGGATGTAAGTGCAATAATTGCCTGGATTAAACCGAGTTTCAGGATGGAAAATGTCCCCATTCATCTGGTCATAAAACGCATTCTTCAGTTCTTTACTTTTCCAACACTGGAGAAGGATCAGGATCGTTCACTAACCTGTTCACCAGCTCTTCCCTGTCATTAGAAGATTAACTTCCCTCAAATTACTCCCTTTGTGCCATACTTGGTGCAATTAACTTTAGTCTCCTACCCCAAAATGTCTGAAACTCCCTGATAAAATTGAACCTAAGGTCCATCCCAGCTGCAATCTGAAGTCACCTGCAGCAATAATTGTTCCTAAGAAGCACAGGCGGCTGGGGAATCTCAGAGAAGAGCCCCTGGCTTGCTGGGTAATCGTGTTTCAGTCAGCTTCATGGAACCATGACATGGATTGTCCCCCTGACGTTCCTACACTCCAGAGCACACACTCTGCTGGGCAAGTCAGTTCCTTGTTTGGCTCCAAGCACAAAAAGAGCTTCTGGCTTCCCCTCTCATCCCTGCAAACCAAGGAGGAAGGGAGCACAAATCACCTTGAAATCAGAATTTGAGAGTGTAGCAGCATCAGCCGGCCCTGTTTTGTTTTCCCAGTCATCCAATGAGAAGCGTGGTGCTTTAGGAGAAAGATGCCCAGGCTGTTAGCTTGGATGAATGACAAAGGGGGCTTGGATGAATGACAGAGCCAGCAGTGGTGATGACCAGGTGGTGATCAAAGAGCTGCAGGAATCCTGAAAGTCTGACAGGAGGAAGAACCCAGCCAGTGTCTTGTTAATGTGGTGTCCTCTTGGATGTTGGAGTCAACAGATTTCTGGAGCAGGGAAAACGATTCAGTCCTGAGGCAATGAAGGATATTCTTTTTCAGACACCTGCAAGAAAGGTCTAGTCATGTCTTGACAGAATTTAATTCCCATTTCAAGCTCCTTCATTTCAGGAATATTTTGGTCTTTCAAAGTTCGTGAAACTTCATTCAAAACAAATCCAAAATCAGCTCACCAGTAAAAATTCTAGGAACCCTTTCTTACACCTGAGTCTTGTCCCTGGAAGATTTACCATGTCTGACAGTTTTGTATTTTGTGTTGAAATGTTCCCAGTTCAGGGTCACTCTGAATTTCAGGTCTGAAACCCTTCTGCTGATGCAAATGATTCATTAATCCCTGGGCTTTCATGGGCCAACTCTGAAGTTCACAGGAAGGAATCAAGAAAACAAGGCTAATGCTGTCATCCTTAAAATGCTTCTGCAAGGCCCATATCTTGGAGAGAGGACACAAGCTAGAAAATATCCAATAATAAAATAAAACAAAACAACACAACTCCCCCCTGCTGAAACATCAAAAGGTTCTTCTATCCAGATTTATGTTGTCTTTCAGAATGAATGGTTTTCCCTAAGGCTCACACCTTGGTGCTTTTCCAGAGTCAGGAATTTGGTTCCCCAAACTGCAGGGCAAGCTCAAGGTTTTTCTCCTCCATGAGCTCCTGCCCAGGACAGGTCGCATGTGAGGGTGATGTCCAGCTCTTCCCTGGACAGGTCCCATGGGAGGGTGATGTCCAGCTCTTCTCTGGACAGGTTCCATGTGAGGGTGATGTCCAGCTCTTCCCGTGGCTGCAGTCCTGGCAACAGAGAGATGGAAAGTGGGCGTTTATTTGTTTATTTTCTTTTGCACGGAACACAAGGGCCTTGTGGCTGCCCAATAATTATTAGTTTGTCTACTGGAGAAGAGAAATCCAAGCACAAGTCATGCATACAGGACTCCTGCATTTTACTGTCTAGAACATTTTTCCTTTTAGTGCCTGATAAGTTCCTTTTTCCACTGAATCAAAAGGTTTTTCTGAGCTATTTAACTTTGTCTCTGTGACAGTGTTGAACTTGCACTAAATTTAAAGAGGGAAAAATGCACATACAGCATTATTAGCTTGCCATTTTCTTATTTAGGCCACAGACAAATTAGAAATTATTCAGGTTATCCAGACAAAAGCTACATCCTCACCAACCCATCATCCTTATTACGGGTGAACTTTGTGAACTCCTCCATGCAGCTGCTGAGCAATCACTGCTGCTTGGTGGATGCAGCTCAGTCCTTTCCCTCACACTCCAATCTTTCTCTCTCATTGTATTTTATAAAATCTGTCCTGTAACGCCCCTCATTCCAGAAACATTCTTTTTTCTTCCCAAACTTCTCTCTGCAGCAGAGAACAGGTTTCCAGCTAGATAAACCCGCAGCTTCAGCTTTCAGAGGAGTTGCCAGCAAGACACAAGTCTGTGCTCCAGTGACACTGAGGGTGTAGCAACCTTGGCTTGGGCAGGAGTAGCGAGACACAGCCCTGGGCTATAAATTGCATTGACTGGGGAACGAGGGGAATTCGCTCTGCTTTGCCTGAGGCAAAGGTCTGCCATGCTGTCAGCTGAGTTTCTTAGACTCTCCTTTCCCTCTGTCATGGTAATAAGTACCAAGAAAGTTATTTGTGAAAGACTTTTGAGGAAATCCCTTGTAACCTGCTACTAGTTTAACTTGTGCAATCCCAGCAGTGGAAGCAGAGGGACATCTATTTCTGGCTGCTTTGCTGGCAGGTTTAAATAAAGACTGTGGACTTTGTGGGACTTTGGAACAGCCTTTCTGGACCACGAGATATTCCCTGCAGCTGCAGTGGTTTGCTAGGAGTTGTCAAGGGAGGGATGGCAATCGATGAGCTGCAGTTCTGCCTGCTGCATGCAGATCTTGGTGTCTTCCTTTGTTACCCTGAGCTCATCAGTGGCAGGAGAGAGGAACTATGCCAGTGTGTCTGATATGTCTAATAGGGAAGCACGGTAGCAGTGGCTCTTTTTCCTCAGCAAATCTGATGAAGAGGAAGCCCTAGTGAAGTATTCTTGCCCAGGAAGAATCAAGATGTGCTGTTTACCCACCGCTTTTTCACGTCATTACATAATTGTTTTAGCAGCTTCCCTCCTCACGGGCTCCACGCACATCTCGGTGACCACGTTATTTACTGGGATTTAACACAGTGCTGTCTACACAGAGTATCTGTGAACATAATCCTTAATGATGTGCTGGGGGCACACACTGCTTGTGGAAGTCTTGCCTGTGATTAATCAATTAAGCAGAAGATAAACCTAACAGAGTTTTGGTAGACAATTCGAAACCCGCCGAGGCTGAACATGCCTCTGTTTTGTTTGCAGTTTCACATTAACTGAAATTAGATAAGCACAGAAATAAAATAACTCTCCAGTTGTTGCTGTGCACAGTGGGTCTTTCAGGAGTGATAGCATCTGCTTTTTGGAGAAAGCCACCTTTTTGTACCAATAGTAATATTTATTGTACAGGCCCGGACAGCAGTGATTTGACACTCCTGCCAGTCTGTGTGCAGGTGGGTAAGAGACTGTGGTTTGAGTTTGCTGATCCCTGCGCTACTGTGCTGAGCAGGCTGAGTCCTGAGTGAGATTGGCAGAATTGCCATCTGCTCAGGAGATCTCAGAGTTCCCACCAGTCTATCACAGGTCTTTCCTGAACTTATGAGCTGTGTCAGTGCAGATGAGAAAACCGACAGCAGTTCTTAAGCAGTGAAGTGTTCCTGCTGGATGACACTGATCCCGTTAGGAGCCCTGCTTGCTGAGTCTTCCCAGCAAAATGCAGCCAGGCTGCCCCTGGGCACCCCAGTGTTGGCTTCACGGGCAGTGCACGTCTCTTACCCTCTCCCCAGGTGAACAGAGGGAAAGCAAATCACAGCAAAAGCAATGGACAGCTCTGAATTAGTTTTCATGCTCCATAGTCACTGTTGGAAGAGATGGTGTTTCAGAAGATAAAGATGCATTTTATTTTTCATTTACTTGCCTTCAGAAGATGTGGTGGCTCCTACTGATGGTGTTTCTGAGAGTTCGTACTGAAAAAGGACAGCTGATGATTTATGGGAGGACCACTTTCCTCTGCATCCTGTTCTCACCTAAAGGGATGCAGGATTTGGGCAGAACACTCTGTAACATGGCTTGTGCAGCCTTTACCAATATGACAGTCTCTAAATTTACTGTTTATAAATATTTCTGCATATAAATTAGTGATTATAAATACTGCCTGCAGCTAAAAACAATCTGGTACAACCCATTCAGCCTTGTCTGCCCCTCAGAGAGCCATTGTTTTGTTGAGGAAGGTAACAGATGAGGTGACAGAGCTCTTCTCTGAGGTGACACTTGTTTTTCCTACTTGCCATTGCAGGCAGATATGTCTCTGGATATAAATGTAGAGGAAGATATGTTGCCTTCTGTTCAGCAGCTTTTCCTTTTCATGCCCAAGTCCCTAGAGGGAAATATGCTTCAGTGGGTTGGGACTCTTGGTAGGCATCAATGCAGTCTTCTGCTGTTAAATTAAAATTAACATCACTGCCAAGAACCTGCTGTGTTCAGGAGCCGATGTCACATGTTTGAGGCAGGGACAAGAGATGACCACGGAAGAGCTGACGGGTGCCTGCCTTCTTTTCAAAATTGGGAAGCTGAGTTGATGGCTAGATAAGTTTTGTAGCTCAAGAACCCGAATCTCTTTGCAGATAACTATGTAAATCTGACTTGAGTCTGACTTCTAGAGAGATTTCTGGGGTCATCCCTGTCATTCAGGACACACACACTGCAAGAACTGCCTGGGCTGTTGAATTTTTGGGTGCACTTGCACCCAAGTTCTAAATATGGTGGTAGACTCATCTAATAACAGCAGACTTGCAGTTTGATCATCAGTTTTCCAGAATCACAGAATATTCTGAGTTACAAGGGACCCACAAGGATCATCAATCCTTGTCATCAAACTCATCAAACTCATCAAGTCATCAAACTCTTACTTAAGTGAATGGCCCATACAGGGTTTGAACCACCAACAGTGGTATTTTTAGCACCATGCTCTGACCAGCTGAGCTAATCTCAGGGTCTCTTCACTAAAACTGGCTTTTCTTCCTTTTTTTTCCCCTGGTTTGTAGCTGTGGTCCCTGGCCAAAGCCATTCCCTGGAAATGCTGCCATTTCCTCAGCCTCTTTTGGGTGTTACAGACACTGCAAAGGGAGAGTCTGTGTGGGGGACCTTGTGTTGTATCCAAGTGTCTAGCAAGTGTTTCTAGCAGCTGTGTTCTCAGTTCATTGATTTTTGCTGATGTGACAGTAAAAATAAAAGTGACTGTACCAGGGAGTGAAAAAGGGTGAACAAAAAGCCCACAAACCTCCCAGTGACTGAAACTAAGCCAGTCCTCGCTGAGAGTGGGAAGAGTCCTCTCTCTGCAGATGAGTTCTGTGAGCAGCAGGTCATGCAGACATCAGAGACCATGAAATAATGACTTTGTGTCACAGCGTGGCTTGTGCTCCTGTACTTCCATTACTTCTCTTCCCACTCAGAGTACTCATTGTACCGTACTTCCGACGTGATAAATATACCTGGAATGAAAATGCCTGGCTGTATCCTCATAGAGGAGCTCCTAATTATAGGAGGGATCCTGAGGTTACGATGACAATGAATGCAAAGTGGTACTTTCCAAAAGGGTTCCTACAGGCTTAATTCTGCCTTGTCTTGCGTCTATTCACGCCGGCATTTTGGGGTCAAGTTGTTGCCATGATGAGCATGTTTTCAGAGGGCATCTTGACTTCTACAATGCTCTGGGTAGATTTGTCTCACCATTCTCACTCTAATAGCTGAATATTTGGAGCTGCAGAATGCAGATTATTAATAGCAGCTCTGCATGGATCTGTTTGCGACCATATTTCATAGCCTGTACATAGTAGGTGGACGTCGTTGGGAAAGGAAGATGCAGTTGTGAGAAACATCTGAGTAAAGGAATACTTCTGGAGGGAGCTGGACTGACTCTTGCATGGACATTTCACTGCTCATTGTGAGGAGTGAAGAGCTCTTAGTGAAGAGTTGTCAGCCCTGCACACCAACGCCCTGTGCTTCCCTGGCCCTTCATCACCTGCTGCTCACGTTGGGTTTGTGTGGCTCAGCTCAGAGAAACGGGGGGAAAAAAATAACAGGGCACGTTTGGCCTGCAGAGCCAACCCGAGAGGGACAGGAGATGAGCTGGACACAGCTTGGCAGTAGGAAGTGGATTTGCAGGGCTGGAGCTGCAGAGGTGGAGCGCTCTTCAAACGCAGCTCTCGTGAACGGCCCAGCGTCAGGAAGGTTCCCCCCTTCGCATCAGCTGAGATTTTGGCTCAGTATTTTCTTTGCCAACTTCAATGCAGGTTGTTATTAAATTCAAGCCATTAAGAATGAAAGTCTGCAATCCATGTGTAATTTTTAAAAATTGCTTAAAAAGAAGATCGTAATTAGTTCAGCAGGAGGCAATTAAAAAAAAAAAAATTATTGCACCATGAAAACTAATAGAACCTTGATGCAATATTCAAAGTGACTGGGCCTGGTTTTAGTTATGCTGGTTTTCTCTAGAAATGGCCCATAAAAATTTATATTATTTTAGAGCTTTAATTAGCTAAGTATGTAAACTAAAATAAATAAGAGTTTTGGAGACATTCAGAGGGGAAGAAAAGACAATATAAATGTTCATTCTAATTCTTATTTAGATGAAGAGTAATTATTTCCTTTGATGTTAAATCACCTTTTCTTTTTCTCACTCGATCCATGAATTTTCTCTCTGCTAACAGAACCTTGGGATTTTATTCCCAACACTTTGGCCCTGTCATTCTGCTTTATTAAACTGGCAGTTTGTTTGAACACTTCAGTGACTCATTAAATTTTACATTTTCTCTAGCTGTATTAATCACTGCTTTTTACGAAGTGGGAATGTAAATGATCCCTTTGCCATCTACGCCGTGGGATAATTTGCCTTTGTAAGAGGCTCCTCAGCATTTCTTGCAGTTTTCCTAGTCTTGTAATAAGTGGGGTTTTTCCCTTCACTATAAGATTTACTTTGGATCCTGCTTTTTACTATTGTTTCCCACAAAGCAATTCCCCCCAAAAGTCAGATTTTCATAAAACTAACAGTCCTGTTTACGTGCTGCTCTGGCATTAAACTGCGCATATGCAAATGGCAAAATGCAAATGTGGGAATGTGTTAAAGGAGCCACTCTGTGGCTGGGGGAGAGCAATTGCTTCTCTGAAATCCCCGAGCGTTCCAAGCGTGCTCAGGCAGATGGAAACTGGCTTAAATCCCTCGGGAGAATTTAGCTGGCAGAGATCAATAACGTGTGAAGGTGGCACAAAGAGCCTGTTCGCAGAGATTAATTCCATCACTGATAACCCGGCTGTGGTGTGACACGGGGACGGCAGCGAGGGGATGTGCTGAGGGCAGGGAAATGTCTGTGTCTCTCTCTTGGTGTTGTATGCTCGGCCGTTCCCAGCAGATTTCCTCACAAACACGGGTGCTTTGTAGTGAGGAGCTGCAGAAGAAGTGGCCTGGTTGTCCCAAGAGCTGGGGAAGGGAATCCAGCGCTCCGGGTAAGGGTTGATGGGGTTGGGACCACGTGGGAGTCTCATTCCTTGGCACAGCTCAGGAGGATGAGGAAACAATCAGAATATTCTGAGTCAGAAGGGACCCACAGGATCACCCAGTCCAGCTCCTGGCCCTGCACAGACACTCCAACAATCCCACCCTGTCCCTGAGAGTGTTGTCCAAACCCTCCTGGAAGCCTTGGGGCCGTGGCCATTCCCTGGGGAGCCTGGTCAGCGCCCATTTGGTCCCACCACACTCCAGTTAAACTCTGGGATCAACAGCCTGTCCCTGTAACTCTGGCTGTAGGGAATGTGGCACTGAAAAGGAGAGGAAGCTTTTAGTTCAGGAAACGTTTACATGTGCACGAGTGCCCCAGAGCTGCTCCAAGTCTGCTGTAATTTCTGCAATCGGTTTGTCCAGTTTTATCAGTGAAGATTCAATCTAGGTTTGAGAAGTGCCAAACCTGGAAGAACCGAGCAGCTTCCCCATGGAGCAATAGGCTTCCCTTGGCAAGTGGTAGGGATGTGGAAAACACCAATGTTTTCATCTCTGAGACCCACCCTCCCATGTCCCCTGTGGTAACCTGATCTCCCTGGGACAGTTCAGGTTCGCTCTGCCTCCAAGAGCTGTGCAACAAAGGCACCTCACACTTTAAGCACAAAATCCACTGACTGGGGGTCCTGGGACCTGCTGAAGCCAGAGGACAATTAGATTTCATGGCTTGGAAGGTCAGAGACGGTAAGAATGACCAGACTGCTCGTGATAGAATAAAAGAAGGGAGAGACTTGAAGTGCCAAAGGGTTGAGCTGTCTCGGGGCAAAGGCTCAGGACCAGTTGGTTTTGTCTTGCTGGATGCTGAGGCAGTGACTGCAGAGCTGCTGCTCTCTGCACCCACCAGGCTCTGTGTGTGTGTTTGAGTCAAATGGATCAAAACACACTTAGACTGCTGTGTCTTTCGGCAACGTCTTTCATGCAAATTATGGCTTTTTTTCAATAAATTACCCTTAATTTGAATCAATAAAAAAAATCTGCCTTTCCATTACAGTGTGATGACTCTCTCTGGCTCCCTAGTGAATTCACAAATCTGTTTCATGTTCAAGCCTCCAAATTATTTTGATGAGAAATAAGGCGAAGCAGTATAAACTAAGTTTTCTGCATGACTTTTCAGGACCAGGTGTCTGCACTCTAATTTGCCACATTTTGATGCCACCCTCCTTGTGTTTTAGACGTGGGAGCTGAAGCTGAGTCTCATTCAAATTTGCGTTCTCGTTATTGCTATTCAGATTCTGAATACTTGCTGGTGAAAGGCTCTAATACTCCAGTAACTCCAGGAGCAGCTGCTAAGTCTATTTAAATTATACTTTGTACCAAGCTCAAATTGTCAATAATGGATCTTTTTCCCTCTATGACATGCCCTGATATTTTTTCTCGGGGTAGGTTTAGGCAGCAACCACCTGAAGGTATTTTATTTACCTTTTAGGTATGGGTAAGCATAATATTTCTACACTTTTTATTTGAAGCCTATTGCCATCTTCAGCTGACTTACCAGATTTGGAAAACTCATTTCAGGGGTCTGTAAAATCCTGAAATCAGGCTAGAAGAACCTGGTGCAAAATACTTTATTCATGGCTTTGATATGTCAAATAACAAGCAACTATTTTTATGTTCTTTGAGGCTGAACCACTATAAGGCTTTGAGGCTGAAACCATGAATCACTTCAGACAATCAGAAAATAAAGGCTTGCACTGATCAAGGGCTTTCATTGCTGAAATTACAACTCAAGCTTGACCACAAATAGACATCCATTTTCTAGTGGTGGCATTTAGATTTTTGAAGTCTGTATTGTGAGTCCTGAAGGAATTGGTATATCCTCTACCCATTTTGACTTGTGGAAACCCCTGGACTGCTTTCATCCCCCTGGAATATTTCTTATGAATGTGCAGACCACTGTACAGCATATTTAACTACCCCGGCTGGCTTGTTTTTAAGTCATCTTTAAAATAGTCTGCAGAGTGTCAGACATCCAGAAAAAAAAAAAATTACAGAAACTATGTTAGGATTTGAAAAGTGTGATCTGGGTGGATGGAGGAGAATGTGGCATCAGAATGACTTGCTGCATGAATCACGGTAACTAAGTGTCCTTTACGCACTTGCCTGGGGTTGCAGAAGTCTGGAATCAGAGCCTGAGGGGGTTCCTGCCTTTCCCTCCCCTGGCCCTGCTGCAGTCATCCTGCAGCGTGGGAAGCACAGCTCCGGGTCACGGTGACTGGATATGTGGGACAGTGTGCGAGAGAGTACAGAAAGAAATGCCTTAAAGAGGGAGAAACAGCCACCACTTGTTGTTCTGTGCTCCTCTAATTGTGCTTTATAATTGAAACCTAATGAAGTACGCTTTGAAAAGTGCCCGAGCCATTCAGGCTGAGTTTTATTTTGTGATTCGCAGCGTGAGAAACCCAAGTCTGCATCTGCAGCAATTAACCTTGGTCACCTCCTCACCAGGACGACTTAAAAACTCGGGGCTTCCTCTGGTTGCTCATCAAGGCCCTGCTGCTCTGCCCCTGCCCCTGCCCCAGCTCCGTGCCCAGACGCTGGCACAGCAGAGGTGTTGGCACTGTGGCTTTCCCTGGCACGGGGTGACAGTGGCACCGAGGAGCCGAGCTGCTTTCTTCTCCTTCTGCCCTCTCCAAACACTTGTGGAGTTACAGGGACAGGAGGGGATGCAGAACACTGCACCAAGCAGGACAGACCTAGAGCACATTCCGTGTGGTGCTCCTGGGGAGACCCTTGCCGAGGGGGAGGACCCCAAAAGCCTCTCCAAAGGGCTGAGGTACATTCTTTATGGAGGTTTTTCTCCTTACTTATAAAGCAGAGGTGGAGCTAGTCAGACTCATCTGATTTTACATCTCATTAGTGAAAGGGAAGAAGCAGCAGAGCGAGATTATCCTAAAAGGGGAGTTGGAACAATAAATTGGATTATTTTAAAGTTCCTCCTTTGAGACTCTGAGCTGTGAAGATTTTTAATGCCACCTAAAGCAATTCAAAGTATCTCTGGAGCATCACAAGTGTGGAGTGAAGAGTGCCCAGAATATTGCTGCTAGTGTGGGGAACAAAAAAAAAGGAGGTTGAACCAATCTAATGGATTATCCTATAAAAGCAATTTATGGTTGACTGTATTCCTACAGATGAAGTAGTAGGAAAATCCAATAGACTATTAAAAAAGGGAACAGAAAAGTATCTTTTTTCACTCCTGTTTGGAACTTGAGAGCAGGCAAGTGTAATGAAGTACAGCAAGTGCATTATGCCAAGAGTTTTGCAAAACATTTTTAGAGTATGATTGAAATGTTTTCGTGTGGATTGGAACTTGATTGCAGCACCATAAAACCAGAATTGGAGTTGAGAGGTATCTAAAGATCTTAACAGTTCACTTTTCATTCGCAAGGTCTCCACACTGTGCCTTCAGAAAACAAAATAACACAGCTGAAATAAACCTCACAATGTAAAATGGACCATAATGCACATAATACAGTTATTTTTGTGCTAGTCAGTGTTTGAGTGAATGCCCATGTTTCCTCAAATTGAGTAAAATACAAAAATCAATGTAGCATGGGGAGAAAGGTCTGGAGCTGGCTTTAGTTTGTCCTTGTGTGAACAAAATGAATCAGCCTGTGCTCTGAGTGCTGGGTGAGGCCCTCGCTGATGTGGTTCCTGGGGTTGCCCGTTTGGACACGTGTCTCACCCTGTGGACCAGCAGTTCTATTTGAAGACAGCTGGATTTTAGGAAATGAAGAGATATTTGTACAGAACATCACACCGAGAGCTGGGTCATGGTATATTTTTCCCCGTCCGGCGTTTTTTTAGTGGGCAAGAGGTTTGTAGGCACTGGATTTTGAAGTCTTATCCTTTGGACAATCCTGTCTGGCTGGTCCTTTCCAGTGTCCTGTGCCCAGGTGATGTCCCAGTGATCCTGGAGCACCGTGATGAGTTGGGGAGGAGTGTTGCCTCAGCTTCTGGCTTTGGAACACGTTTTCTGCACTTGTTGTGTGTTTTCTCCCTCTACAAAGAGTATTTAGTTGTTCGATGAGGCGTAGCTCGCTTGGAGCTAATGGATAGCTCAGGGACACCTTTGTGTGGGAAGTCACTTAAAAAAAAAATAGAAACATTTGTTTTGGTAGGAATTTTTTAACTTGCTTTATAAACTGTGGATTTTACAGCCTCTGGCTTCTGGGAAAATATAGTTCAGGTAAATAAAGCAGAAAACTTGCTGCAGCAAACCTGATTGGAGACCACCTCTTCTACACTAGTAATGGGATTTTATTCATGTAGTACCTAATGTGTCTGCAAAAGCTCTATCCCATGTATTTACTCCAAAGCACTTCTGTCCTGAGGAACAAAGGATGCTGTTTTTCCAAGGTGATGGAGGATTTCCAGATGTCTTCTGACTTTGGATTATCCCCAGGACATTAGAAAATCAGGTTCAGGGTTTATTCAAGAGGGAAGCATCAGCAGTGAGTTTATTTAGCAGAAGCTGCAAACAGTCAGTGCACAAATGAAAGGTGTGAGCACTGGGAAGTCTTTTAAAGGCTCTGTTATGTCGGGCACAGGATTTGTTCTTCCTGATGATACATTTTATTAGAGGGCAAATTACAGTGGCAGTGGCAAGCCACGTGCCTGTGAGTGAGGGAGTGAACAGAAACTTTCCAGCAAGGGTGGGAAGAAGGAGGGTGTTACACGAGGAGTTCAGGAGTTTAGGGGAGTTAAATGGCTTTTTCAAATGAAAATGTAGAATGAATCCTTCAAGTTTTAGCTGATGCAACATGTTGAGATGTAGAAGGAAAAGGTTCAGAAAAGATTTTTGGGATTGGGGCAGTGAGCTGTTTACCCCTCAGGCTCAGGTTGTGTGCTGCTCTGAGATGGGATTTGGGGAGCTCTACCAGTGCCTGTCCTCCCCTTCTCCATTTCCACCCCATGGCTGGGCCTGGATCCTTCCCCTTTCATCCCACAGCAGGATGTTACAGCAGGTTACAGCAGGATGGGGCCAGCAGAGAGCTCTGCAAACCCCAGCTCCATCACAGGCTGAGCAATATTCATGAGAACTTCAACCTTGTCTACCTTTGCAGAGCTGCTCAGGAAAACATGTTCCATCTTGCTGTGAATGTTAATACGCAAGACAGCTTCTTAAGCACTAAATTCCAAGTGAATATTTTGCATATAAACATTTATTATCTTCACTGTTATCTATCTCAAAGCTGACCCTTTTTCTGCTACAATGTTGCAGAAGCAATGTGCCTTTTTTTTTCCTGCTGGCTGAAGCAGTTCACGTGGATTTATTTGCTATTAAAACAAGGTTTTGTACGTTGTTTTCAGGAAAAACTTCTTGCCCTCTTATTTATGGCAGGTGTGCATTAATGGGGGAGCTGGTTTCGCTTCCACTCTGTTTTGTAAGGCTGATTTAGACTTGCAGGAATTTTCAAAATCTTTGCAACTGGCCAGAGTATTTTTGGCAATTATGCTAGACAGGACGGGTGAAGGTATTAATTTAAAAATTTGGAAAATGGGTTGGAAAATTGCACAGCCTATTTTCATCCTACAGTTACTCCATACAGGGCTTTTTTTTTTTTTCTTTCTGGTGGAAAAAAATCCAAAGTTGGGACAGCTTGATCATGTAGCTTGAGAGGCAACTGTAAAAAGAGAAGTCAGAGTCATTGTTTTAACACACAATATCAAAAAAGGGTTGTAGCTGCTCTCGTGATGCTTTGTCTTTCTGGGATGGCAAACTCAGTGTGCAAAGAGTGTGGTGAGGTACAGACAATCAGATTATTTTGTGATTAGCAAAGCTTGACCACTCTTACTTATTCACGGATACTTGGGGTTTGAGATGCTTTCAGTTCTGCTCCAAGTCTGAAAATTGTAAGATAGAGGCCAAAAAAATCAACATAGAAAAGTAAATTCTGTTTTAATAGGTGTCAGAACTGATTTACAAGTGAGTTCTCATCCTTAGTGCTCTGCAGCTCCTACACTGAAGAAGAATTTTTAATTTGTTGTGTGAGCGTTCACAGGTTGATCTTGGGATAAGAACAGAGCTCTGGGCTTGATTCACTTATCCTCTGCTTTTGAGATGAGAACGTAGAGATGCACTTCAGATCCCCTTGGCAGAAAAGGAGGCTAAATCTGTGTCTGAGGGGTTTGCTGGGCTCACAATATTGGCTCAGGTGCTTAAAGCTGGTGTTGCTGTACTGAGTGCTCCTCCTGCCCCTCATCCCTTGCAGACGTATCCAGATGTGCAGCCAGGCTTCTTGTGCTTCTCGTGTCTTAAGAATATTAAGACTTTTGTAAGACTTCTCACATGGTTTGGGGTTAAAGCTGTGACCTGGCCAGTCTGTGCTGCTTTTGCTTCTGTGTTAATCACCTTCAGTCTGTGGCAGGGCCAGTAATGTTCATAGAATCCTGGGATGATTTGGGTTGGAAAGGACCCTAAAGCCCATCTTGTTCCACACTCTGCCATTGCACATCAAGCAATCAGGGGTCAGCCTGGAGGAGAAAAGGCTCTGAGGAGACCTTAGAGCACTTTCCAGTACCTAAAGGGGCTACAAGAGAGTTAGAGAGAGGTTTTGGATTAAGGCATGGAGTGATAGGACAAGGGAAAATGGTTTTCAACTGAAAGAGGGCAGAGATTTAGATTAGATTATTAGGAAGAAATTCTTTACTAAGAGGGTGGTGCAGCACTGGAGCTGGTCACTGAGAGAAGCTGTGGCTGCCCCCAGGTCCCTGGCAGTGTCCAAGGCCAGGCTGGACGGGGCTTGGAGCAGCCTGGGACAGTGGAAGGTGTCCCTGCCCATGGCAGGGGTGGCACTGGATGGCTTTAAGGTCCCTTCTAACCCAAACCATTCTGTGATTCTTTGAATTAAGTCTCCAATAGTACATTCCGTACATTTAACAGCCCATGGGGTATTGTAGAGGGATCATGCCTCTCTCCTATTCCCTTCATGAAAACAAGCAGCTCTGATAATATATGTGGAAAAGAAGAGATTCCTTATGTTCTTCGTGCCATATCTTTCACAACCAAGTGAGGCTTGTGCTGGAATGTGAAGATGGAGGTGAGCTAGACAAAATATTAGCATGATTTCATGCAAAACACAGATCTGCGTCCTCCACCTCTGCCACTCTCAGCTTTGAACTTGAAATCAAATGTGGAGCCCACATTCTGGATCCTGGTTGTTTATGATTTGCACTCTGCTTGATAGCAGCCTTGGAACTGGCAGTGGCAAGTGCTACCAGACAGTCATGCTGTAAACAGGGATGGGGACTGTGCCAGTCTCCATGTGGCTGGGAACCTGGAGTGGAATCTCTGTGGCAGGAGGAGAATCTCTGTAGCTGCTTAAAATGATACAAAACAACAATTATATTTTACCTTTGGAAAGCAAAGGATCTTTAACTGTCTGCTGAAACTGCAGTTTGCTAAGATTAAATGTGGAATTAATGCCTGAAAGTAACGATTTCTGCAGGAAAAGCAGTATAACCAAAGTCTGGGCTTTGTCTCACAGATCTGTACCTGCTTTTTGCTCTTGGCTTCAGCAGGCAGTGACTCTGTAATTCACTCCCTGTGTTGCATCAGCTCCTTAAAACACCGATAGCTGTCCATGCAGTGGGGTTTCACTGTGGAACTGTGGTTCTGAGAGTGACCCGCACCAAGAGATTGGGGGGCAGAAAAGAGCTGATTTTCATTCTCCAGTGAGTTTCAGGCTGGAGAAGGTGTTGGCTTGAAAGGTTTGAATTCAGAGGTGCTAATTGTCCTTATCCGGCTTGAGCCCTGCTGCTCAGAGCTGTCACTGCAGTGAGGGGGCAATTAAACCTTCGTGGCTCAGCCTGGTGAGCAGGGACTGGGGAGGAGCCAGATCACACCCACTGCTGGTGCTGGGCTGAGCTGTGGAAGGAATACATTTATCATTTTAAAAGCATCTTATGGATCTTGTTGTCAAGTCCAGGCAGAGAGCAGGAAAGGAAGGCTGTGGTTGGGAGTGGCTGTTTCTTGCTGTTCTTTCCACTGAAATCTGAAGCTGCTTTTGGTGTTGGGTAGCTCAGGGGCGACACAACTCAGGTTCTGAAAGATGACTTTTGGAAACTCGGTGTTGACTACGTGAGAATAAATCCATATCTGGTAAGAACTATGGAGAAACACTGCAAAATTTCTGGAAGGTCAGTGGTGCCCAAATTGTCAGTGAGAAGTTCAGTAGAACACCTTCACCTTGTACACCCTCTGCACGCGCTGAATTCTAAATAAAACAGTTCCAGCAGACATCCTGAGCTACGGCTGGTTTTCTTCCGTCATGAAAACCTGGTCCAGTGGAAGGTGCCCCTGCCCACGGCAGTGGATTTGGAACAAGTTGATATTTAAGATCCCTTCCAAGCCAAACCATTCTGTGATAAAAGTCATTTTCATGGTTAACTCACGTTGCACATGGCATCTTAGCACCTGGCTCGAGGAACACTGCTTCCCTGAGGCAGCAACTAGGGAAATGAATGGTTATGTTTGTGTAACTGAGTTCAAGGATATTTCTGTCAGACTTGAATGCATCAGCTGATTTGTGTTTATTTTTGGGATACGGGGGAAAATGAAGTTTTCCTGTAGGCTTTATTAGAGCATGGAGTGGAATATGTAAGGCAAGATTTAAAACTAAATAGCCTATTGTTTCCTGAGGTGTTTTCAATCATGAAGCCTCGCAGTTGGTTTCCCCTCCCCTCCATCTGCAGGGCTGAACCCTGTGAAACACATCCAGCTCTCTGCTGATACCTGACTCCCTTATCTCTGCACTCCTATGAATTGCACAATGTTTTCCAGCCCTGGAAAATCACACTTTGCCTGTGACAAAATTCTTCCTCATCTATTTGTGAAGTCTTGTGCCAAGTCTGTTATGAATTTGAAGCGCGTGGCGTGGCAAAGCACAGGGGAAAGCTCCTGGCTGCTGCAGGCTGCAGGTGCTGGGCAGGAGCACAGCCTGGCACTCAGGGAGCTGCTCTGTGTTGGGTGTGAGTGCACTGGGGCTGGGCTCCTGGCAGCTCAACACTGAGCATTTCTAAAGCTGTCTAAGGAGGATTTAAACACCACTAAGTCAGGCTTGTTCACAGCTGAGTCTGCCTGGGTGTCATCTGGTTGAATAGAAGTGACTTTAGCTCCAGAGAAGATTATGCAGTTGGGACCAAACTGGTTTTCAAAATGAGAATTGTAGAATCCAAGAATGGTTTGGGTTGGAGGGACCTTAAAGCCCATCTCATTCTACCCCCTGCCATGGGCAGGGACACCTTCCACTAGACCAGGTTGCTCAGAGCCCCATCCAGCTTTGGACTTACACGAATCCAGGGATGGGGTGTCCACAAACTCTCTGGGCAACCTGTGCCAGTGTCTCTCTGCCCTTGTAGTAAAGAATTCCTTCACAATATCAAATTGAAATCATTCCTCCTTGTCCTATCACTACACGCCCTTGTGAAAAGTCCCTCTCCAGAAGGCTTCACTTAAAGAAGAAGACAGGAATTAAAGCTGGGACTGGTTGGCAGGTTTAATTTTGTGGGATGCCAGCAGCTTTGCTGTCTCAGTGGGTTTGGCCCCAGCCTTTTCCATCAGCTGAGCAGGGCAGTCTGCTGTGGGACAGGTGGGACCTGGTGGCAGGACAGAGTCCCACGGGGCAGGGGAGGCTGGGCCCAGCCCTGGTGTGGGAAGTGACTCCTGACACTGGGATTTTCTGGTCGGATGGACAGGCTGCCTCCTCCTCTCCCGCTTGCTGAGCGGTGCTGGAGGAGCTGACAGCTGTGACAGTCACTGGGATCCTTATTCCCACCTCCCCGTGCCCTGTGTGCAGCATGGTACGATAAGAACCAAGGGATAAAAAAGGTCTCGATTCCAGGTCTTTCTTCGCAAGGCAGGAGCGAGTTCAAAAAGCAGCAAGAAGTCAGGAAAAGCTGCCTTTTCTTCTGGCTCAGTAAAGGGACAGACACAAGCCAGGGTGTCCCTGCAGACCCTGCTCCTGACCTTGGCACACTCATGCATGGAGTGACTGTGTCATCTTCCTTGTTCTGCCTCCTCTCTTGTCCATAGCAAGAGATTATTTTAGTCTTGAGGCATTGCTAAGTGGAAAAGGGGAGAAAAAATACTATTTTATATATAGAGAGAGCTACTGCAGCTACCTGTCAGCTCCAAATCATCCCCAGACGGGAGGGGTTGCAGGAGGGGTGTGGAGAGGCGGAACGGGCTGTTTTATCAAGCCAGGCACATAAAACGTCGGTGGGAATGGAGGGGAATAATGCAATGGATTTATGGGCTTCAAATGCCTTCCCTAAACTGCTATGCAGGCTGTCACTAAAATGGAAAATAGATACAAGGTTGTATAATGTACCCACAAAGTAGTGTGTGATTTAACAGCAGTACTTACAATTTGCATTGAAACAGGCTGCAATTGCTAAAATCAGAGGGGAAGCTTAAAGTCCTAATGTTTGATGGTGGATATGGCTGTAGAGAGCAAAATTCCACTCACCAGGGTTGATTAATTCTATATGACAAAAGACATAAGATAAAGTGCTCTGCATACTGGGATCAATTGCTGTGGGAAGAAACATATGAGCATATTTTTTTTTTCCCTTGACTGGCAAGCTCTCAATCCTGGGATATTGGAGTGCTCTGCCCTCAGTTTTAAGGTTATGAACACACAAAATCCTGACAACTCTGTTATTCATCAGGGTGAAACCTTACTCCTACGTACCAAATGTATGGGCAGGCTAAGTGGATCTATCAGCCGTGATTTGAGCAGAATATTCTGCCTTGTTAATTTATTTATTTAAGAGGATTAAAGAGAATCTGAACAGCCATCCTGGGTTCCCTGAGGATTTTGGTAGTGCAGGGCAAGAAGGGCCATTACAGTGGAGTGATGAGATCTTTTATCACAGTGTGTTCTTGTACCAAGCTTAGGGCCTCGTGTTCGTGCCATAATAGGTCCTTCCAAAGGAACTTCTAAACCCCAAGTTAATTCATCACATCTCTTGATGGCCTATTTCACTGTTTAATTACCACATTTTTAACAATATGTACCCTTTTTTTATATAGGGATTTTTTAACCTCTAATTTTCCACTCTTGCTGGCGTTTCTATTTCAGAAAGGCACAGGAAAAAGCACATTTTTCCTCCACCATGCAGAGAAGGAGTGAAATTCACCAGACTTGTGCACTTGCCTGTTCATCTCTGGGGTTTCGAAAAATCCAATTTGTTATTTTTTTAATTACGGTTTTTTCTCTCTTGCAGTGGGAGCTAAACTTGTGCTTCCTAGTTTAGTTAATACTTCTGCTGCAGTCTCTCCCTTCCCCATGAAAGTTTTATGTCCTTGTAAGAGAAGTTCTGCAGTCACAGAAGATGACAGTGAGCAAAGTGTTCACATCTCCCCCGAAAATTGTGTGAAATTGGGCTCTGTGAAGGAGACAAGAGCTGTGCTAATGCTCTCAGTATTGCAGCTACGTCTCTGGGGTTGTTACCACAGCTCAGTGATTTCAAGGAGTTAATATTCCGAGCTTTAAAGGGGATAAAAAACAGAGGGAGAGATGGAATAAGAGGGGTTGCCTCTGGTTAATGGGAACTAGAGTGCACTGGAATAGGTTGCTGAAATAACAACCAGGAGTGAATTTGCTCGCCAGCCTACTTCCTGCTGATCTTTTTTTATTTTAGTCTCCAATCTATCGCAGCAATTATACATCACTGAACACCTGGACATTAAACCTCTAAAGCCTTTTTTGATCGTTTCCAGTAGACTTGAACTTGTTCTGTTGACCTGTTTTAGGTTTTACACAGAATTTGGGCTCATGTAGCCAAGTTTTGCACAGTTGACCAGGGATTTCATCATCTGAGCACCTCCTGAATGCAGCACTCCTGTCCAGCTGGGAGGAGCCCGGGCTCAGTCCTGCCCCTCTTGTGCTGGTGGGGAAAACTGCTGTCCTTTATTCTTCTGAGTTCCTTCACCATTTGACTTTCTGATTTTTTCAAATTTACTGCTTTTATTGCTTCAGTATGAGAAGCACTTAATTAACTCAGTGAAGGAGGCTCCAAGGAAGATTTAGAATTTATTAATGTGTATTTCTTTGCCCAATTTTGCTGTGTTTAGAACTGTAGCAGTGTCGGCCACTAGAATTTTCTTTGGGACCATCAAGTTCCCCTGGAGCTGATGTGTAAACTCTCCATTCCCTATGGAAACCCTGGACAGACATTCCAGTTTACAGAACAAAGACAACTTTCCACTTAGGACAGTGCCTGGCCTGCAGAGGAGATCAGGAAGGTGGTTAAAAACCACAGAGTTTCAGTCTTGTGAGAAATTTCCTCATCTTTGATTTGCATTTGTTCTGCCTCAGAATGCAAATAAATATTTTCAAGATTTCCAATCAGACTTAAATTTTAAAATATATTTTTGAGTATTTCTCTGTTTGTTTTCTGTCTATGCTTTTAAACTTTTAAATTAATAATATTGTTTCTTTTTTTTTTTTTTGAGAATACAGAAGTATTTGATGGCTCAGCTTGTCTTTAAAATAGATTATTTAAAATAATTTAGAACAGCTGCTTTCGAGCGATTGAGTCATCTCATTTTTTTACATTAGAATCTCTTGTTTGTTTTGTAATGAAATGCTTTGACACTTGGAACAAGAAATTAAGATAAATATTCAGCATACAAACCACAAGACAGGTGTTTTTTCCAGCATCCTTCTTGTTCCAGGGAAGTGCCATATTTCTTCTCCAGACTTGTTTTTGTGCTTTTATAAATTACTCCGGAGTCAGAAATTTCCACGGTTTCTTGAAAATTTTTCACTCTCTGATTCCCCGCAATTTCTCTTGCTTCAGAAAATTGAGTTTAAATCAGTTAAGAAGACTAGAAACTTCTTGGTGCCTTCCTTTTACCCGGCTATAACTTGGTGGAGGACACATTTATCCATGAAAATGAACATATAAGTGATACATCGATTTCTGCAGCAGAAATCCTCCCACCCAGGGCCACGGATACACACGAACCCACATGTGTGGCGCTTCTCAGTTATTCCAGTGGGGAAATCCCTCTGCCCTGAGCCCGTGGAGCTGCTGGCTGTGAGCAGGGGGCACAGCCTGTGCCTGCAGGGCAGGGATGTGTGCCAGGCCAGCCCAGGACACGCTGCTGGCAGGGGCAGCTGTGGCTGCAGCTGGAGTGGCAGCTGCTGTTGCTGTGCCTGCAGGTCCAGAGAGGAATTAGGCTGAGACGGAGCTCTCAGATGCTGATCCACACTCAGGGCAGCACCAATAGCTAAGGAACAGCAGGTAGTTCACATGGAAGAGGAAAATGATTGGAGTTTCTTTTCCTGAGCTGGAAGAGTTTGCCTGCTTTTCCAAACGGACAGCTCTGTTTCCAGGGCTGCTTCATCTGGTTCTCCGGGGGTTTGGCTGCTTGACCAGCAGCACCCATCAATTACAGAAATGCACAGACTTCTCAGCCACACAAATGTTTGTGTAGAGGAGAGTAGAAGCCCTGGTTTTATAAATGGCAGCCTGGAGAACGTCAGCTCCTCGTGGTGGTGAGGAAAGTCCTCACCCAGAGGCTCCTGGCAGTGTCTGTGTGCACTTCCCTGCCCACTCCAGTCATTCAGAGCCCTCCTGGAGGGAAGCAGAGAAGAGCTGGACCCTGATGGGAGCACAAACTGGTTGCTGTGTCTGCACCATTTGCACTTATCAGCCCTCAAACATCTCTGCTGCTGGGCTGAGTGACACTGGACACACGCACAGCTTTGCACTGCTGTGTTTCTGTTCTCTGTGCTGCTTCCAGGTGCTGTTCATATGTTAAAGCCAAATGTTCTGTTGTGAATGGGGACAAGGGTGGCTTCCTCTGAAGCTCCTCTCACCACCTGGTTTAACAGGGTCTGTATCTACTGGAAAGAGACTCTGCTGCAGAAAAAGTAAACTCACCTCTTAGCTATGCCACTTCAAAGTTTATATATCCTGAAAAGAGTCTTGGGAAATACTGAAATCTGATTTGAGTGAGCAGTTGCTCTGAAAATTGACCCACACTACAATATCAAACTGGGGACATTCTCTCAAGTGCTGTTTCCTCCTTCCCTGCTTCTTGTGAGTTGACCCAGGTTGTTTTAAGGTCCCTTGTACTCATTCTCTGCTATAGTCAACAGAAAAATAAAGACTGGGTTGGTTTGTTTGGTTTATAAAATCAGTGAGTTGTTTTTTTCTTCAGTTGCTTTTTTCTTCTTGAAAGGTTTTCTAGCTCTTTTTGCCTTAAGGGGATGGTTTTTTTGAGGTTTTTTTAATAAGGAAAAATAACTGTTTCTGTAGCGATTTTAGAACTGTTGAAGGTAGCTGAATACATTTATTTATATGGATGGAGATCAAGGACAAGTGCATCTTGCCTTGTATTTATAACCTTCGGTGTAATGTGCTTGAAAATAAATACCACTGATTTTGCATAGGCCACTGCCTGACCTGGGCATCCTGTGGATGTGCTGTTCAGTGCCCCAGGTGTAGGAAGTTCCCCTTCTTTTCCCCCAATTCCTATTTTGCTGATTTCCCTTTGTAGTTTCATAGAATTGTTATTTCTCTAGCTCTTGATGTGCCAGTAGAGCATACAAGATTGCATTGGCTCATTCCTACATAACATTAAATTAAATGCATTTTTCTTTCTGGATTTTAGCTATGGCATGGACAGGGTCATGTCTCTTGATTTAAGTATTTGTTTCTCAATTTAATTCCAATGGTCTTTTTACAGATTCCCTTGCCTTGAAGTGCTTTGTGCAATAAGAACTCTCAGAATACTGTCCCATGCCATGCTGGTTCATGACTCCCTGCGAGAAGAGCAGTGGGTGTAGAGATTTTCCTCCTGCTTTTAATTTTTTGTTTGTTTCAAGAGCCATTATGCTCAGATGTCTCTCTTTCTCAGGTGTCTGGCAGGTAATAAAAATTTAAAACCAGGTTGTAATTCCTGGAAAAATTAGCTGGTTTTCAATGAAATCACCTGCAAGCTGTCTAATTAGAATTCCTCTAAGAGTTCTGCTTCTGTACTTTCTTGTTGCTGGTGTAATTCATGCCCCTTCTCTGTTACACTGCCTTATCTCGGGTGTCAGCTCTGTCTAAATTGTTCTTCTCTGTCCAAATAACAGGATTCACAGGCTCTCATCCTGCTCTGGTGTCAGTAACATCAGTCTCTCTCTCTTATCTATCCTGTTATTATTGAAGCCTCCCTTTTTAAACACTGGATATTTATTTTTCCTCAAAATGCAACATTTTCCTCCTGTCATAAAGCAAGGGACTTAAAGATTTTCAAAGGCTCTTTCAGAAAAGCTAGGAATTAGATTCTTGTGGAGACCTTAATAAAAAATTGAAGACTTCGTGTATTAACATACATTGATTTATTCATAATGTTTCATTACAAATAAGTGAGGATCCCATAATATCAAAAAAGGTTAGGAGAGCAGCAGAGCACGGTACATTATATTGACAGCTCTGTTGAAATCGAGCTGCCTTGGGATTGAATTTGGAGCTCAGGCAAGGAATTGGCTGGTGAATAAGTCATGAGTTTCCCTTGAAGTGCCTGTGTATCAGGAGGGTTGCCATGGGTGAGCACACAGAGCTCGAGCAGGTTTCAAGGTGTGCTGGCACCAGCTCCAGGTGTACTCAGGACATCCCTGCAGGTCTGGAACCCTCGTGGCTTAAACCAGGTGTAAACCAGGCATTGCACCACGTGCAGCTGCACTCTGAGGCTCAGAATGGAATGGATAGCAGAAGCTGGTTTCCACAGAGGGAAGGGCTTTTGTCTGAACACGTGATGATATTTATTTCATTTAAACATATCATCACATTTCAGCAAATTCTCTGTAGCAAAGGAAAAGGCTTCCAAAGCTTTTGTTGTCGGAAAAGGGCTGCCATTGTTTTCAGCTGCCTTTTGAGGAGATGATTTGCCAAAAGGAAATGTATCCATGTTTGCACTGAGGGTTTTCATGAGCTGTGGGGCCTCGCACAGGCAATTCTCATGAAAATCCTGCCGGTCGTGCTGTGTGCTCTGGTTTGACTACAGAAGTTCTGAGCTTGGCAACAAAAAGCAATTCTTTGCATCTTTTGTTGTAAGTCAGCGCATGCCGAGGCTTTAGCGGAGAGAGGAAATTAGTTTTTCCCCTAAGTAAAGCCTTGGAAAAATCGTCATGTTTGTTTGACAGCACCCAAATACAAAACCCCTCACTGGAGATACTGAAATAATCTTGAAATAATTCCTGTCCTTGTGTTCGCAATTTAGCCTCGAGAGGTGACAAAACAGGGGGGCAGAGAGAGGCCGGGTGCGGAAGGTCCCTCATCACCCTCCTGTGCTTGCTCTTCGTTTGCAGATCACGTACAAGGCCGTTGGGTCCCTGGATCCCAGTGCCGACCTGTCCAGCCAAAGAGGGAAAGTCTTCAAGCTGAGGAACGAAACCCATCACCTCTTTGTGGGGCTGTACCCAGGCACCACGTATTCGTTCACCATCAAAGCCAGCACAGTCAAGGGCTTTGGGCCACCCATCACCACCCGGATTGCAACCAAGATTTCAGGTACTGCTTTGGAGAGGAAGAGAAAAAACAACGTTCTAAGGCTTTGTTCTTTAGACTCAAAGCTGATGCATAAAATCATAAATAATGCTCGGTGTCTCCCCAAGTTTCAGCCACAAACCTTTGTTTTTTTGGGTTACAAACACAGGGGTTAATTTGTGGGTGTCCTAAATACCCCTGGATATCTGTGGAGCATTTTAAATGAGAACCATCATTAGTTCTACAAATGAACCACCCCGATAGTAATTCTTGTTAGCATTATCTGCCCGGCTGGGGAAGCTCCTTCCGTAATGTGGTTTTTATTTTCAGGATGTACCAAAATGGGTGTAACGAAGTAATGGAATTAATAGTGCAAAGAGGCTAAAAATAAGGGAAGAAAGCTGTTTTCCTTGGGGTTTTTTATGAGTAAGAGCAGAGGGAGGGCTTGAGGCAGACAAGAATATGAAAGGCACTAAAATAAAGAGGCATGACAAAGAGAAGGTGTGAAAAAAAGAGGGGGAAACAGGCTAGTTATCAAAAAAAATATGGATGGTAGTGGTTATATTGGGCAGATACATGTGGATTTTAACATTTAGTTGATAGCACTAAAATAGGTTCTGTAACAGACAGAAAAGCTGTCATTTTTTGGACTATTTTAACTGTTTTTTCGGTAAAGTCAAAATACACATCTGGAACATTCAGGACTCTGGTAATGCTTGAAATTATGGCTGGGTGCTGTAGAAAAGAGTGCAGTGCAGTGGAGATTTTCCACTGCCCTATTTCAAAATCGGTTCATAATAGCCAGTTGTGAGCAGTAAGTGACAGGGTAAATTTTAAGGAAGCAAAGCGCATCCCCTCCCTCCGCTCGGGGTTTGAACCCTTCACATTGAGCACTAAAGCCCTGAACCACTTGAAGTAAAAGCCATTAAGTGTCCAAACAGCTCCTGGGGGTCTTGGGGGTTCTGCAGCCCTGCTGTGAGGGGACAGCACAGCGTGCACTCCATTCCCTTGTGACCAGAGAAATAAAAAACCACAGCAATGGTTTGGGGGCCTTTCCCCCTCAGATTCGGTTTCTTGGCATTTTATTATTCCATGAGTGCTTAAATTGTGTTAGCAGCCTGCATGAGTACTGACTATATGCACACTGAGCTTGGTTTATTGACTTTTTTACCCCCCATCTTCCAGATATCTGGCTCTCAACAGGTGGGTACAAACTCCATGCAAGCATTTGGGTAGTGTCTGACATTAGATTATCTCATTGCATGGTCAAGTTTTTGATACATTTTCCAAATAATTTGAAAATTACCGTTAAACTTGCTCTAAGAGGCAGCCTCGAGGTTATTAGGGAGAAGAAGGATTTTTGCATTGACAGGAACGTCCTTGTGAGGCTACATTTGTTTTTTTCAAATGGAAAGACCTCTGTGCTGCAGCAATGTGTGAGTGTGTTTGTTTGTGTGGGTGCACTGAGCTGTGCTGTAGCACCGTCCCCTCTGGCCGGAGCAGGGGCTCAGCAATCCCTGCTGTGCCATCGTGGCCAGCAGGTCGAGGGAGGGGATTTTCCTCCTCTCCTCTGCCCTCATGAGACCTCACCTGGAGCTCTGCATCCAGCTCTGGGGTCCTCAGCACAGGAAGGACGGGGAGCTGTTGGATCGAGTGCACAGGAGGCCACGGAGATGCTCCGAGGGCTGGAGCCCCTCTGCTCTGAGCCAGGCTGGGAGAGCTGGGGGTGCTCACCTGGAGAAGAGAAGGATCCAGGGAGAGCTCAGAGCCCCTTGCAGAGCCTAAGGGGCCTCCAGGAGAGCTGGAGAGGGACTGGACAAAGAGGAATGGTTTTAACCTGACAGAGGGAAGGGTTAGATTGGATGTTAGGAAGGAATTCTTCCCTGTGAGGATGAGGAGGCCCTGGCACAGGGTGCCCAGAGAAGCTGCGGCTGCCCCTGGATCCCTGGCAGTGTCCAAGGCCAGGTTGGACGGGGCTTGGAGCAACCTGGGACAGTGGAAGGTGTCCCTGTCCATGGCAGGGGTGGCACTGGATGATCTCAAATGTCCCTTCCAGCACAAACCATTCTGTAATCTCCAGCATCTCCAGTGATCTCTGGTGTAGAAGACCACTGGGGATGTGTCTCCTTTCAGTGAGTCACTGCTTCCCCTTGATGCAGAGCACCTTAGTCCAGAGAAATCCTTCTTAAGCAGTTGCCTTTCACTCTGAACGTATTCCCAGCCTATTGACAGGGAAGCCAGCAGCTGAGCTGATAATAGCAGCCCCCATTCTTGACAGTTTTCAGGCATTTAGATAAAAATCCTGATTGTAAACAGGATTACAGTGGAAATCACTATGAGAGGATTAAATATGGGATCCCCCACAATGCAGCTTGCCCTTGTGAGCTACAGATGAGCTATTTGTGTGAATTCTTCTGTTTGCTTTATCCTTCAAAGCTGCATCTTTGGAACAAATTTGACGCTCTGACCTCATGATCCCTTCAGGTCTTCCGCAGTAAAACTTGTCCCAAACAGATGCCTGCTCCTGGGGAAGGAAGAAGTAATGTAATAAGTAAAATATATTTCCTAAGGAAAGCTGTCCTACTTTCATGGAATGATCCTATGAGATGATAACAAAGCAGAAGGAGAAACTAGAGTTTGGCTGAGTGGGTTTTTGTTCAGTGAGTTTCTGTATTGCCTGGGGGAACACATCAGAGATGGGGATGCCACGGCTGGGCACTGCCCGAGGGTGGCACTGGCATCTCTGCAGCTGCCTGTTGAGTCAGCAGCACTAAAGCACCGGGGTAAAATGTCCTGGGTTTGGGTGCAAAAATAACCTGGCTAATTTGTGCTCCTCTCTTTTCATCTTTTGTGCTTCCTAGCACGCCCTCCAGCTAATCAAGGGGACACAGCTTAAGTATGTGTATTAAAAACTCTTAAGATGTGAGAGGGGTAATCTACTGACCGGAACAGGGAAACAGATTCAAGATTCCGGGGTGCTTTTCTTAGCTCTGCCACTGATTCACTCACCCTAAGAGTTTGGGGTTTTTTATAATGTCTGTGCAGTTTTCTTTCCTCACCTTTAACACTGAAGGAATGATCCCACCTCAAAGGATTATGAAGTTTTAAAAATTCAAGATGGGATTTTCAAAGCCAGCTTGAAGATTGTCCGATTCCCGTTTAATTGGAATGGAAAAAGAGTGTACAAATATTGAAGCAGTTTTGATCGTTCTGGTCATAACACTGGGAAGTATTTTGATATTTCGTTTGAGAAATGCTAATGCAATGTTGCCATCACTACCAAAGGCAGTAGCTGGTGCACGATGAACGTGTTGCTTTGTTCTGCTGCAGCGCCGTCCATGCCGGAGTATGACACGGACTCTCCCCTCAACGAGACTGACACCACCATCACGGTCATGCTGAAGCCTGCTCAGTCCCGGGGAGCACCTGTCAGGTAGGTGTTTTGTCTCTTCTTTTCACACTTCCCCGCTCTCCTTCCTCCCCAGGCTTCCTTCACTCCTCTCTCATTCTCCTCTGGTAATGGAGCTGCTGAAAGTGAGTGCTGACTGAAAGGCCAGCTCAGCTGTTGATTCTGCCTTTCACAGTCTCCTTTCATGAAGGCTTCAGCCTCCTTGCCTCCCGCCGTTAACCTCCAGGAAGGATTGCTGCCGGCACTGTCGGGGTTGTTACCCTCTCAGCATCACTTCAGATGCGTTTGCAGTGCTGGAGCACAGCGGGATGTGGAGCTGGAGGCTGAGCGTCCCCACGCGAGGGTGGAGGAGGCTGCAGGTCTCCATCCTGCCCTCTCCTCCACGGTGAACAAGGCCTGCTGGTAGCTATTGTAGGAATGCCTGCACTGTCTTTAATGCTTGCGGAGGTATTTGCTCGGTTTCTGGATTTAACACACTTCTCACATTCGTAATCCAGCTGTGCTGCTGGGCTGGCTGTGCTGTGGAGCAGTAATTTAGCACAGAAAAAAGGCAGTTTGGTTTAGTAAGGCTTTGCTAGCATAGACAAGCAGGTCCTGCTGCAGAGTAGAGGATTTACAGAATCACAGAATCGTTCAGGTTGGAAAAGACCTCCAAGACCATGGAGTCCAACCTTTTACCACTCACCACCTTGTCAACCAGCCCAGAGCACTGAGTGCTATCTGCAGTCATTTCTTGAACACCTCCAGGGATGGGGACTCCACTGCCTCCCTGGGCAGCCCCTTCCGGTGCCTGACCACCCTTTCTGTGCAGAAATTCCTCTTGATATCCAACCTGAACCTCTCCTGGCACACTTTGAGGCCATTTCTTCTTGTCCTGTTCCTGTTCCCTGGGAGCAGAGCCTGACCCTTCCCCGGCTGCCCCCTCCTGTCAGGGAGTTGTGCAGAGGGAGAAGGTCCTCCCTGAGCCTCCTTTTCTCCAGGTTAAACAACTCCAGCTGCTCCTCACATGACTGAGTCTCCAGCCCTTTCCCAGCTCCATTCCCTTCTCAGGACACCCTCCAGCTCCCCTCAATGTTTTTCTTGCAGTGAGAGGCCCAGAACTGGACACAGGGCTCAAGGTGTGACCTCACCAGTGCCAAGTACAGCAGTGCCATCCCTTCCCTGGTCATTCCAGGGCAGGGAGCTGCCCAGGCACCCATGGAATAGAGTGGGCACCCTGCAGGAAACCTTGCAGGACCTGTCTGAGCTGGGTCCTGCTCTGAATGGTGACATGCTGATGTGGGACTCTCACCTGCAGGTTGCTCCCTGACTTAGAGCTCTGTACTCATCGCTCTCTTCCATCTCAGTGAGTTTGTGTTTGGTGCAAGGCACCAGCACAGATGAACAAAATTCCCTTCGGAGCCCACACTGCCTCATCTGTCGGTGGCAGAAGTGCCAGCTGCTCCTTCATCCTGCCACTCATCCTGCCAGGCTCCTCTGCTGACAGCAGCAATTGGAATCGCTTGTGAAACAGCGGGTGCTGCCTTGCAGAGGGGCCCAGCAGGTATCCATCACCTCCCCGTGGGATCTTCACGCTTTTACCTCCAGTTTTCACGGGAGACTCTTGAAATTTTTCCTATGAGTGTAATTTTAAAAACACCATAGTTCCTTCTTTCATAATGACTTGGATTTCTGTGTCCCACTGACAGGTTCTTATTGCTTTTGAAGGATGCCCACTAAGTATTCAGGAACAAATTGTTCCAGATGCAAACCACTGGATTTAATTAAATATCCTGTATCAGCTGGTGGCCCCCCAGCTGCATCGTGGCTTGGCCCCAAATCGCATTGACAGGCTCAAACAAAAAAAAGTCCATTCTTTAAGACTAAGCACCACCCCTTCTCTGTTTTTCTGAGTAATGTATTTCAAAGTTTGCTTTTCAATCTCTGCTACTCCATATGAGCAAATTTAGGAGCCTATTTTCTGAGTCCTTTAGGGATGTTTTTCTGCTGGAAAAGAGCAGTAAAATCACACAGCTTTGTTTTGTTTTATTTCTTTATATGAGGGAACATTCCTGTATCTCGTTTTACCACCTGCTGTCTTAGCAGTGTTGCTATTTTGTCTTTTTATTGAAAAGTCTTGTGATTTTTCTCAAAGTCGATTTACTGCACTTTAACTGCATTCAGTGAATAATGCCTTTTCCAGCAAATGCATCTGTACATAAAATTGGTAGAGATTTTTTATAAATTTTTACTCTGATTTCTTTAATTGCATCGTAGCCTATTACACACGTTTGCAGAGAGTGCAATATTTACATGCCACATCTAAGTGATAAAATTATTTCCTATAATGAGTCCATTTCATTGACTTACAGATGTGTGTATGAAAAGCAGAAGGGCAGGGGGAGTAAGGGGGAGGGAGTCTTGGGGAGAATTTTAGCTTTTTATTAACTCTGACAGGCTCAGAATGTGGAAATACCTTCCCCTGTATGACCACCCAGTCTCTTCTTAGGCTAACCTTAATAAATCCAGTTATTTCAAGCTTCGATTTGCCCAACCTTTCCTTTTTCTTTCAGTCTGTTCTGCAAACTACCCCATTTGTGAATTTCTCTCAAAATACCATTTCCAGAAGCGAGTCCCATTCCCTCAGAGGGAGATCAAAAGAATAACACATGAATAACAAATTGTGAACTGCTTGTGGCACCCTTAACACACAAGAACGAGGTGGTTTTTCCTCCTCAGTGTGTTTTATTAGTTCAGCTGAGATCAAATGTGTCCTCTTTGCTGTGGTCTGGTTAGGTGTTCCGCCTTTTGGTTGTGTGGGGTTTATTTCTCTCATTAACTCCCTCTGAGTGTGGTGCCGTGCTCTGTCCAGGTGCTGAAGGCATTAAGGCAAGCACAGGTTGGAGACCGAGGACTGAGGAACCTCCGTGGCCAGCAGGGAGACGGGGCAGAGGACCCTGCACAATGCAGGTCCTGGTGGGATGCCTTCTCCTGGCCTCCCTGGTGGATGTGCCCATGCTCTCCTGGCTCCCTTCCCTCTTGCACGCTGACCCTTCATCTCCCAGCCTGCCTCAGATGGGGCTGAAACAGTTCCTGGAAGGAGTCTGCAGTGGATTTTCCTCACACCTTGTTACAAAAGCTCTGCTAGTCAGAGCTTTCGCTGGGCAGGAATAGGTCCACCCCTTATCCCATCAACCTGACAGTTTCCGCTCTGCAGTTCTCCAGTTTTTATTGTAGTCCTTCCAAACTGTGGAGATGAAAAACAATTAATAGACAGTAATTATTCTAATATTTCCTCTTCTGTTCAGGGGACGGGGAGTCAGAGAACATGTAGGGGTGTGACTGTAAGGTAATATCTGTACTTGGTCTTGAGTTATTTCATTCTGCTGTAGCACAGAGATGGAGCACGGGCTGCAAGAACATCTTCAGAATAATACTGAAGGATATTTAATATAAGATTAATTGTGTTTCCGTTCATCTGAAAAGCAGGTACACCAAATCCAAAGTCACTTTCAGCATTAAGACACTTGTCTTAATAATTTAATTTGTAATTTAATAATTTAATATGGCTAAATAATTTAAATGTGGCTGTTTGTAAGAGTAACGATCGTGAACTCGGCGTTGTTAACGATCTATAGATAACCACGAGGACGCTTTCATGCGACCTAATAGGATTAATATAAACTTAGATATTCTTTGATCTATTTTGTCCTATTGCCAAAAGAAAGGTGAAGCCTCAGCAAGCAGAAACATTCTCCCTCGTGGCACAGGCGTTTCATTTTTGCCGTTACTTTTCGTGGTATAACCTGCAGAGTTTGACTCCACATTGCCCTTTAAAAATAACTTTTAGGTGTTCTTAAATCAATCTAAACCCTGTGAATGGTTCTATGATTGATTTGCTGGAGGCTGACATTCATCTATAATACATTCACAAGAGGAAGGAAGAATGCAAGTGTTCTCAATCTTTACTCCTCAACTCTTTCCTTAAAACCTCCAATGTGATTTTGAGGATATTTCTGCCTTTGAATCTGTTAATGTCAGGAGGGCTGAGTCAGTCCTTCATAGATTATTCACATGTGACATCTTTAGACCTCTATTTGAGAATTTATACCCCACTCCCAGCCTGGAAATAGCACTGTGAGGGGTTTTATCTGCAGGACATGTCCACCGGGCTGGTTTTTGTGTGTTGGATATTTGAAGGTCCATCTGGTTTATTAACACGCAGTTGGTTCTATCAATCCACCTGTACTGCTGTTATGGAGAAAATCAAATTTCCAGAGCATGTGTTAGTTCTGGGGATTTCAGAGTTTAGATAAATGCTCCCCTTCGGTGTGATTGCCTTGTGAGTGCCCTGCTCTGCGTGGTGGAGCTGTGGGACACTGCAGAAGGACGTTCGAGAAGAGCCTGCAATTATTTTGGGGTGGGGTTCAGAAAATAGAAAACTTTTCTGTTGGAGCAATATGGATTTGGTCTGTCTCTCCTCCTGCAGTTCTCAGAGGTGTGTCAGTAAATAATCTGTGATATTCTTTTGTGTGCTGCCAGCACACAGCTACAGGGGGTCAGTTTATTAATGTACATCTTAAAGGAAATAAGTAAATCTGAATAAGAGAAGAGAGTTTAAATATTTAAAATGTATTAAGTACTGAGCAAAGGTGAAATAAATATTTTCATATCAACAGGCAGCCATGAGGAGAAATTAATTCATATGGACCAAGCCCTGAGTTACATTTGAGTATTATTATTTGATTTTTGATCTTCCAAGCATGAAATAAAGGAATATTTTGTTCTAAATGATGCTAAAGAAATTAAGAGAAAAAAGCTGTAGTGTTATTTAACAGAACACCTAAGAACAGTGGGTTTTTTTCTGGTTTCATGCTCAAGCTATTCTCCCAGGAAAAAAAATCCTGTAGGATATATCCAGGTACTTAAGTATTCCTATATGCAATAATGAGTAAAACTTTCCTGGGAGGAAGGGCCGTGGTATTGCTTCCATTTTATGTTGGAGAACTGAAAGTTCTCCAAAAAACTTGCCTTTCTATCTGCAACAAAGTAAAAACGGAGAAAATTTCAAGCCACAGGCTAGAAATTTAATCTCCAGGCGATTCTTTCTTTTCTGTGATTTTGGGCATTATCCGTTCATCCCGAGCTTTCCTTTCTGCACCCCTCTCATTTGGCATCCTTAGTCTCATTTTGCTTTTACTGCACAGTAGCTCTTCCCAGCCTTACAAAGGAGTGGTTTGCACACCCAGTGACCTTGATTCTGTGGTGGAGAAGCTATAAATTCACAATATTTGCTGGTGCTTTGGTTTTGCTTTGCCGCTGGTGACTTCAGTGTGTAGATCTCCACTGGCATAGAGGGAGCAGTGCTGCCCAGATCTCTGCTTTGCAGCTTCTCGGTGGCATCACATGAGCCTGCCTCAGGCATTTATGCTGATAATTAATTCATTAATGCCAGAAAAGGGTGGCAATTTCTTGTTCTTAAAACTCCCACGCAGCGTACCTTGTATATGAAAATAAAGACTGGAGTGAAGGAGCAGCAAAACAATAAAAAAGGGTTCTAAGGGTGAAATTATCATGCCCTTGGTGATTCAAAAAGTTAGATTCCCTCAATAGGCACATTCTTAGTGCTCAGAAAAGAAAATTCCTGCTCTGGTTTTTCTAAGCTCCTGTTCAAATGTCTGCATCACATGAGTTGGTTGATTGAATACAGGGCAAGCAGTTGTCACTTTAGATCTTTTAATTTTGTAGTATTTAATGAGAAATGAGATTATCAATCTAGGCTTCTGATATTATAAGCCTAATTATCTGTATTAATTAACATCTCCTATAATATACCTCAGGGATATTGTTCTGAAATCATTCAAGCTGAGTTTCTCCTGCCTGACACTGTGCCTTCAATTTAGCTAAGAGTTTGAAGGTAAATGAAGAAATTTCTTCTTAGAGATAACCCAGATCTACATTTTCTTTAACTGTGTGTGAATGTGAGAGAAGGAAAATGAGAATTTGGGTGAAAGGCATCAAGTACTTGAAATTATTATGAATATTAGAGGTGCTTTGCTTATTGTATCAGGAGAAAAGCAAAATGGAGATACAGGTGTGTAAGGTACAGCCATAAATATCAGGAAGGAATATTTAATCTTTTATGTAACATGGCAGAATTAGTTGAATAGGGGCTTAAAGGTTTTGTTTAGCTCCCCTGAAAAGTCAGGTGTTAGTCCCAAAAAGTGAGGATAAAGGGCATTTTGGGTTAATTTTCTCATCTGGTACAGGAAATGCATTTTCCTACTGGATCAGCATAATGTGCAATTGAGATTCAGCCCCCTAAATGGTCCCAAATCTGCCTTTTGCCATTTATCAGCCATCAGAACCATGGCCATTTTCAGAGCCTGGGTGACCTGCTGTGTCTTTGACCATTCCACAGGGAGCTTTGGCAGTGGACAGAAATAGGAGAGCAAAGCCATAAAATTGCTGTCTATTTGAATGATAGAATTTTAACAATCAAATTACACCAATTCTTTGGTGTCAAGCAGTGTTTTGTTAGTGCCACAGGGAGGCTTCTGCTAACACCTTTTAGTGTTGTGAAGACCTGAGGATACCGAGTGGGGGAAAGGAGGGTTTTTACATAAATCTTTTATGCTGACTATGTAAACTGTCAGATTTAATTCCAGCAGCCAACAGGTTAATGATTCCTGAGCTTTAAGCTGAGGTTCACAAACGGATGGCCAGTTCCTCACATCAGCCTGTCACCCAGTTAGATGAGGGAACAGGAGGAAAGGTTGCCAGTTTGAGGGTTTCTGTTCCCAAGACATTTCTTTGCTTCACAGCTCTCAGAGCCACCGTGCCCCTTCCTTGTTGTCACAGAATGAAAGGGTAATAACGAACCACACAAAAGACTTTAAAAATCAGAAACTCTGACTTCCAGGAGCTGTAATGCCAAGCCTGTGAGAGCTTTTGGATGAAACCCTTCAACGGAATAAGCTGAGCTGGGCCGCAGCTGCTCAGGGGTGGGAAGCCCACAGGAAGGACCTTGGCTCTTTTGGACAATCATCGAGGATGATTTACTTAATTGAAGCAGCTCCTCAAGGCACTTAAAATGAGATGGGATGAGCCTGAGCACAAGTCCCTGGCAGTTGCCCACCCCTGAGGAGCCGTGGCCAGGCTTTACCCAGCCAGCAGTGCCTCTCCCAGCAGTGAGGGTGCTGAGTTCAGAGGACAAGGGGGCCCTTCTCTGCTGCGTGTGCCAGGAGATGTTTACACAGGCAGGTGCCCCTCGATGTGTCTCTAATAACACAAAAACACAATAAAAGGCGAGATGAGCAAGCTCTGCTTTGCTGTTGCAGATTAAGGCATTTCAGGATTTAATTATACTACAGGTATATAAATTCCGGAAACATGTTAATGCTCCCGTGATTAAAATTATAGAGGGCCTAATTGAAAAAGCATAAACCGAATTGAAGAATTCCTAATTATAGTTTGCTTTGAGGTGTTAATTTCCTCCATAATGAATGCATAATTTCTTGGAACTAGAAAATGGGGTTGCTGCACCAGTGCGTGGGATGCAGATGGAATGAAGGGATTATCATAAATGCAGCCAGACAATTCTCAGGAATAAACCTCTGCAGCCATGGTGCTCTTCTGCCTCCCCATAATTTCAGCTTTCCTTGCACAGTGGTTTTCCATAGCAAAAGGCAGAGCTAGGAACGATGAAGGATTTGCTTGC
The DNA here is from genome assembly GCA_013397755.1 of Cnemophilus loriae. Classification (NCBI taxonomy): domain Eukaryota; kingdom Metazoa; phylum Chordata; class Aves; order Passeriformes; family Corvidae; genus Cnemophilus; species Cnemophilus loriae. The sequence goes on along the minus strand of VZTF01002414.1, from coordinate 512,241 downwards.
AGTGCAAAAGGAAGGGGAAAATAGGACTGGTGTAATTCAAAGTAGTCATGGTGCAAAAGGGGAAGGCGAGGAGAGAGGCAGAATGAGGAGTATTTCTAGTGGCAAAGTCAAACAGTAAAAGAGGAGGAAATGCTGACTTCCCTTGTGGCCCACCTTGACAGGTCCCTAAGGAGCTGCAGGAGCTGATGTTGATGCGGGTTGAGGGCTTTTTTCTGCCAAAGGACACAGCCTACATGTAGTGTTTTCCCTTTTGTAAAAAATACCCTTAGTTTTGAAGGGAGTTGGTGAACTACGGGATTGTCAGACACAATCTCCTAACGTTTAAATCCCTCCCATTCCCACTGTGGTGGGGGTGGGAGATGTTTATGGATGAATTGCTGAAGAGAAGTTCTTATCCTTGGGACTTTTCCCACTTCCCTTCCTCTGTCCTCAATTTCCCTTCATTCTGGGGCAGGAGATGTTATAGTGAAGGCCCCATTCCAGATCTCTCCCTGGTGTCAGAAGCGTGACAGTTTTGCACTTTCTGAAAAGCACAACGTGTCCAGAAAAGGTGGAAGGGAGCTGGCGGATACTCCTGCAGCTTCAGGTGCTGAAAATCTGTGTTAGCCTTCCCCAGGAGAGCTCACCATCACTGCACATTGACCACAGGGCTGGGCGTAGGTACCTGACTGCGTGGGCCTCGTTGAGTAATGAAGTTTATCAGAAGGTTGTAAACAGAGCAGGTTCCCTCTTTTTTCCTAGTGTTTTCCTCAGCCTTTTAATTTAAAAAATATCCAAACAGACATGACACCAATAAAAGTATTTTTCTAGTGTTTTCTAGTGTTCTCTCTCAACAAAGACAGCAGATTCCCCTGTGTGGGTTTTCCCTGCAAAGTCTGGTAGCTGTGGTTGTGGAAAAGGCAGAGGAAGCTTTGAATTCCCAGCTGGATTATTTCTGCCTCCAAATGAACCTAATGTGATGGAAGCCATTGGAAAAACCCAAATTAATTCTGACTGAGAGTATACTGAAATATCCCCATCCTCTTGTTGAAGCTGCTGCTTTTATGAAGGACATGGCAGAAGGTGCTGGACAGTCCCAGCAAAGGTTTGCCATGGTCTCCCCTTGCCCTGCAGGTTGTTTAAGAACCACTTTGACTCTTCTTGTCCTTGGAACACCCTCCTGGTCTTAAACCAGCATTCGCTGAGGATGACAGGACCTCAGTCAGCGATGCCTGTTTAATACAAAGCAACAGTAACAAAACAGAGATTGGGTTTGGCTTTTTTTTTTTGTAGATTAAACAGATGGCAGGTGGCTCAGGAGGGAAGAGACACCTCCAAAGCCGCTCACATCAGCTCCTGGTGCAGAGAAAGCTGTATCTGTCTGCACTCATTATCTTTAATCTGCCAGCAGAAAGTAGCATTGAAGTGGAGAGAGGGACTGGGCCAGCTGCACTGGGGAGCTGCAGCTATTGTGGCTAACCTGGGTTGCAAGCCAGGCCAGGCTTATGGAGATGCTGGAGATAATGGAACACAGAGCTTTGAAATGCCCTCCGGTTCTTTATTTTTTTTTTTTTTTTAATTTTTTACTTCCCAGAAGATTAAATAGAGCATTTAAAGCATTTAAGCGAGTGCAAGTAATATGACATCTGTACAAGTAAACAGATGCAGGAGCAGCGTTCTGGTGGGCAGGGGGTGGTCATTTTGTGAGTATGGATTGCATCTTTTATTAGGCCAAATGATACCGCTGGGAAAAATGGCCCTTTAAGTACACAAATCCTTCTTTCTGGTCAATGAATACAGTTGTGCTCTGGACAGCTCCTTAGGTTATGTGCGTGTTACCACGTTGCTGTTTGCTGTGGACAGGTGCTGTGGTGATGGCCAGACTTGCTTAGAGCTATATGGGAATATTTGGATTTTTGGCTACCTCTCCGTAGCTGTTGTGGCCTCTTCAGTCAGAGAAGAGTCGTGGTGGGTGGAGCCTTATGAGGCTGGAAACGCTGATTTTAATAGATGTGTTTATGTGTGGGTACACACGTAGGTGCAGTGTTTAGATGTGCACATGTAGAATCATAGAATCACAGAACGATTTGGGTCGAGGGCACCTTAAAGTTCACCCAGTTCCAACACCCAGCCATGGGCAGGGACACCTTCCACTATCCCAGGTTGCTCAGAGCTCCATTTTCTAAGCCATCATTCTTGGCCCAGTGTTGTTACTGGTGTTTATGGCTCTGCTGCATCTTTTCTGTGGTGCAATTCTAAGACAGAGCCAGTCTCCAACACCTCTCCCAGCACTATCTGCTCCTCTTTCATTGCTGCAGGTCCCATCTCTAGGGATGCCCAGAAATCACGTTTTTCTCCTTTTTTCCCCGATTTTGAAAGATTTGGTAGGAGTAGCATGTGTTCAGACTGGATCCTCCAGACTCCATTAGACAGGACATATTGGCTGGTGGGTGGATGGAGGAATATTGGACAGGAAAGTGTGGATTTGTTTACATAAAACTGATGCTGTGATATCAGGCAGAGCCACATTCCCCATGCCACTGTTTGTGTATCTGCAGCAGTGGGATAATTATTATTGTACCTCAGGGGTCTGTCAGGATGAAACCTACACAACCCAGGAAGGCCATGGAATATTGGCATTACATTGTCACTTCTTCTACTAAAAACCCCACCTAAGCACCACCAAAAACCCCAAGCAACCCACGAATAAACAAACACCCCCCCACACACACACAGCTTCCAACAGAGTTTTCATTTTTTCAGTCAGCTGTGGGAGCTGTACGTGAGACTGCAAAGGAATTTCAGACAGAGCATCCTGGCCAAAGCCAGCGTTTGTTAGAGTGACAGTGGCAGGATGCTTTTCTGCAAATACAGACATTTTGTTTGGGTTTGCTGTTTTTTTCAGGCCTGACACAGTGCACAGTTCCTGGAATAGATGCCACTGCCTGTCCCACGGGCAGCTCATCACAGCTCCTGCTGCCGGCTGGGGACAACACAGGCCCATTTCTCTCTCCTGTACAGGGACCACGCAGTCATTAAACTTCCTCACTTCTTCTAGAGCCCGTTTCAATCACTAGAAGAATTTAACAAAGCTTGAAATTTTAGCAATAAAAGAATGGCTGTGTGAAAAGGCTGACTCCAAATGGTTTTATCCAAGTGTGAAATCGTTACCTTTTGTTTCATGAATTTCAGGGTCTGACATGCCCTCGTAGTAAATCTGGAGCACTGAGCTGAATATGAGAGTGGAAGAAAATGTGAAGAGATTCTCTTCCCAGCCTTCTTGATTATTAAATGGATTTCATTATTATTGGCTCTATCTCAGCAGGTTTTTTTCATAGCAATGGCAGTAATTACCATCTCTTCTTCCTATGCCATTTTTTACAAATTTGGCTGAATTTGAATATTTTTTTTTTTTGTATTCTTCAACTTCAGTGAACATAGTAGAAGACTTGTTTAATTTAAATGACTGTTAAAAGAACACGCAAAAATAACTTCAAAATGAAGGCTCTGGTGTGAATAACGTTGCAATAAGACAGACTATTTCCTCAAGTAGCACCACCATTATCAGCTTTATTTTTGTGAATGCTTTGCAGATGCGAGCAAGCTGATTGATGACAGTGCAGCCCAATATTCATAATGGGCTACTTTTTGAGTCTTTGAAACAGCCAAGCATATTCCAGAAGACGACTGTAGAACAATCTTTTTTTTTTTTTTTCCTATTTTCTGCATGAAACTGTTTATTGAAAGCAAACCTTCACTTCAGCATATTGTATTCTGCATGGAGCTGTTCCAGAGTGCAATGGAAACAGTAGCAATCTTTAATTGATTTTAATGTGTTCGGAATCAGCTCTTAAATAGACAGAAGATTGCAGAACAGAGCACTGGGTCCTGTCAGTGCATCCTAGGTGGCTGTGAAACGCAGTTCATTACGGTTTGTAGATTAGTTTCGGAGCTTCTGATTAAAAATGCGATTGGAGGTACTGAGGGTGACATTTTAGAATACGTGAAGGCTGTAACTCAGTTCTCAGGAATATATTGGCACCCGTTTGCACTCAGAAAACTTTATGAACTCAGAAGCTGTCCGTGGAGTCGACTCTTGGGTGCCTGAACATTTGATTGCAGGAGGCGCCTGGTCAGGAAATTCAGCCGTGGAGCCCAAGGAAAGCAGTGCTGCAGTGGGTGCTCAGAGCAGTCAGTCTCAGCATCAGCCTTTATGGCAGTTATCCCCTGAGTTCTTGTAAACTTTAAGGGAATATAGGTTATACAAAGCTTTTTTAGGCTTGGTTTGAGTTGAATTTTTTACAAAATCCCCTATATGCAGGTTCATGGTAGGGCTGGAGGTACATTGGGAGAAGAGTCTCATTTACAGTTTAATATCACAATTTTTTAGGATAAACCATACATAGTACTGATATATGGAGTACCTTCTTTTAAATTCCCATTATTTTATTTCCTATTGTCTCTGAGGCAGAATTCAGGCTTTTATCTCGATATCTTTAAGAGGGGGAAATAAAGATGTTGATGCTACTCTTCTGTCTCTGTGCATCGCTGAAGGCAGCTTGGCCATAAAACAAGCATCTGCACATGCAATGGCTAATCTGAATTCTAAATGTGGGTGTCAGTCAGCACATCAAACCCTCTCCCATTCCAGTATCCTGGGAGATGGCTCCATACTGTCAGAATAAATGTGATGAACCTCCATGGATATATACAGATATACTCACTTTGGCTCAACCAAATTTAACAGGATCGTAAGTTAAATGGAGTAAACAAATAATAAAAAAGCTGGTGCTCAGTATCTGTAGCTGGATTCTTGTGCAGTCCACAAGGTAAAAGAAGCTGAAGTGGTTGTTGGTCCCTCTACTTATTGTCCCTTTGTCCCTGTTGACCTGCATCTGATACCTTTTCTCTACCTCTGTGCAGCACCAAGCCTGGTGGGTTGGTCAGGCAGGATTTGGGGTTTATTTTCGTGGGTTTGGATGGCCTTTTTGGAAGAGCCAGATCTGTTCCTTCCATAGAATATGTGCAGGAGTGGAAATCCAACGTCCAGCTCCATGGCAGCTGCTGCATCCCACATGGGGAGGTGCAAATCTCTTCTGTCCTTCCTTCATTTGCTCCTTTTTGTCCTTCATTCTTTGAATTAAAATAACCACTAACAAGGAAACCGCTACTCTCTTATTTCCTGTAGCCTATCAAAGAGTTATTCTGAAAGTAATGTGTTCATTTGAGCTAGGAGTGGGAAGTTCCTGTTCTCTGTAGGATGAACAACAAAACCTGCTCCCAGTAGTCTGCTAAAAAAAATGCACCACAAGATCAAGCTGTACTAAATTGCCACTTATTTTTGGTCCCTGGGAGAAAATAATATTGGAAATAATATATGGCTGATAATAAATGTATGTGTTAAATGAAAATATATTAAATCTTTATATGATGTGAAGGAAAGTTTAATAACGAGATCGGTCCAGAGGGAGTACTCAGCTGCTGAAACATTGTTTCTTTTAAGCTTTAATAATTCAGGTGAGTGGATCATTGCGAGGTTACAAAGTAATGATATTCCTTTTCCTGCCCCCATCATTATCAAGGGTAAAGTGAAGGTTTCACTTTGTTGATGTGTCAGGATACCAAAGCACACGGGCCAGATGTTGGATGCTTTATGGAGAGCTCTGACTCAGCTTTTCCCACCTTCCTGCACGTCCTACATTCAAAATTTGAGACTGGTCTAAATACTTAATTTGTGGACGAGTGTTGTCTCAGTCCATCCTCAAAAAGAAGTCAAGAGCAGGGAAAGGAGAAGCCTGAGGCAAACAGAGAGTTCTCCACCACAGAAATGGGCTGTGACTGGGAACGTTGATTTTTTTTCACGCCGAATAGGGAACTCATCATTTAAAAAAATTACCTTGTAGATGGTGATAAGGGCACCTTTCATTCCTCTGCAGACAACACTTGTGCTGTGGCCCATCATGGTGGGTGCTTTTATCAGTGATTTACAGCCGAGCTGTCAAAAACTTCAAAAAGCTTCTATTAAATTGATGTGGATTTATCTATCTAAGACCTTTGAAATTTATAAAGGAACCCGGTTTTGCCCTTCTTTTCTAATCAGAGCATGCAGCTGCACACAGGGCAGTCAGCTCCCCAGCCTTCTAGGAGGTCAGGCATTTGTTTTGTGGCCCAGATTTGAGAATCCCTCGAGAGCTCTCTGGAGAGCAGAGCCTGTGGATGTTTGGAAAGCAGTCCCTGGTGTGTTTTACGGGGACAGCAGCATTGTTTGGCTGCACCAAGGTGGGCTGGGGTGGCACTGGGAGCACAAAACCCCTGCTGCTACTGCCCTGCAGCACATCTGTGTGTGGGTTTGATCGCAGTGTTTCCAAATGTGTCCTGACATTAAAAACTGGAATGCAGGAGTTAGTGTGGCTGTATCATCTTTCATTTCGCTGGCACTGAAGTTGTTATCTCATGTAGGAGTTTGAATGCTCTGTTCTTGTTGTCTCTTTTAATATCATTTCTATATATGACACTGAAACTCGTATCCAGCTGGGCGTTTGCAGCTGAGGTATTGATTCCTGCCAGGAAAGCCAGGTTAGCTGATCCTGGCTGGGAGCAGCAGCTTTGAAGCCTGAGATGGGGAGAGCCCCAGGAGATCCATGTTACTGCCTGCCTGGTAGATGGAATAAGAGCTATTAGAATAGTTCAGATATCTCCTCCTTATTTCCATTGCTTTGCTCATCCTTCCCTCCAGCACCACTTTTTGGAAAACCACTCCTCCTTTCCTCTGGCTTACTCGCACTGGTGTTACAAAATCCTCAGGGATAGCAAGTGGCAAAGGGTGGACCCTGCTGAGCCCTGACCCAGAGATGTGAGTGCAGCTGAAGGGCTCTGGCAGGCCAGAAGGGCAGATCCTACTCACCACGTCTATCCTGAGTTAGTGCCCAACCACGATCCTGGGGACTGGTGTGTATCCCACCGAGCTCCCATCTTCTGAGCAAAGCTGGATTAGTTTTACGCTTTTTTAAAATGTTGTAGTAATGCAGATGGTTTGGATAAACTTCGGGGGGGGTAATTGGACATTTGCCACTCAGAATTCCCCCAGCAATTCCATTTGGGTGTAGGATTGGTGGGTTTTTGCTCCAGGTTACAAAAGCACCTCAGTGCAGGTGTGGAAGCACTTGCTGTGCTTCGCAGCACTTCGCTGGTTAATGTAGAGAAGTTGGTCTCTGAAAATGCCCTGAAGGCAGGCAAGGAAATTCTGCTCCTNAAAAAAAAAAAAAAAGAGTCTGTACCAGTCTGTGTCCTTGCTGGGGTGAACTGGGAATCCTGCCCTTCTGGAGGGTCTAGATAAACCAAAATACTGGGATCAAAACAGAAAGTGAGACTCAGAGTAACTGTTTGATAAGGGAACCAATGCTCAGAGGGATAACCTTCAGCCCAGAGTAAGATTTGAATTCAGACACGCTCTTGGCTGCTTGACCACTTCCTTTGAGAGTGGCCTCTTGACCAGGCCCAGAGAAGAGTGAGGCTGAAGGATGCTGGACCCCAAGCCAAGCAGGCAAAGCAAAGATAAGGGTGCTGTGTCAGTCAGTGTGAGCTGGGCTATGAGGGAGAAAAACACCATGAAAGCAGTCAGTCCCCCACCCTGAGTGTCACCAGAGGACGGTTTTTAGCCAGAGGGAGCAGTGACAGCAGTGCTAGCTCAGATACCTGTTCCAAGAAAAAGGAGGCAGTATTTGAGCAGGAGATGAACAGGATTTTAGCTTGAACACTAATGGGACAATTGCTACACCCCAGCTGAATGTTCACGAACTCACCGTTGTGCTTCCAGAGGAACCTTGATTCGTTTCAAAAGAATAAACATTAAAAGTGAAGTTTCAGGTCACTATTAGAGTGAGTTATCCCTGTGAAAGGAAAAAGTATGTTAATAGCTAGGTGGGAAAGAGAAAATGTGAAAGAACAGAGGCAAAAGAGTATCTGGGACTGGGTTCAGTTTAAAAAGTATCTGGGACTGGGTCCTGTATGTGTCAAAACTCTTGCTCATGATAAAAAAGTGTCTGTAGTGCTCTAATGATTTGGGAAAGAGTTTCATTATCTGGCAGTTCGTGTCCCTGGGAGCTTCCCCTTCTCCAAAGACAGGCCCTGCACAGGTTCATGGCTTGCAAGTGGGATAACCGAGAGAATGAGTGTCACCCGTAGGGCTGGGGAGAGAGGATGAGGGATTCTTGGCCTCTGTGTAGGCTGAAAGGAGATTAATATATGTCTATACATATTTATTTGTGTATGTACCTAAAGGAAACATTTTCTATGACCAGAAAATGCAAGTGTTTAGGGTTGGATGAAACAGAAACCAGGCGTTTTTAGGTTAGGAGGCATCTGGCAAATGTCCGTAAAAGTGTCAGCTACGATTTTGCACATGGCTGACAAACAAAATGACAAACTTTCCCAGTTGTATGGATTATGATGGCCAGAGAGAAGGGTCAGAATAAGAATGTACACTCTGAGTAAACAGTGTCCAAACCAGCAAGCTAAGAGTTGTTATTGCTGAGCTGAGGAGAGGGTTTGTATTGAACAGGCTTGCAGCTCCCACTACATCCTTAGTGATAATACTTAGTGTTGCTTGGAAACCTGTTTTTGTCTTTTTAAAATTGTAAAATAAATATCAGAGAAGTCTGAAATATTTTATTAAAGGCTCTGATGAACTGCAGGACGAGGACAGCTTTCCAAAACGCTGATGGGATCATTAAAAGCTGCAGTCCATGCAGCTGGTGCTCCTGCTACATTAGCAAATGCCAGTGTAAGGACAGATTTAGTATTGAGTAATTCATAAATTGCTCGTGCTTGTACAGATTAGCTGGGCTTGTGTCTAGCAGTGGGAGCCAAATGGTTTCCAAGTGCTTCCCTGCCTGCCCCGCTGTCAGCAGAGCATGAGCCAGACCCCCACGGGCCCCAGGAACTGGGAATTCAAAAGCAGGAGCTGGGGCTGGTTTCACTCCTGCGTGCTGGAGGTGCCAGAGCTCCACTTCCCACAGAAGCATTGATGAGCTATTGCTATGCTAGAAATTTCCCAGAGCAATCTTTCTGCAACAATGAGCCTGAGAAAGCCGGGACAATGATACACTGCGGGCTGGTCCCAATCTTGGAATCGATCTCCCCTGTCTGCCTGAACAAAGGCCCAGCCTGACACAGACAGGTGAGGGCAGCACATCTGAATAGCCTGACGCAAAGTAAAATGACTGCGGCCCTATCTCCCTTTGTCGAGCACGTGAGTGGTGTTAAACAGACAGTAAACCTGCCTGGGCTGTAGCAGCATCGAACTCCAGGGCTTCGTTAGCTGCCTGAGCAGGAGAGAAAAAAAAAAAGCAGAGTGCATTTGAATGCCTTGCAGGCTCTTTGAGCCTGGAATAGTAAGCTAGAAATAACAAGATTGTTGTTATATATCATAATGGCCAAAAGCTTAGCAGGAATCAAAAAGGATTACCATTTCATAGAGTCAGAGAGAATATGAGGAGTTGCTGTTGTTTCTTGAAACAAAAGTGGATTGAGAGAGCTATAAAGCCACCTGCTCAGTTCATAAACAGTCCTCGAGGGATGGAAGGTAGAAGGAGACTTGCCATTGGGAATTGGAGAACTCTACGTCGCAGGATATCCCAAAAAGAGGTCATAGAATCCCAGAATGGTTGGGGTTGGAAGGAAACTTAAAGCCCCTTCAGTTCCACCCCCTGCCATGGGCAGGGACACCTCCCACCAGACCAGGTTGCTCCAAGCCCCGTCCAGCCTGGTCTCGGACACTTCCAGGGCTGGGGCAGCAACAGCTTCTCTGGGCCAGGGCTTCGCCAGGTCCTTATGTGGACATCAAGATATGAGGGAGGGCCAAAAAAAGTGATGTTCTTAGAAGATTCTTTTTGGCCCAAACAGGTTTTTGCACCCTGAAACTATTCCCAAAGGCACCTGACACCATCACCACCTGCTCGTGCTCTCCTCCACTGCAGCCACCGTTTGGGCCAAGCAAACAGTTCATGTTTCACTTTAGTGGCTGAAGGAGAAACCATCTGCTTTGCCAACATTCAGCACATTAAAAATTCATCCTAGACTGGATATTTTATTAGTTACTCCTTTCCCTAAAGAGTGGCATGGTTGAAATCTACTCTGACTTTACCAAGGTTTATCCTGATTAACTCAACTCAACCAACAGAGCACATGGCCAGCATCTTGCCCCCACAGTGACTCTCAGTGGCCACTGCCCCTGCTGCTGGTGTGCCAAGAGCTGTGCTTGCTGGGACGCCTCAGCTGCGTGTTTCTGACTTTGCTCTACTCTTGTCCTTTTATTGTTGGGAACGCTCCTGACATTCAAGGCTCTGGGGTCTCTAATCTCACCTTTCTCTCTCCCTCCTAGTGTCTACCAGCTCGTTGTCAAGGAGGAGAAGCTGCAGAAAGCCCGGAGAGCTGCAGACATCATCGAGTGCTTCTCTGTGCCAGTGAGCTACAAGAACGCCTCCAGTCTGGACTCCCCTCACTACTTTGCAGCCGAGCTGAAGCCCATCAACCTCCCTGTCACTCAGCCCTTCACCGTGGGCGACAACAAGACCTACAACGGCTACTGGAACGCTCCCCTTTCCCCCCTGAAAAGCTACAGCATATACTTCCAGGCTCTTAGCAAGGCCAATGGAGTAAGTGCAGGGAAAATTGAGCTGGATCTGTACGTGTGACTGCCTCTCTCTGTCCTCCTCATCATTCTCCTTCCTTCTCGATTGGACGCTGGTTTAACTTCTTCTTATTACCCTCTTACAGAAATCTGATGAAAATCAAGCATGCCATTCCTCGTCCTTCACTCAAATCTCTCTCTGATGCTCAGATCCAATGAGAAATTTCTTGAGAGCCCTGATTCTGTAAAGGCACATGTTGCCATTTGATTTACTAAACGAGCTGCTTAGAATTTAGACACCTTTTTTTTATCCTTCCATAACCATGAATATCAGAGTAGGGGCTATTGTGCTTTTAAAAGACATAATTGCAATATCTTGATAGTTCACAGTGCTTGTGATTTTGGAGGAGATGTTCTGAATTCGGATTACCTTGGAGCTTGCACTTGGCCATATCATAACGCAGCACTTGTGGTTGGGAGTTTCAGCTTGAGGAAGTCAGGTACTGCGGTGGGGACTGTCTGCATGTCTGTCCTACCCCTCCCAATGCTATATTTTTATATATCCTTACTCTGTGATATTGGGTTTAAAATGCAGACTGCACAGGAAATGTAGCCTGCCCTATTCTCACACTCAAATGACGTACACACAATGCCAGAACAGAGCCCATCCCACCTCAGTTAAACAGGAGGCCTCTCTTCCCTCTTCTCTTCCAGCTGAGGATGATTTGTGACCTTTTACCTCTCCTGTTTCAGGTCAGTTCAGCAGTGTTCGGGCCAGATCCAGCCTCAGTGGATCACCTTCCTCCCCTTTGACTCCCCAGTTGTTTTCCATTAATAAGAGAATTTTCCACTCTGTCCTCATGAAGAGTCTTAGAGCATTAACAAGCATCACAAATTTGGGTAGCAGAGTCTGCAATGATTAGCATGTTTGCCAGTGCTTTCAGGAATTTAATTTTAACACAGATAAATTCTCTATGAAATCACCCATGAGAGAGCAAAATTACAAAAATCACTCAAAGGTGAACAGTGCAGGCTTTAGTGGCTTTTACACCTGAAATGCAGCTGCACATTGCAGAGGACTGTGATGGTGGCACAGGCTGGCAGTGCCAACGAGTGTTCACAACACATCTTAGTGCTTTACACTCTTCATTTATCACCATTTTCCTGCACAGCTTCAGCTGTGTGGCTGACAAGTACAAAATCTCTTCAGCACTGTTCTGGTTTTCACCTTGGTTTCCTTTCTAGTCAATACAGCTTCCTTCCAGCACTGCTCAATTAATTCAGTTTCGGATTTGCCTTTATAAAAGAAATTGTGAAATGCATGTATATGTCTCTCTATTTCTAGTTAGTTCCCCCATGTGAGGTAGTTAATTGCTAGTGAATGGGTCTCCAGGGAAGAAGAAACTTTATTTGCTTAAGTACAATATAATATTCCATAAATGGGTTGTGTGGATGGAAGTGCAGGCTTCCCTTGGCATTCTGGATTCAGGCAGCACTGCTGCTCCTGCTTTTCCTGCAGCTCTGGAGCAGGCAGGTTGCAGCTCACCCAACATTCCAGGTGTTAAGGACTCAAAAAAGGATTTTAGGACAGCTTGGGCTGTCCTAACAGGAACAAGATTGTAAAGGGCTTTTTAAGCATAAGTTAATCAAAAGAGTTTTAATGCAACAGCACACAGTTTGTGACAGGATGAGAAGTGTCCAGCCAGACACAGTAAATTCCTATTTGAGAAAGCAATTTCCTCTTGTAGTAATAATTTATATTTCTACAGTATATGCTTATATATCCTCAAAGTGTAGTGCTGTGGGTAAAAGTGTAGAGGAAATGCCCAAGAGTGGAATATGGATCTTCAGAGGAGTGGCTGTGATCCCTTCTGTTTCTTGGTAAAATCATGAAACCCCACATTTCAAACATTAGGCTCTTTTGCAGCTGTAAATAACAGGTTTCTGTTCCATTCCCAGAATTTTTGCAGGTATGTTTTGTATTTAAGAGTTCTGGGTTTTCACTTGTCTGTAACCTGAGCAGCTTTGACTGGTCTTGGAAAATCCCACAAATAATTATGGCTACAATATGGCATTTCCATCCCTGGAAGCATCCAAGGCCAGGCTGGATGGGGTTTGGAGCAACCTGGGATGGTGGAGGCTGTCCCTGCCTGTGGCAGGGCATTGGAACTGGATGATCTTTAAGGTCCCTTCCAAGCCAAACCATTCCCTGATTTTTGATAAGGCAAAAAATCTGCAAAAAACCTGCAACAATAACAATTTAGCACGGTTAAAGTAGAGCCTTATGTTCCCTTACACATGAAAAAACTTAACAGAACATTGCCACTCATTTTTTAATTAGGATATTCTATAGTTTCATTAATCACTGACGGTTGTGCAATGATGAAATTTCTTTCTACATCTGGAAGCTGCAATGAGAAGCCTTCATGCAGTGAACCAGAACATCTTCCTGTGGAAACACAGGGCTCTGGGGAGAGCTTAATTTGAAGAAACAGCCTGGATTTGGTCAAAAAGCTTGATTAGGAGGAGGTTAGGAGTGTTGTAGGAGTTCTGCATTGTTCGAGCTCCTCTGTACATGGAGGGTTGCGCTCATTTGGTGTTCCCGTCTGCTCTACAGCCATTAGCTCTGATTGTTACACTGAAAGGAACATAATTAACAGCTGGATGCAAAACAAGTGTGGCAAATTGCTGCAGAGGCAGATCACGAGCTCTTCTGCCTTCTCTTGTGCAGGGTTGCACTCGTCTCAGAGTCTGAATGAAAGAGCTGTCGCTGCCTGGATCCATCTCCTGTGCAGCGGGGTGCAGTTTGGTCACTGCTGCTGCCTCCAGACAGGAGTCTGAGCAGAACACGTGTGAGACAGAGTGGTTTGCAGCTTCGTTAGACAAAACGCTTCCAAATCGTGTGAACTGCCCTTCTAGACACTGCTGACAGCCAGATGCTGAGCTGAAAAGTGGCAGAGTTTGAAGTGAGAGAGGGGAGGAAGAGGAAGGGGACACAGAAACTCCAGGCTTTGTGGCTGTGGGAGTGAGAAGCACCATTAGTAACTGTTTAGTTGGGGTGGCTCGGGAAGCAGAGGGGACATTTGGCTTGGCCCTGCTCTGGCACGATGTCCACACGCTGCCACAGCCATCCAGGTAGGGATTTGCTGCTCATCCTGGTGCCACCTGCCACAGATGGCTGCCTGGCAGAGCATGAAGATTTCCTTGTCTGAAAACCCTCCCTGAGCTCAGCTCCCTTGAAACTCCAGCCCTGCCAGTGTTTATCCCTCTGAAAGGTGAGGCCAGGTTGACAGCCCTGCGTTACTCCTTATCCTCCCTCATCCTTATACCGGCTCAATAATCAAAGTGAGATGTTGCAGGTTCAGTTGTCCCCAGGTCTTTATCTGGCTCTCTGCAGGTCTCTGGTTGCTGATCCAGCACCATGCTCCAATGGGGAGAATTTTTGGCTGCTGTGTGAAACCTGCCTGAATTTTTGAGCAGCTCAGAAACCAGAGCTCCTTAAAAAAAATCCTTTCTGGAGCTGCATTTTACCTCATTGAGTTAGAATGAAATCTGTAACGGCACAGTTGCAATCAATAACTCTTGGCCATTTTTCCTCTAGATGGGAGATGAGCAGGGGCCCGTGTAACACAGCTGGCAGTGATGTGGGGGATGCTGCCAGCTGCTCTGCCAGCCTGGTGGTCCAACAGGTGACTGATGTCTTCAACCCAGAATTGTGAAAAGTAGCACTGCAGGAATCAATGAGAATATTATTTTTTTGAGGGAATGATAGACTCCACCGAGATTCCTATTGATTTTTTGCCTCTCTAATGACTTGTACTACATGCACAATCGGGCAGCTCATTATTATCAGGGGACTTGAGGCTGGATTTCTTGATGCTGACAGGTCTGCTCACAGCACACAGCATTATTCTTCTGGGACATTTTGGAGGTGTGCATAGAGCTGCCAGCAGAGAGGTGCCATTCATCTCTGAGGAGATGGCCATGAAAAAAACAGGGAGGTGTTTCAGTTCAGCACGAGCCGTGCTCTGGGCAGCACCAGAGCTGCCTGCATTGCTTCTGTGAGCTACTAACCAGCTTTGGGGAGCTCTGTGTTCAGGAGGATTTGGGGTGTACAGTTTATCCACTTACATTCACTCCTTCTTAATCTCATCTTGGAGCTGCTGGTGCAGAAATAAAGCAGCTGTGGAAACACTTCACTCTTTGTAAGCCCCTGTTTCCTCATCTGGTTGACCAGAGGATGTGGACCTGAGTGTTTTCTGCATTATAAATAAAACCTTCCTCCAGCTTACCTCATTTTTGAGAGGTTGAGAGGAGTGGGTATTCAATCATCAACTACAGATCATTGAAATAACTTCCTATTGTAAATAATAAAAGCCCTAACCACTTTGTTAAACCTCTCTTCTCCAGGTGACACAGATACTAAAAAAAGCTGACAATAGGAAAGGCAATAATAGGTTTGGCTTAGTCTCTGGAAGGAAATAGCAGTTTCCTGAAGCTGGCAATAAAAATTATAGGGA
The DNA here is from genome assembly GCA_013397755.1 of Cnemophilus loriae. Classification (NCBI taxonomy): domain Eukaryota; kingdom Metazoa; phylum Chordata; class Aves; order Passeriformes; family Corvidae; genus Cnemophilus; species Cnemophilus loriae. The sequence continues at coordinate 497,112 of VZTF01002414.1, read as the reverse complement.
AGTCCACTGACCCTGCACAGACACGTTTCAAAACAGTAAACCACTGGCTGTGATGAGATAAAGAAGAAACACGCAATGTAGAGCTCTCCTGAACTTGGGCAAAATTTGTTGAGGACCAAAAAAATAATTCCTTAAGACTGGGCAAACCCATGGTTTCTACCCTGTGTGAAGCAGGTTGCCAGCAAGCTCTGGGATGTGGGGAACTAAAGGTGGAGCTGAGGCCGAGGGGAGAGTGGGGATTTCTCGTCTGGTCCGTGCACCAGCAGCAGGTAAAATTGCCTGTTCCCAGTTTGAGCTGCCTAATGAAACTGTGCCCGTTGAAGGGCAGCCCCAGTGGCACACCTGGGGGCAGCAGGTCCCACCAGAGCTGGCAGGCGGTTCTTCAGGCAAGGCAAGCACTGTTTGACTGCTGCAAAGTCACAGTCGTAGTAAAGGAAAGGGAAAATGGTGGGTGTGAAAACAGATGGATGAGAAAGCTTTGCTGCTTTCATTGTTGTTCGTAGTCTGTAAACAGCAAGCTGTCAGTTCCAAAGAAAAGGGAAAAAAAAGGATCATGTGGCCTTTTAGGTTGTGAAGATGCAGCTGTCACATAAACATACGTCCTGCTGCCCTCGTAGCCCTTTTCTGCAGAAAACTGTTCCCATCCAAACACTGAAGAGACAGAGGCAGAACTCGTCTTGTTATCATCCATTTCACTTGAGTGAAATGTGCATTTAGGAACCTCAGTAATTAGTAGACAGCAGCAGCTCCTTTGCTTCTAAAACGGAAGAATAAAGCTATATTAAAAGAATGTTTTAAAAAGCCCTGGAAATTCAGGGGGATGCTGAAGCAGGCTCATGGTGTGCAGTTTCCAGGCTGTGGGCAGGAGCTGTGTGGGCAGAGAGGGCTTGCCCAGCTCCTCAGCACAGGATTCTCTCCAGAGGGTCCCCAGGTTGTGCTGATGGTGGGTGCAGGTCCTCCCTCCAGGAACAGGCTGCCAGCACCCTGAAACACAGTGCTCATACGTGTCCATGGTGTGGGGACTTAAAAATATAGCCAGGGCTCAGCCCTGAGTGAGGGCACACCATCATCTTTTATTCATAGGTAAGTAAGTTCCAGAAAACAAATTTCCCTGAATATGTTGAGGTAGATGCGTGGATGGGCTTATTCTGCAGTGAGCTTTCAGGTTATGGAGCGTGTTGGAAAGTGAGGGTTGGATCAAGAGCTGCAGGATGTAGCCATGAAGTGTTTTCCTATTCCAGGATCTCAGTGAAAATGTGCCCACATTATTCCATTACTGTTTGGCTGTAAAATGTCTGCCTTAACCTGGCAGTGATACAGAGCTGAAACAGTACTGGCATCTTAATTTAAGTTATTCCTGTGAGTTCAGCCATAATATGAAACAGATATGCAGAATATGTTGGCTCTCGGGTCATCATTAAGATTGTTGTAGATATATAAGGCCTTGTAAAACTTCTCTGATATCATAAAATGGGAATTAAGTATCAAAGCATTTGAAAGAATGTTCAGAAACAACACCGAAGACTGAAATTTGGGGAATTATTTTCGTTTTTTTTCCTAAAACTTCTTTTATTATCCCTTTATTAAATTATTTTTCTTGCCATCGCTTTAAGCAATCTGGATGGATCATTGATAGTTACCTACATTGTTTATTCCTGCTTTGGTGGTGGCTAAAGAGAAACACCTTGCAGTGGTAGGACAAGAAGTAGTGTGTACAAATTGAAAGAGGGGAAATGTAGGTTAGAAAAAAAATAAAAATAAAAGCACTGTCCCTGCCTATGGCACTTTAAGGTCCACTCCAACCCCTTAGCATTCTATAATCTTTACTGTGTACAGGCAAGCACCTTGAAGCCAAAGTAATATTTTTTTAAAAAACCCCATGATTGTGGGAAAGTGGTTTTACTGGTTTTGGGGGGGGATGATTGGGTTGGAATTTTGTGGGGGGAGGGAGAAATGTATTTATTTATTCTGTTTCTTGTTAAAAAAAATAATGCAAACTTACAATTCTCAGTATCAACCAAAGAAAAATTGAGTAAATTGAAAGGGATCTCATTTTTATGAGGCACCAAAGAGATGAGCAGTGGGGTGAGCAGTGGAAAGCAAAGGAATAATCAGCCCTAACCCAGAATATGGACTGAGTTCAAATCTTTAAACTTCAGCACCCCTGGGAGCTGGGAGCCTAGTGTCTGTGCAGGTTCTTTTATGTTTTCCTTCCCAGAAGATGCAAATTGAAATGAAGTTCTGAAGTCCACATGTCTCATTCCTCTAGCCCTTGCTTCTGGCAGTGCCAGTTCTCCTAACAGCTGTGGTTGTGCTCAATGCTGGTGCAAACAGAACGAATTCTGTTGTCCCAAATCACCCCATGGGAGGGTCTCGTGCAGGAATACACACATGTTCAAATGAGATCACCCTAGACTCTTCTTTTTCCATCACTGACTAATTTCTCCAGCTTTCTGTTCTACTCTGAAGCCAGCAGAAAGCAAAAAATACACAAGAAAATTTTCCCCAACAAAATGTGAGTGTCCACCTACTTGTAGACTGCAAAAATCCTATTTTGATATTTTTTATTTTACTCTTCATTGCTGATTTTCCAGGTCCCCTTGTTGTAGATCAGAAACTACCTCAGGATCTCTCTGTCTTCTGGTTGCCAGCATTATGTGCAGAGGCAGCTCTGCAAACAAAGCTGTGCTTTTCCTGCTTCGTACATCACGAGCAGCAACAGAGACTTTGGATTTCCAGAATAACTGGCGATTCAAACTCGTTACCCACGAGGCAGAGGGGAGTGGGGAGCTCTGTGTGCAGCTGTGGTGGCTTTGCAGTGCCAATATTCGTGCAGGTTGTGCAGGGGAGCTGGTTTTTGAGGGACAAAGGGGTGTAACCAAAGAGATGTCTCTGGTTTGCTGGGATAAACGGGGCTTCAGTCCCGCTCTGGAGCACATGTGGCTGGGAAATAGATATGGTTTGTCCTCGAGGATCCAGAATTCCTTAAGACAGTTTGAAGGCAAGGTCAAACGGAGGGTTTGTCCTGAATATCTTGTTGTTTTCAGACTGCACACAGGGTGGTTTATATCCAGATTGTGTGGCATCATAGGAAGGCATCAGAGGAAATTGCTCCTGTGATTCCCAGTGTTTCCCAGCGTGGATCCTGCAATCATCCCCTTCCTATGTGCAACAAAAGTGTGAGGAGAAAGGCACAGTGGGGCTGTGTGTGTCTGCTCCAGCCAAGGAGGATTTGTCACAGATGGAGCAATTTTCTCCAAGAGCAAATTCAGATTTCCAGAAGGTTTGTCCAGTTGTTTGAGGACGGAAGGAGGTGCTCAGCAGTGCTTTGCTAGGTTGTTGTTTCCAGAGCACAGGCAGCATCCATATTAATGGAGCATTGTTAGCACAGCAATTTATGCTGGATTCATTACACCTGAGACGTGGAGAGGCATAAAGTGCTCTGCAAAGCCTGCAGCAGATTAGAGCCTGACACAGGCAGCTCTTTAGCCAAGCAGCACGTTCCCATTTGGATGGCAATCACAGGCTGGACAGCAGCAGCCCCTGCCAGGAAGGGCTGTGCAATGAGGAGCTGGGGACCCCACAAAGGTTGTGTTTGCAGAGGAGGTGGCCTGACAAAGCTGTCGAGTCTGAGCTGTTCGTGAAGCCAAATACAACATTCGGATCCAAATCCTGTTTCTGCAGCTCTGCAGGCTCCAGGGTGGATTGAACACAAAGCGTTGGGTTTTGTCCCAGCTCTGCAATGAGGAGCTGCAGTGGTGAGGGTTGTTAGAACAGCTCGTTTGGCAGAGGCAGCAGCACAGAGTGTTGGTCTGCTCCGCATCCATCACAGAGCTGAAATATTCAAACGACTTCTTTGGTGTCCGCTTGCCATGTGTTTAAATAAATACCCAATTTGCAAAATTTGCAGTAATGGTGCATGAAAATGAGATGTACAGTGGCGTGTACTTTTGACCCAAGGCTTGTCAGTCTATTACGGAGCAGGTCATTTAACTGGGAAATTCTATTAGCTAATCAGGCACTTACGTGGGACCCATCGCTCACACATGGAGCGTGGAGAAACGTGTTGTCACTCCCAACTTTTCAATACTTAAAAGAGCCAACTGCAGGCAAGTCCAACAGCGTGGAGTGTTTTATGCAACAAAAACTGTTGGTGGTGTTTTCAAAGATGAAGTGCAAGAAAAGATACATATATTTTTAGTAGGTTTTTAAAGGAATGTATGTTTATTGTAGATGGGCAAATTACACACTGTGATGTTTTCCTATATATTTTTCTTGTGTTTTTTTATTTTTCAGGAAACAAAAATCAACTGCGTCCGCCTGGCAACAAAAGGTATGTGGGTCTCTCTTTCCTGCAAAACACAATGCCAGAAATGTAAAAACTGCAGTGGTGGCACAACTTGATTACAGTTCCTAGCCAAAGAACCAGCCGCTTTATTCCCTCTCTTATTCTATTTTTTTTTAAGGAAGATTGCAAAGGCAGAACAACAATTTCCAGGACCACTCCACTATATCTGTGGCCTCTGTTATTTTTTAACGCAGGGTATAATTCTCTTTGGTTCCTCCTCCCCCTCGTTCTGTTGACAGCTTTTCTGTCCTGAGGACTGTTCTTGCTGTTGGCAGAACATCACTGAAAAAGTGACATTAACTTCCAATTCAATTTGTTCTCTCCACTTCTGTACAAAGTAGATAAGAGGAGATCTCGTGTAAGCCTAACCTTGTACACAGCGGGGCACAATTCTTACATCACGCCATTTTCATGGCATAATCGAACAAACTAGGAGAGAGCATTCCTGATTTTCCTTGTGGTGAGCTCGGAACAGACCGAGCTGACAGGTCACACAGACCTCACTGAGCAAACCCCAGACAAACAGCCCCAGGTTGGTTCACAAGGTGTAGCTCTTGAGGGACCAACGGCGACAATGTCTGAGCTCCTTCTTAGAGTTTACAGCTGCTTTTAACAACTCCTCTAAAGATTTCAAAATCACTCCAGGGGCTACTTTTCCAGAAAAGCTGTCAGACACCAATTTATTTGTAACACAGAGGAGTAGCCGCAAAGATATCCCCAACACATGTTGTAGTCTCCCAAGGAGCTGTAGGGAAATGCTGGGGTATTGCCATGGGCTGTGCTACAGATGACTCTCCCAAACCCAGCTTTGCCAGCTTGTGTTCTTGCTGCTTTGCTGTCATGTGAAATACCTGCATGGCTGCCCATGGAGGCTTTGGAGAATTCACCAAAATTGGCAGGAACCCAGAAATCCTTTGAGGCACCATCCCATTTTTTCCCCTCCTTTCTGACTTGTGGCAGAAGTTAATGGCTTCAAGGTCCCTTCTCCTGATTCCTTCTGCATCTGCACTTGCAGAGGCGTTGGGAGGGCTCGAAGAAACCCCATCAGCCATAGGACAGCATTTTCCATCTCCCTGTGGAGACATCCCCAGGCTGTCACAGCCAGCCAGGCACTGGGGTGGCAGGTGCTGCGTGGAGTTCCCACCTGTGCAGCTCTTCTCCCTGCTCTGACTCGGCCATGCAAACTGCTGGGGCTGTAAGCAGTTGTGTCACCACTGAAAGCTGAGGAGGAGGAGCCATTTCTCCCCTTTCTCCTTCTCATCCGTGGCCCTGGTGCTCCCCATATCCTCTTGTTCCTTTCCTGTTTAAAAGTTCCTTGTAAAATCTTTATTTAATTCATTCTCTGGGTTACAAACATTCTATGTGTCTCAGTCTATGTGTCTGCTTCCTCTCAGTTTTCCCAGCTGGCAGTGATGTGACCATTTCAAATACCTGATTTTGGCTTTCTGGTGGTAGAAAGAGCGAGAGCAGGGCTGGGTGAAATGAATCTCCATGAGCTTTTCCAATAGCATAGTCTCTTCATGAGATCAGAGATACTGGGTTAATTAATTTTTGGAAACCTGTCATTCCTTCCATTTCAGTTGTTCGTTTTTCTGGAGCTGGTGGAAGAATGTTGTCATGCCACCAGGAGAGAGATTTGCTCTGTGACTATTCAAAAGAAAATAACTTACACAGCTTGAAAAATCCCATTCTGGCACGACCTTTTGTTTGCACTCTCTGATTTGGGTACCTCAGCAAAGTGTCCCATAAGTGTTTGACCTTCAGTTGACTTCTGCAAACTGAGATAATTTGCATTAACCCTGTTAGGTCACCAGGAAGAGTCACTGAGCCACGCAGTCAATGAGCCACCCTCATTCTGTTGTTTCTGAATGTCGTCTCTTTTTAAAAAAAGAATCTCCTACTAGGATTGATTTAATAAGAGGTACAAAAGAGATGGGTAGAGCCTGAGGATGTCTAGAGCCACTGCTTTTTGGTGATCTCACTCTCTAGGCTTTTTTCTTTATGGACTTGAATGGAAAAGGACAAGAAATGATGGTCGTTCTAGTGCTTATTCTCGCTGTCTCGATTCATATCACTTTTGATTCACATCACTTTTGATTTATAGGTAGATATCTTATTCCTCTGTGTGGAGAGCAGAAATCTCTGCGGAAATTCTTTTCCTCCTGCCCTCACTCTGAATTGCAGTGCTGCAATTCCCAGTGCCTGGCCCTCAGCACGGAGCCTGGAGTGCCCCAGCTGTGGCTGATCCGAGGCAGGCTGAGCTCTCCCAGGGAGCAGGGCTGGCTGCAGCTCGCAGGCAAGGCAGCACCACAAGCCGGGGTGTTGGTAGCGTCACAGGACCTGCCACTGCTGGCACCTGGGCAGGGCCAGCAGCTGAGCCACAGCTGAACCAAGTGGTTCTGTGAGCTTTCCCGCAGTTTCAGGTTTCCATATGTCCTGAGGCTGCATTCCCACCATACGTTAACTCCATATGGATAACGGGACAGCCCCTGGAGGGGGGTGTTGTACCTGCCTCTCTCTGCAGTGTGCCAGTGCACAGAGACACTCACTAAACTGTAATTACACCGTGCCCTGATCAAAGCCTGATGGCTGGCATGTTCTAGATGACCTCCTGTGTCTGTGCTGTCTTCTGTCTGCTCATTATATTGATTCTCCTTAATGGCAGTGCCCTGTATTCCTCTTTATTTGCATTGGTGTTTTTCTGAGGATAGAATGAGAAACCTGAAGTCTGCCTTGAACAAAACCACCAGAGCTGCCAGTGAGGATGCCACTCTGGTGTCTTCGGTAGGAATCAGGGAAAAAAAACCCTTTTTTGGAGTCAGGATTAATCTCAGCATTAAAAGCTCTGCTTTGAGTTGGTACCAGAGGGAAAAAAAAAATTATTTTGTTTTGATGCAAGAAAATAAATACATACTAGTGGTGCCAGACTAAATGTTCATTTTGGAATAGAGGCCTAATTTTCCCATTCCCAGACATTTGACACCGCAGCAGCTCCATTAGCACCAGTGAAATGAGTTCTGATTTACACCAGTGACAGGAAGATTAGGATCGAGGCGTGTTTAAGCAAGGCAAGAATTCTCGTGGAGTACTGGATTAACAAGGGCACTAAACGTGAGTGTGGGAGTAATTAGGCAGTGAAATGTGTTAGGCATGTGTTACTGGGGGATTGGAACACATCCTGGGTGTTGCTGCAAGGCACCTGCTCAGAAGCTGAGTAGCTTTAATTACTTGAGAGAGGCACGGGGCTCTTCCACTGCCGCTCCTCCAGCAGCCTGCAGGGAGTTTGCTTTCCGTGTCCCATTGCCCCAACACCAAGAACAGGACAGCAGAGAACTCTTTAAAAAATGGTTTACTCCACTAAAAAAAAAGTTTTGGAGGTTTCCCAGCTTTATTCCCTCCTCTTCAGCAAGAAATAGGCTGCTCAGATCAGCCCCTTTCAGTTCAGCCCAGCCCTCTGGTGGTGTTCTCTCTGCATGGTTCCCTGTGTGCTGCTCCTGGTCAGACGAACTTGATTCTTGTGGTGGCAAGAAAAAGCTCTCACATCCTTTCGTATCGGGTTATTAAATGCTGGGAGGAGAGGGTGGCGGCAGCATTTCAGAGCACCTGGTCCCAGCACCAAAGCAGAGCCAGCAGGTCCCAGCTGGGCCAGCACATCCCCTGAGCTCATTTCCCTCCACGCAGTGCCTCCACGTGAGAGCTGGGTGGTGCCCGTGGGAAGGGCCAGCAGAGGCTGGGGCAGGGCAGGGGCTGGGGCAGGGCAGGGGCTCGCCGTCAGCCTTTGCTGGGGTGACTCTGGGTGCTCCATCAGAAAGTTCCCTGCCTTTGTCCAGTCTGTGTAGCCATCCCACACTTTGCCAGCGTGTTAAACATTATTAACCTTTTGTGTCTACGTATGTATTTATTTTTCAGATTCACTGGTCTCAGATCTTTTGTCACTTCCCTCCTCACGTGGGCTACCCTTTTTTTTTTTTTTTTTTTAATTACTGGGCTAATGTCATGTTTCGCAGCATTAGGCACTTGGATGCATCTCAATAACATAAAACATTCTTTTAAAGTGTTTATAATTAAACCCAAATTTACCAGCTCTCTGCCATACAATTTTTGTTCAGATGGGTTATTTATAGGTTTTGCCATTTGGTTTCCTTGACAGCATTTGTTTTAATATGTCCCATTCTTTCTGAATTAACTGACTTGTTCTCCCTGTCTTAAAGCAACATATTTATATCGACACTTTATTAGAGAAAATTGCAACCTCTTACCAAGAGAGAGCGATTACCTCTTGTATTTCTAAAGTGCATTAAATTAATTTCACAGTGTAATTGAAACCAAGGCAGAGGGCTCATTAACGGTTCCTTATCTCCCGATGCTCATTTCTTCTTTCCTTAAAATGTGAGTTCTTGCAAATGAAAGAATGGAACTATAATAACCATTATGAGGTACATTTTTATTTTTTTTTCCTTTTTTTTTTCCTGTGCATGCTGCCTGGGAACCATTTTGCTTGTTCTTAGCAGTGCTAGGTAGACAACAGGTGACCACGCGAAACCCGCCCAGCCTCTTGAGCACAGGTGATTATCAGTTCAGGAAAAGGAAAACTGGTCAAACTTCCAGAAGTCTGAGCAGCTTCGTGACTTCTTGTTTAATACTTGTTTTGCATGAGAAATTACTTTTACAATTGCTCCAACTACAGTATAAAGGGGGGCAGTGCTTTCATGGCATTCCTTCAGTGCCAAGGTGGAGATCTGGCTGTGCTGAGGGTCACCTGGGGGGCTCGACACCTCTTAAATCTTCACAGGAGCACTTGAGTGGGGTGGAAGAGCCCCATGGATCCCCCTCTGGACAACCTGAGTCTCCCCCTGTGTGTGCATGGAGCTGAGCTTGCATTTCCAACTAAAGGAGCTATTCCATTTTCTGGGGCTGATTATTGCGCTTATTCGTAGACAGCTGAGTCCTGCTGTCGCAGAAATGATGGCAAGAAAAGGAAAACTCGATTCTGTAAGCCCTCTGTAGAAGAACAGAGGAACTGTAGAAACTGTAGTTTCTATAGAAACTTCTGCTGGAGCCAGAGATGCTGCAGAATTGAGGCTCAGCAGCACCAAGTCACTCACAGTGGGGAGTAAAGTCACTCACAGTGGGGAGTTTCAGAACATCTTAAGGGTTTTGCAGTTTCCATCAGAATGAACTTGGAGGTCTGTGTGCCATAAAACTGCCCCATCATATGTAACACTGGGACCAGGATCACCATTAACTCAGAAAATCACAGAAAATTTAAATATAGAGAGGAGATCCCATCAGCTTGTGGGAATAGGTTCTTCTGCTTCAGCCTGATGTGCATAGAATGAGTGGCTGGGATGTGACAGCGTTACATGTGATTAACGAGAAAGGAGGCTTGGTTCTTCAGTTTTTAGATGGATTACATTTCTCTAGGAACACTCCTCTCCCAGTGCTGTGTGGTTATTCCTGCCTAATCATGACTTCCTCACCCAACAGTTATTTCAGCTGCACGTCAGCTGTGGTGATACAGGGGCAAAAAGGTGCTGGGATTACTGGGAAGTTCAAATGCATGGAGAAAAAAGGTCCTGATTTTTGGTAGTGCATCAGCACTGCAAGAAGGAAACTTCCTGGGAGAATGTCGAGATCTCACTAAAGAACCCGGGTCTGAAATGTGACCGGGGAAATCTTGGGCTGGGGCTGGGGGGACTGCAAAAAAATCAGTGGAAAATGAGGAGGGAATAAGTTCCTGCTGTTCACTCACAGTTTTGCTGCACATGAAAACTGTTCATTTAATAACTCCCGCTCCCTCAAATCCATTGAAGAGGCTTCTTTTGTTTCCTGAAATACATTCTGGTTTTGTCAACAGATAACGTATTTTTTAAACAGATCTAATCCCACTTCAGATCTGTTTGTTGCTGCATTTTGTCTTCTAATACCCTGGAATATTATTCCTTTGACAGGTTTATTCTGCTTTGCGCCATTTATTTCAGAGGAGTTTATCACACTTTTTAAGTTGAATGCGTGCAAATGTTTGGTTAGTTTTTTTTCCCCCTGAACAAATTTCTGCCTTCTAAAAGTTACTTTTTAGCACAAGTTTCATGTATCCCTATCCCTTTAGGGGCTTCCTTATCCCAGGGCACAGCTTTGAATTAGTGCAGAAGCTGGTGCAGAACGGGATGAGGCCAGGAGTGAACTGACTTTGGTATCTCCAGCCCAGTGTCCAGAGGTCATTGTCTACTCCGGAGCTCTGCTGCATTGCCAGACCCTAATCTTGGGCTCTCCAGTTGAAATAAGCAGCTGGAGGGAAGGAGAGAAGAGGCACAGTGTATAAGATAAAATTTGGGATAGTTTAGCAACAGAAGGCTGTGAAAACATCACCTTTGTAATTCAGAGCATCCACTGCCAGGGCACAAGCAGCTTCAGGATAGAAAGGTCTTTGGAGAAATGAAAATAAAATATATTATAGCTGTGAGAGCCAAGTTCTCCAGGAATCAAAGCAGGCAAGGATTTACCTGGAGCAATGTGGAGGTTCTTGTCCCTTTTCAAGCCCCACCTGGTGGGAAAGGATGCTCTTGGCCATGTGTTGTGGCTGGCCCTGAGCCAGTGTATATTCATGTTTGCAGATAAACTGGTAGCCAGATAAAGGAGTGGAAATTGTGTCCAGTAGTTGGACACGAAAGCCACAAGTGAAGGTCAAACTAAGAAAAGATTTCCTTTGGTTTTGTTGTACTTAGTTTGAATGCAGGGAGCATTGGACGATTCCTCGCTTATGAAATTTAGGGGCTCATTTTTCATCTCTTCTGCTTGAAAGCTTGCAGGAAGAACTCTTTGAACGTCCCTTGAAGCCTCTTCTGCACAGGGGCTGAGAGGTGGCACAGAGGAGGGGGCAGCAGCATGGGGGGAGGCAGGAGGGGGCTCTCATGTTCAAGAGGACAGCGGTGTTTCATGTTCCTGACCTTCACACCCTCACAACAACTCCTTTGGGTGATCAGGATTTTGTCTCCATTTCCTGATATCTGCAGGTTCTTTCTAAGGTGGGTCAGCCACCGGGCAGGTACTGTGGATCATTTCAAATGGTTTTCATAAATAGGTTATCATTGTCAGTGTCCTTTAACAACACTTCCAAAGGCATGCCAGACCCGAGACTGTTACAAATACATGATGCCTGTTTCCTTACATCGATTTTTTTGATATGCCAGTATTCAAAAACAGGGTTGATATTAGTGAGCTTCTGAGCTTCTCCAGGAGCTGGACATTTAAAATCTATATGGTTGCATTAGGACATGTGATAAAATCACAAGGTAGGTGTGAGACTCTTTTGTAGTTTTATTGTAGAGGAAAAGAGAAATCTTCATTCCAGTCTTGCCTGAAAGTGCTGCTTCAACTTGGCAGAGCACAGGAAGTGTCCTGGTGTTTATGCAGCACACGTAGAGTGTGTGTACACAGACTCCCTGACACTGCCCAGCTGCCTCCCTTTTGCTGGAAAAGGGCTTTTGCTGTAAGAGAGAGTCCTCCTTTCCATGCTGCTCACTCAGCTCGGAGGTGAAGCCTCACAGGGCAGGTTTTTGTAGGTCACCGTGGTACTTGCAGCACCTCCGTCCAGCTGGGCTCAGAAGGTGATTTTATTTCAGTGTTCACTTTCTGCCCACCCCTGGCTTTGCTCACTGGTTTTGCAGCTTCTGCAGCTGCTGCGGGTGTGGATTTTTCACGATAATAATGATGAGATCAGGGTAACTGCTTAGAGGGGGCTGGTGGGCGCAAAAGTCAATAATTGTGGTGAATCTGGTATATACCCAGAACATTGTCAGGCACTGAGAAGTTTTTGCCTGTATCAGTCAAAAGGTTGATCTCCCCGTGTCCAAGACTTTCCAAAAATTAACTCACATCTGTAAATTTGAACTTGTCATACTGGTAATTGTACTTGTTTTCCATTTTTATAATTTTGAGCTAGTTTTTAAATACAGTTCTGCAAAAGTGAAGAGTTAAAACAGAACCATGCTCTTACCCCTTGGACCATCACATCACTTGCTGGCATCACAGCAGCTCTCTTTAGCTGAGCTCCTCTTTCAGGGAAATGCTATAACCTTTCTTATTCTTGGGGACCATATACCTGCTTTTAGCACAAATTAAGTGCTCCTGTTCTCAAGAGAGAGGAAGAAAAACAGGATGAGAAAAGAAAAGCCTTTTTTTTTTTTTTTGGATTTGCCTGGAATCTCCAGAATCAGTTATTCACTTACAGCTATTTTTTAATTCTCATTCAGCTTAGCAATGCAAATCTGGATGCCTCACTGTTTGTTTACTCTCATCCTCCTACAGATTCCACCTGTAAGCCTGAAAATCCCTCATACGAATTCAGGTCTGTCTTTCTCTCCAGGACTACTTTGTTTTGCTGCTCTCCCTGCTCAGAATTTGGTCGAAAGCTTTTGGCTCTCGTCATTCTGTCTATTCCTTTTGAGCTTTGTTAAAGAAATGAGTGTGTCTCATTATAGTCTTAAGCCTTTGCTGTTTCAATACCTGGAGGTGGAAAATTGGTGTAGTGACGTTGTGTGTGCTGATCCTCTTTGTGATATTCATTTTGTAATGAATTGCAACAAAGAAATACCCAAAGTGGAATCTGGCTTTCAGATGTGATGAGCTGTTCCAGTCTGTTGGCTCATGATACTTGGAGGCACCAGCATCATACATAGATTTTTTTTTTTTAGTGCTAATACACTGCTGGAGGGTGTGGTCAACTGACACCCAGGGCTGGTGCTGGGTATTTCCACATCAGGATGTAAAAAGGTGCCTTTCCAGCTTTATCTCAGCGTTATCATTCCTGGAGGCACCTGTCTGCCCTTGTGTTTGCACATCAGACTGTGTTTTACGGATAGAGATATTATCAGGAACTGAAAACGTGAGGGAAAATATTCCTGCCTGCAGAGCTGCTTTAAGAATTTGTAGGCCACTCACATAGAAAGCACCATAAGAAAATAAATAAAGGAAATCATGTTTACAAGTGATTTGAGAATAGCTGTCTTTTGAATACAAGCCTCTAGGTCTTTTAGGAGATTTTACATTCAGCCCACTGCCTGGCCATTATGTGCTGCAAAGAAATTACTCTGATTGTGCAGATCATTTCAGCGCATAATGACTGGGAGCCCAATATTTTTCATTAATTTTTCTGGGTTAAATAATGCTCTGAAGTAATTTTTCTGATTGTTTTTTGTTCCAAGAGCGGGTTTCTCTCTGAAGAAGCTGTGTTCTTAGGTGTTACAATTTTAAAACCAAACCTCATTGTTGCCAGGCTTGTCCCCTTGCTGGGTCTTTCCCATCACCTGGAGGTGGCTGAAGCTCCCATTTCTTGCGTAGCTTCTCTCATTTTGTCCCTCCCTCCTTCACACTTGCATTGCCCTTTTCTTGATTCTGAATATTTGACCCAGCTGCCCTTCGAATCATTTTATTTGCTTTCTTTTCTCCTCCTGTTAAGCTTTGGGATGCTTCTCTCTCCTCCCGTGTCTTGGCTGCTGGTGATTGTGGTGCCACTTCCGTTGCAGGATTTTGTGCCTCACCAGCTGGAAATCTCACATAAATACCTGACTTTTCCTCCTGCTTTTGACTCTCTTGAATTCTTTTTCCTGGCAGTGTCATTTTTTTTAAATGCAATATTGTAATTGCTGCCTAAAGTAAAGAATGATTCAAATTGCAGTTTGTGAAATAGGTTTTATGGAAGAAACTTGTATCATCAGCCCTTCTTAGCTACATGCACTCAGTAATCATTCTTTCCTGGGTGTTTTTCAGAGTGCCACCTCCACAGAGGAGGTTGCTTTATATCTGGTGGCTTATTTTCAAATAATAGACCTGTGCAGAAATTCCTGGGAGATTGCCATGGTGTCTTTCGCTTAGATGCCACTGCTGGTTTTCCCCCAGAGGGTGCTGGGCACTGCCCAGGCTCCCCAGGGAATGGGCACGGCCCCGAGGCTGCCAGAGCTCCAGGAGCGTTTGGGCAGCGCTGCCAGGGATGCCCAGGGTGGGGTTGTTGGGGTGTCTGTGCAGGGCCGGGAGCTGGATTTGATAATCCTGATGTGTCTCTTCCAGCTCAGCATATTCTATGATTCTACGAATCAACAGCAGCATGGCCAGATTAGACCTTAATTAAAACCTTAATTAAGCCATCAGTGTGTGATGATCCAGAAAGCTGACTTCTCGTGGGCTGATGAGCTGGACAGCTCTGGGAAATTGGCCATTTGCCCTTGCCCTGCTCTCTTTGCATCTCTGCAGCTTCACCAGAACTGTATCTCCCATGAATGTGCTCCCTGTACTGTCTTCTGTCTCACTGCAAGATGCTGGATCTGGGAATTTTGGAAGGGATTGAAGAGAAACAAAGTCAATTGGGTTGCTAGGAAAGGACTAAAACGTCGAAATAGCTCTGACTGACCAACGGAGTGCTGGGTGGATGTCAATGCCTGTGAAAGTCAGAGTCAGGCCACGGCTCTGGCTCCTGGCATGGTGCATTTTGTACACTACGTAAGCGAGGGTCTCTGGGAGCAGTAGCCTGGTGGAGTAGATAAGGCACAGATAGAGAGTCAGGGGACCTGCAGTCCTCACTCCTCTGGCACTGCCTTCTGTCATTTGCCTTCTTTATTAAGAAAGCAAGCTTAGGGCAGAGAATTGTCCTACTTTGTGTTAGTGCAGAGTAATGGGGTCCTGACCTCAGTGGGGGCTCTGGGTGCCACTGAAATACACACACTAGTAACAGCGGTGACCTGCTCTGTGTCTTAGTACTCCAGCATCCAGCTTCAAGGAACAATTCATTCCAGGAAATGTGGTGGAAGTAACCACTAGAAAATACAGTTGTGGTTTGTTTTCATTCCTTTTTAATGCCAGCAATATATAAACATGGTTTTCCAGAAGGAAAAGGGTGGCCCCTCAAGTACAGTAGTGCAGAGCTTTGCAAGTGTGTTTAAAGATATTTGTATGAAACAGCCATCTGAGCAGATTTTATGGGCTGCTGTGCTCAGAGGATTTCAGATCCTGCATCTCTAATAAAGGAGAGGAGCAAAACTGAATTCTAAACCAGCGTTTCTGTCAGGAGCAGCAGAAGCCATCTCCTGCAGGAAACAGCTCACAGAGCTCCTCCTGCCAGGATAGCAATGTTCTTACCTCCAGCTAGTGCTGGGGCAGGTGGGAAACCAGAGCAGCCAGAGGAGATTTAAACATCTGCATGGAAAATATGTCAGAACAGGAGGAAAATTATGGACTTTTGCAGTAATGCTTCATTGCAAGGCTTTGGGAATCCCAGAGCCAGGAATTTGCTGACGCTGCCGTACTCTCCATTCCTAGGCACTATTAGCTGAGACAACTTACAAATGGTTGGGCTGGTAGCCTAAAGGAACTGTTGGCCTTTGCCAAGAGAGATAGAAAGAGTTGCCCAGAAGATTGGAGTGAACCGGTCACTGCGGTGTGGAGGTGTCAGGGTGGATAATGAGCCTTTCTCCTCCTCCTGGGACTGCAGGAGCCTGCAGAGGGGTGGGAAATACCAGACAAAAACACTCTGGCCACACAGTACCTGGAGTAACGAGCAACAGCCTGGCAAAATCAAACCAGTCTGGTGGATTAGAAGATGGAGTTGACAGCACATTTTTGTTTCTTCTAACACGCCTCACACTTCATGAGGGTATTCAGATGGTGCAAAAATGAGGGGCGTCTGACTGTGCTGTTTATAGTAGAAAACCATTCTCCAACACCTATTATTTAGGTTCATAAGAGTAACTGCAGCTCAGCTGAAGGACAATTTGGAGTACTTCTGACTTTCACTTCAAATGAATAGAGTTTTAGCCATTTTCAGAGAGAAATTGTACCTTTCTCGTTGCCTTTGCTGTGTGACAGTGTGGGGATTGCCTGTCTGATGGTGTATAGCTCACCTCCTGGACACATTTACTGCAGGACTGTGGGAGAGCTTGTCAAATAAAGATGGAAATCTGCAACTGATCTGTTATTTTATTTTCATGCCCCAGAGTCCCATTAATGCATTTCAGACATGTGGGCACAGAAGTTATCAGTGAACTCTTAACTGAATGGGCAAATTGGTGAATGCAGCAGAATAGCAGAGTTGTCAGGGGCAAAAGCTGAAAATGATACATGTGATTCCAAGAGCCAGCCCTTTTTGCTTGGCAAATTTTGTGTTTTGCTCTGGTTAAACTAGATTAGCAGCTTAGCTGTAGAAGTGAAATTACGCTTTTATCACTGCATCATCTCTTAAAGCATATGCAGTTTAACGTGTGGCAAAGAGGCAAAACAACACCCCAGTGACAATAACACTGCTGTCTCACCAACATATGGGCTTGATTGAATATTATCTCCCTGAGCAAGTGACTTCATGAACAGAAGTGATTCAGATTTCCTGAAGGTCAGCAGCTCAGAGCTGTTAAAAGAGCAAAATGTTACGGTCTTCTGATGTCAGCCCTCTGTGGTCACCTTCGATTCCCTTTCCCTGCCACGTTGAAGCTGCAGAGGAAGACCTGGCTGACTCCAG
The DNA here is from genome assembly GCA_013397755.1 of Cnemophilus loriae. Classification (NCBI taxonomy): domain Eukaryota; kingdom Metazoa; phylum Chordata; class Aves; order Passeriformes; family Corvidae; genus Cnemophilus; species Cnemophilus loriae. Next base: position 480,262 of record VZTF01002414.1, on the reverse strand, counting down.
CAGCAAAGGTGAAGCCCAAGATAAGAGTGGATCTCCTGTAACATGGATTCATTTAACTCCGTGAACTGCAGTGGTGATGTTTTTAGGAGTAGTTAAGTGTAACAGGAATATAATGAAGATAGGCTTATTTAGTCTTTGGAGTAGCCATGACTCAGATCTTGTGGGGCTTTCTAAATCAAGCTCAGTGGCTTAAGCGATTTCTGGAAATATTCTGTGCAGCAAGCGGTGAAGTCAGCAGAGCTAAGATCTGTAATGAGGACTAATGAGGTCTCAGCAAGAGGGGAGAGGGCAGCTTTCTCCAAGGTGCTCAGTTAGTGCAGGGAGAAAAGAGCAGAAATGCTGTGCAAAAAAATGTTCCCAAATATGTTTTATTTTCAGGTGTGTAGATTTCACTTGTTGAAACAAAACAAACAAACAAACCAAACCCCCCAAAAATTTCAAATAGAAATTATGCTCTCCTGTTTGGGCTGAAGTAGTCATGCCTGGAGTACATTAGGTGATGTGTGAGGGTGCTGAGGCACTGGAATGGGGTGCCCAGAGAAGCTGTGGCTGACCCATCCCTGGAAGTGTCCAAGGCCAGGCTGGATGGAGCTCCAAGGTTCAACCTGGTCTAGTGGAAGGTGTCCCTGCCCATGGAAGGGGGTTGGAATGAGATGGGCTTTAAGGTCCCTTCCAACTCAAATCATTCCATGATTCTGCGTGGAGAGTGCTCTGCATGTTGGATTAATGCTTGTTAGATGTATAATTGTAATGGGATGTTTAAAAAAGCCAGGCCTCCAATGCACTGAGAAACACAAATGTGAGCTGATTTCAGAGGGAAAAAAGTTTCTGCCAGAAGTATTATTATTGTTACATGTTACTGTGCTCACTATTTCAATGAGTAAGGATTGCAAGACCATTTAAACTATTTGAGATTAAAATTAGAAGTATTGTTCTCCTGTTTCTGGATGCATGCTGAGTGCTTCAGAAGAGTAAATGCCCCATTACAGTATAACTTCGTAAAATATTAGAGTCATTTGCACTACAGTGGGATTTTACACCCTATTACTGCTCTGAATTATCTGTCATTAGCCCTCATTAAAGGCAGATTTAGTTAGATGGACAATTGTCTATTGCAATTTGATTGCAAATATGTTGTTAGGCTTTCAAATGAATATTTAAAGTGGATCATTGCACAGTTTCCCTACAAATTCTTTTTTTTTTATCTTGTCCTTCCTCTCTCTCCATCTTTTAAGGAGCTTCCACCCAGAATTCCAATGCAGTGGAACCAGAAAAGCAAGTTGACAACACGGTGAAAATGGCTGGAGTGATAGCTGGTCTCCTGATGTTTGTTATTATCCTCCTGGGAGCAATGCTTACCATCAAGAGAAGGTAAGTTTCTGCTTTGCTTCCATCTTGACCCTCCTGGCTTCTTCCAAAAGAAGAATAAATAAAGATAAGACATTCTTTATGTGTGGCAGAGGGCAGCAGTTAATGCCTGTTTACATAACACTGACGCTAAGGGTTGTAGGCCCAGAAGAAATACCAGTCCTAGGAGATCCAGCAACAAAAGAATGGTCGTTAATGCAAAGATATAATGGTAATTAAATGATAATTAACGTGAAGGGATGAGTCACGAAGTAGCATGGAGAAGTACAAAGGGATAAAAGCAGCACCTCTCCTAACGGGGAAGGCTGAGAGAGTTGGGATTGTTCAGTCGGGGGAAGAGCAGCTCTGGGTGACCCAACTGTGGCCTTCCAGTGCCTGAAGGGAGCCTGCGAGAAAGATGGAGAGAAACAATTTACGAGGGCTGGGCGTGACAGGACAGGGGGGAACGGCTTCAAGCTGACAGAGAGAAGGTTTAGATCAGACATTAGGAAGAAATTCTTCCCTGTGAGAGAGGTGAGGCCCTGGCACAGATTTCCCAGAGAAGCTGTGGCTGCCTCGTCCCAACCATTTTTCCAGCACTTGGGTTTTCTGATGCTTTGGCTGTCACGACTGCTATAAGTTGTTATCTCACAGATAGCACAGACAAACCCCCAAGCAAAATGACTCGTAATGCAGAATGAGTTCCAGAGGTTGGAGACTGAGGCCCTGTTTGCTCTGTGTGAGAGCTCCCAAGCTGCTGCTGAGCTGAGCTGGCCCCTGAGACAGCGCACAGGACCTTCAGCTGAACTTGCCTGGTCCCTGAAGCAGCAACGTTTGGTGAATTTGGGTGTGATGTCCCACGCACAGAACTTTGCTCTGTCTGGTTTTGCCACAGGCTCTGTAAACCTGGGCAATTTTCTTTAAAGTTAACATTAGAAAGGAGGTGAGTGGGAGTATTAGAAATCTAAATTCTCCCTTTATTTTCCTAGAGCTGGAAAATTACAGTTTCCTCTGTGTTGTTTCCACAGCCCCTCCCAGGGCAGACAAGCAGAATCCCTGCAGTCTGCATCTCTCTTTGTCTGTTTGCTGCAATTTGCAAGGATACCCGCTGGAAGACACACTGAAATAAGGAATAAACTGGCTCATTGACTTTAAAATCTTTTCCCATTTAGAAGCTCTGAGTGCAGGAGGAGGCTTGGGAGGCTGTAGCACACCTCCAGCACCTCCAGAGCAGCTGATCACATCGGTTCTGGGCTCCCTTGGATGGGCACCACCAGCCACATCCAATTTGGGCTCAGAGCTACATCTGGACAAGTGTTCCCTGAAGATGAACTTCAGCCTGTCAGGCTCATTTCATTTGTAAACTAGAGTGGGTTGGGACCAGCTTTTATTAAAGGACAAGCTGATTTGGACCACAAATTGATTGGAACTTCTGGAGGAGCAGAGCTGAAAGCTTGAGCTCTTCTGAGAGAACAGTTGAACAACAAAGTTCTCTTTTTATTTTGCAAGCTGAAGCATTTGGAGCTTAAGCTCTTGCATTCCACGTTTGCATTAGCCTCACTTTAAAAAGATTTCCCTTCCCAGTGCACCAAGGCCTCAGTGTACAAACAGTGTAGCCTTGCAAGGCAGCAATTCAGAAAAATAATTTAATGAGATAAACTTGAAACGTTGTCTTCCAATGGAGGTGGAAAATACCCCAGTGAGGTTTGTCCATTGTCGAGGGCATCACAGCTCACTGGGAACAGGCACAGGATTTCCTGGGTGAAGCATTTTGTTAACCAGTGCAGGGAGCAAAGGAAGGAGAGGGATTGGAAGAGAAGGAAGACATTGGTTTGAGATGAGCACTGAGATCATCAGGAGCCTCTTTTTGTTCCTGTGAGCCTCACCAGATCATCAGCACGCTGCTTGGAACCTTTCAGACGCAGAGCATGAGCAAGTGGTGCCCAGTTGCTCACAGTTTAGGCAGAACAAATAGCAAAAATTCCAGGAACTCAAAAATTTCTGGGGGCTGATAAAGTTTTAAAGGGTTTAGTCAGACATGTGGAGCTAAGTTAAGCCAACCAGTGTATTTATGCAGTGGAAAATTTGGGTTTGACTTTGTGTTTGTTGTCTGAAAGTTTTAGTTGAAACTTGGGGTTGTCTAAAGTCCGCTTAATTTTCGTTATATCTATGTCAAAATTGTGTGTACCTATAAGTTTCTGTTTTAAACATGACTGTCTTACAGTATCTAAAATCTAAACCATTAACAGTTTGTTTTCTTTGTTTTGGGAACCCACTGACTCCAGGAGTTAAGTCACAATATTGTTACATGTATATAACACAAAAATTGCTGCCACATAATGGAGAGAAACTTTATACACGGACATGCAGTGACAGGACAAGGGGGAATGGCTTCAAACTGAAAGAGATTAAATTTAGATTGGATATTAGGAAGAAATTCTTCACTCTGAATGTGGGGAGGCCCTGGCACAGGGTGCCCAGAGAAGCTATGGCTGCCCCTGGATCCCTGGAAGTGCCCAAGGCCAGGTTGGACGGGGCTTGGAGCAGCCTGGGATAGTGGAAGGTGTCCCTGCCCATGGCAGGGGGAAATTGGATGATCTTTAAGGTCTCTTCCAACCCAAACCACTCTGTGATTCTGTGATAATTTAGCCTGTTAATTTAGAGGTGGTTATCAGTGCCCACATGAGTGTATGTGCCCGCAGAAGGCAGAACCACATTCTTTCATTAATAGATACATATCCTGAATTGTCTCATTTTTATTGTATGAAAATATTTCTAATTCTCTAAGGAGCTTGTTGTTTTTTCCTTAATATTAAAGACATTTGTGTAACAGAGAACACAGAATCATTTAGTAAAAATGAAATGAAGCGAGAAAAACAAGATCTTTTTCAGGAGAAAATACCCTTTGACTTTGCTCCTCCCCAAAGGATTTGATTTTGGTCAGTTCTAATTTCATCTGGGCAGTTTTAATTCTGGTGTAAGCGTGACTTGTATTTCCCTGGAGTGAAGAATGTGACACCTCTCTGGCTTGTGTGTTTGAGCAGACAAAGCCTCCACTGACCCCTTTAAATATAAGACTGAATAAATAGGATCAGACAGCCTGTCATGGGTGCACTGTAAATAAGTTCTTTAAACTGCTGTCGGTAGCAAAAAAGGAGATTTGGAGCTATGTAGGGTCTAGGATTATTTCCTCCTATGAAAATTCAGCTCCTTATTCTGGATTAGGATTTAGGTTGTTACCTGAAACTAATTAAATAAAACCCCAAAGCCTCTTGGGCAGAACATACCCAAGTGTAGGACAGAATTAGGAAAAGGGATATTTGCACACTCGGGGACCCGTGCCCCTCCTGTGCCCCTGTTTCAGGTGGGAGACAGGCAGGGCTTTGGGTTGTGTTGTACATTCTAGAACCAGGTCATGTTTTTAGTGAACCAGAACTCAGACCAGTTCTCACAGTTAAGCTTGGAAATATTCTGTAGTTAGTCCTTATTTCAGGCTGCATATGTTGGGAGAATTTGAGCCAAAGTGGACTGTCCAGTTCCAAAACATAATCCTCCTTTTGTTTGTCTTCCTTTACTTCCTGTCCTTATGGAGCAAACCTTTCTGAGCTTTCCTCTGCAGCCTGGAGGGATGTGCAGATTTTTAAAGAGGGCTGAGAGTCTGGTGGGATCCCAGATGTCTGTGGCCCAGACAGGAGAGCAGCAGAAAGAACAGCAAGGTGTTCAAGGGAACAGTTGCAGTCGATAGTGCTGTGTGAGCCCTGGTCCTGGCCTCTCCCAGGGCTTGGTTTAACGGAATCATTTTGGGGATTTCAGGGGTTCAGCTGTGTGGGCTCTCATTTTCTACGTCCTGGTCGTGTTTCCCTTTGTTTAGAGGCTCAGTGGAACTTGGATTTTCACAGGGAAGCTCAGTGGCAATCACTGCACCTTAACTGGTGCATTGCCCGGGCCTGTAGAACTGCTGCTTTCGGGAGATGACAGCGTTTAGTTAAAATGCATCCAGGTGTACCTTGGAATCAGTGCCGTTCAAATAACGTGGCACACATCAGGAATGTGGCCAAAATACCGGGATTATAGCAAAGGCCATCATCAGGAAAACCATGTCACTTCAGTTTAATCCTCATGAACTGTTCTTTACCCCATAGCAGAGAGGGTGACTGTGCACAGGGTGGCTGAGCTGAACCTGCTTTCCACGTGTGCTTATGGAAGTTGTGTTCAGAGCAGCCATAAAAGTGAACAGTTGAAAGCTGCATTTGTATTTTTGAGCGATTCCCAGTCATCCTAGTGTCTTCAAGGACGGGATTTTAAAGCTGTGCAACAGGTTCAAGTTTGTGTTTCACTGTTTTTCCCTGTCTTAACCACTGCTGCTGCTTTTGTGGCTTCTTGTGGCTGGTGGTAAATCTCTAATACCCTGGGCTAGGTCTGTTGTGAACCAGTCTTTTCAGAGAAGCCCCTTTCGAGTTATAAAAGGGAAAATATCACCTCTTAAGCTACAACTGATTGCCAAGGCTCAGTTTGTGGTGCTGCTCAAAATGTTGAGAAATGAATTGTTGAGAAACTGTGGTAGAAAATGTTCAATCACAGTGATGCAGAAAGCTAATGCATGCCCCCAGTGCTCAGCTATGAATATGGAGTGATGCTTGAATTGTTAATCAACTATTTGCATTTCAGAGTTTGATGAAGCTTGATTTATCATTAGACAATTTGCTCATTGTCTAAATATTCCAAAATTGTGGCGTTCTTACATTGTCACTTCCCTATTTATTGTTACTCGTATTAATAGCTCTGACATCTTTCTTTCCTTTTCAAAAATATCAAAGCACTTGAGAGGCAAAATTAAGCCTCATTGCCCGTGTTACTGACATGATAAAGTGAGGGAATTAAAGGTGAGGGGATTTATTCATGGTGGCAGAAGTGGAAACACAACCTGTCTCCAGTTCAGTATCTATTCCTCACCAACACACAGCTCCTGTAAGAAGTGTAGGCAAATAGTAGCTCAGTACAGAAAACAGCACAAATACTTTGCATATTGGAAAAGAATCCCGGCATTCATCTAAATCTAATTATGTGCTTTTCTCTTTTCCTACTTTTGGATATTTTGCTCATCTGACTGGCCGTCGATATTTAGAAGAAATGCATATTCCTACTCCTATTACCTGTAAGTACTTGCCTGGGGATGAGGTTTTTTGAGCATGTTCACCCTGTGGTAATTTTATGCTTGTATTCTTTTCTATTTTTTTTTTTTTAAATTTTTTTTACCATTTCACTTATCCTTGTCTTTCCAGCAGCTTGTGTTTTATTTCCTCAGTTGCACACCATTATGTTTTCCCTGTTTTCCCACTGCACCTGTAGCTGTGCCTGCAAACACATGAATGTCCACAGATATGCCACTTATGGTTTATAGCTCTTCAAATTGGATATTCATCTTCAGATTGGATACCAGGAAAAATTTCTTCGCCAAAAGGGCTGTCCAGCACCAGAACATGTGGCCCAGGGAAGTGGTGGAGTCACCCCTGAGGCATTTAAAAGTTGTGTAGATGTGGCACGTGTGGACAGGGGTTAGAGATGGACGTGGCAGTGCCGGGGGAACAGTTGGACTTGATGATCTTAGAAAACTTTTCCAAAATAAACGATTCTATGATTCTGTAAATGCTAATGGATAAATACAGAGTGTCCCAGGTGCACCTTTTTAATTGTCCATTGCTCATAGCCAGACTTCTGGGAAATTCACACTTGGAAGTTATTGCTGGCAATTTCTCAGCCACGGATGTTAAGCTTTTTAAAAACCTTAAGGTTTCTGACAACTGGGAGTTGCCATTATCCCAGCAAACACCCCTGTTCCTGGAGCTGCCAGGTTCTGAGTGTTGGTTTAGATCACTGGATGATGAACTGGTTCAGATATTCAGATCTAAATCACCTGTCCAGTCTTAATGACAATGCTGCATAATTAAGGCAGTTGTTAAGGCACATGAAAATGCTTCACACATCGGTACTTCCAGAGCCATCTGTTACCTAAAGACTGAGGGGCTGGGAAGCAATCAGGGCCAAGCTGTTTCTGCCATGATAATGGTTGTCTGAGGATCAGGAGGAGGAGAGGGCTGGTTCAATGATGTGAGGAAAAAGTCCTGGAGAAGCGAGTTGGGCGCCTCTGCTGCCATCAGAGGGCTGGGAGGGATGGAGAAGGCAGCTGTTGCTGCTGCCAGGAACAGCTCTGCCCTCTCCAGCTCTCAGAAGCAGCAGGAGCCCTGTCACTGATACCAGCCTTTTCCCCAGAACCTGCCAGACCCGTCAGGGCTCTGAAACCCACCGAGCTGTCCAAAGAGCCCCATCTGCCCTGACAGCCCCTCCTGGTCTGCTGCTCCAGGAGCTGCCTCCTTGGCCCCTTCCTGCAGCTCCTCTTTGTCTCATCTTGGTGCTTAGTTCCGGGAGGTGTTCAGCAGCTCAGCAGAGTGAGAGGGTTAATGTGCTGCCAGTTTAAGGGAAGCTGATTTCTTTTCCATATGAGTTGCTTTACATCCAAAGAACAGGGCAGAGGAGGATCCCTGCATACCACTGCTTGGAAGCTTGAATTTGCTTCCCCATGACTTGTCAGGAAACTACTGAAAGAGGCACCTTTCCCACTTTCCAAGCACGGAAGGAGCCTTAGGACACCATCACGAGTCTTGACTTTGCCCAGTGATGTAATTGTAAATGCAGAGTAACTCCGTTTCCTCTAGACCCCACCCTGGTTCACCAAGAACGGAACTGGACCTCAAGCAGTCAGATGAAAGAGGAGGTTAACTTAAGCAGGGATGGCTCTAACCCAGAGGTGCTACGAGCTAGCCGAATTTATTATTGGAACCTTTCCTATTTTGCACATCTCTCATGTTTTACTGTTTGGTTTCCTTACAACCAGCAGCACCATTGCCTGAGAAATTCAGTGCCAGGTTTTCCATTACAATTCTGTCTTTTTCCAGCAGCCAGTATGTGGTCAGCACGTTCCCTGCTTTATTTTATTTTGAGACCTGTGTGTTTAAAAAGATGAATCAACTTCTGAGCCCTCTGTGACCCATTTTACAGCTGCACAGCGTTGCTTTGAGCGGTCAGCTGAGGATTGCTCTGCCAGAGCAAGCACAGGCGTCCTTAAGGGGTCTGTTTGCTGTGGGTCAATTTGCTAGACCCTTTTTCCTCAGGGAGCAGAGCAGTGACTCAGGAAAAGTGAGGAGAGAACCCTCTGGAGGCCACCCGAGCCTGGGGCTGCAGTCAGCTTCAGCAGAGGCAGAAGGAAGGGCTTTAATAAGGTTTAATGAGGCAGATGTCCACCGTGCAGCACATCACAGCACGGAAAAGCCGGAGGTGTCACCAGGGAAAAGCCGGAGGTGTCACCAGGCAAGCTGAGTGTTCATAGGAGCTGGTGGAGATCTGAGCTCAGCTTGCAGAAATCACGGAGCTTTACCTCCGTGGTACCACACCCAAAATGTGCTCATTCTTAGCTCTGTGCTGATGCTGACCTCTGTGAGCTGGAGCATCCTGATGGTGGAGGCAACACATCAACAGCCACCTCCCCACAAACACTTCCAGCACCAGGCTCTGCATGGCAGCGTTTTGGCTCACATGGATATTCAGTCTGTTCCCTGAGCTGGGAAAACCAAGCTCTGTTGGTTTTTTTCTTTTCCCTTGAACAACGATCACGGTAAAAGGGATGTTCCAGCAGTGAGGGAAGAAAGCAGGAGAGTCCATGAAGGAGCACACAACAGAGTTCTACTGAGTTTCATGTTCCAAGTTTCACATGAAATAGGGCGTTTCGTTAGAATTGCAGATGAAGATCTGAAATTGCTAAGGACTGTGCAATTCTTAGCCAAACTTGATTCAAATTGCTCTGGACTCCTATGAGCAGAGAGGTTGGATTTAAGTTTATTTGAAATGTTGTGGAAATAACAGCAGTAATATGGTTATATACAGATTTTTTAAATAGAATTGGTTTCCATGCTATGACCTTGCATGAATGATTTAGTCCTGAAGCAAAATTCAGTTGAGTGAGTTACCAGTATTGAAAAGCAGGTTCCCAAATAGATCTGCTGGCAGATCTTTAAATGTGACCATATGGACTGTATCACTTCATGTTTGGTTTCAGTTTCTGGACTTCAAAGCTGTTTCTTAGAGCAATTCTTGTCTGCCTTCAGATAATTCCTCCCAACCCTTTGTGATCTGTTATACAGGCATTTCTTCTTGTTAGGGACCAAAATCTCCAGGCCTAACCTTTCTAAATTGTTCTGAATGATAATTCTATTAAAGTCACTGAGACTTTTTTTTTCAAGAGTGCCTGGTCTTTACAGAGACAGGCCACAACATTTTGATAGTCTCTAGGCTGGAGTTCTGCCCTCAGCCAGTCTCGTGTTCTGCTGCAATTCAGGACTGAAAAATCTGATTCTGTGAGATGGTTGAGTACCTGGAGCTCTGACTGGTGAAACCAGTCAAAAATACTCATAGGAGCAGCTATTTTGGGCATGCGTAGTTATAGGTAAATAGTTATGGGATTCTTGTATAGCAACACGTGACTGAAAACTTCCTACAACGTATAGGAAAGGATGAAAGAGAAGGCCACAATGATCTTTAACGTGCTTTAAGTGGAAATACAACCCAGGAGGCCTGGATTCCTACCTTGTAACTCATCACGCAAGGTCAGCATCCTGCAGTGTACTTCAGTTTACCCATCAGCAAAGGCTGAGGTCCTGTGAGGAGAAAGAGATGGAATTCGGAGTTGATGTCCTGGTGCACTCCTTGCATCCCTGTGCCCAGGGCGATGCCTGAACCTTTCCAGAGGAGTTACTCTGTATTTACACCAACACAAATCGTGTCTGAGGTTGGGACAGAATTGCTGCTGTCTCTCTGCACTTTAGTTTAATGGGCAGTGTAAGATATCAACCCAGCCAGGTCTGGAAGATGTTGGTTTCACTCCCAGCTGAAGCTGTAAAACACAGACAGCAATTTATCCAGTTTCCAGGAGGGTTTGCATTTAGTGACAGACACCTCTTTTGCAACAGTATTTTCAACTGCAGCAATCCATATCATGATTTTATTATTTGCTCACCAGGAAAAGAAATGGAAATGTTTTCTGTATGTGGGTTGTTTGTTTTGGTTTGTTTCTTTCTCCTGGGCTGGGTAATGGCTGCAGAACGAAATTTAATCAAGAGCAATATGAGACCAGGGAAGAATTTCTGGAAATACAGAGATTCATGTATGTGTTACAAGCACTCAGTTTAATGTTATTTATAAGAAGAGGGCACTCAATGGCCAAGATGTTGTTTTCCCCTGAACCAGCCAGAGCTGCAAGGACATGATTGCAATGTAGGAAGCCCCTTCAACTCCCACTGGAATTCCACACCAATTTTAATTTCTGGGTGGTTTCAGCTGGGAGTTTCTCTTCATGGGAGAGATTGTCGAAGGTTATTAAGCTAAATTTATACTTATATTTTTTGAAATAACTGAGTTTGTGCTGAATTTATTGCCACCATCTGTGGGACATTTGAAAAGAAAAACATCCCTCTATTTCATTTATAAGCATACCTCTGTATAACCACATTCACACATAAATATCTCCATGTATTTCCATGGATGGTGGGATCTGCCTGCACAGGTCAGCTTGCTAAATCAGGATTTTAAGTAGAAACATTCTCATTAGGTGCTTTTCTCATCAGATGATGGAAAAACAGAATCATTAATCAGTGGCTATGCCTGTCTAATGAAAGCAAATTAAAAAAAATAATATATCAAAATGCAGAAGGTAGATGAGGTGTTTTTCAGAACGTGTCTGTGTGGTGATTGCAGAGGGCAGGGTTTGTGGCTGTCTGCACCAGCAGAGACTTATACTGGGTGGCTCCTACGTGCACCTGGCTTGTCTAAACTTTCTCTGGTTGTAAGTAAAACTAAAAAATAAATAGAAATAAAAATAAATCCTCCACACATAGTGATTAACTTGATCAAGTGAAGCTTAGATCATATTCTCAAGAGCCTGTGCTTCTACATTCACAGTGCAAAACACTCAGGGCGTCTTTTGACTTATCTCTACTTTACCTCACTTTCTCCTGTCCTGTGAGATTTGCTTTGTGACGTTGGCCCTTGCTCTTCACTACACCTTTACTGCAGCAACCTCCCTGTGCTCCTGCCACAACCTGCACCCAGTTTGGCTTCATCTGGGCAGGTGTAAAAAGCACAACCAAAGCTGTCAGAGCACGTGCTGTGGTGGGGATTTGCCCTTGCAGTGGCTCTGAGAAAGCTGCCCAGGTGCTTAGGCCAGAATTGCTTCCCAGCCCTGCTCAGGCTGCTGTCAGTTCAGGAGGAAGCACAGATTTAATCTGGTCTGTGGGAGCACGGAGCAGGTCCCCCCAGCGTGTGACAGAAGGCTGCAGTGCTCTGAGCTCTCATTCCTCTGGCTCTGTTTACACCCCTCTAGTGACCAGGGTTTCGCAGCCTGCCTGCCCCACTGGAGCTCCTCCTGCATAGAGCTCTCCCCCAGTTTAAAGTGAGCTGCCTTTCCCAGAGCTTCCCATTCCCCAGCCCCTGCAGGCAGCGAGAACAACTCCCCAGTGGTGTCTTTCCATGTTTGAAGACCTATCAGCCCTGTTTGATTTCCTTTTCTGTAGATTAAAGATCCATTTCCTTCGGCTTTTGCTTGTAGGTCATGTTTTCCAGCTTTACCTTTGGTGTCCTCCTTTGTGAGTGCCCCTGTGGCACGTGTCTGATTTGAAGAGCAGTGTTGCAGCAGAGCCCTCTCCAATCTCAGTCAGAGCAAAAGGATCACCCAGATTATACTGCCATGCCCTTATATTTAAACCACCATGAAACCATTCTTCCAAATTGGATTCGTCATCTACTACAGGTTTAGGGCATGGAGATCCTTTCCAATAGATCTGCTGTTGGACCAGTGCTCCCTGGTATTTGCATGGCTCATCACTGCCTGCCTTAAATAATTACATGTGTACTCCTAGGAGTTTGCTATGCACAATTCTCTGAAAGGAATTTTTTTTTTTTTTTTGGCTTTCTCAGACTGCTTATGGAAAATGAGGGCAATATGCAATTCGTGTCTGTAGGAGGAAATTTCACGTTTAACTTACATGATCTATACCAAATGTCTAAATTACCTGTGCATGCAAATCTACACCACAGTGTACATAATCCATCCTGGCAAAACATCTAAAATTAAATCTGTCGACGTACACGCACAAGAGTTCTCCAGGAGTGGCAGCTACAGATTTAATGTTCATGCATGTAGAATTGATAGAAAAAGTTAGAGAAGAGTTTGAAGCTGTTTTTAAAAAATAATCCCTGACAGTTATCCAAACCTCTGTGAAAAAGGAATCTGATCTTGCAGATACTTCTAACAGAAAATATTGCTGGAGCTTCCTGATTAATGGCCGTGGCAGTAAATGGTTTGTGCTTGATACCAAGTTTGCATTCCTTGACTGTTTAAGTGGAACTCCCACAATTTTAATATAGTGCTTCAGATTTTATGCCTAGTCTCTGATAGGAGTAGAAATTTGAAAAAGAACCGAATCAAATCTCCATAATTTTTTCCCCCAAATTGACACTTAGTTATGTTCACTGCCAATGGCTTTTCTCCTTGCCTTAGTGGGGTCAGCACCAACTGCCTGATTATACAGCAGGTTTCATTTTTTCACTCAACTCTGAGCATCTTTCTGTCTCATCCCTCCTCTGTGTGTGTGGTGCTTGCAAACATCATCTCTTCATTTCCAAACCCTGTCAAAGTGAAAAGAGCAACCCAGTAAACTCCACCCATGGACTCCTGCTTTCTTCTTGCCGCACTTCCCTTACCCTGGAATGTAAACCAGCACTAAGATCATCTTATTCACACCCTGACGTTCTGTGTCGATTGTATCAGACTCTTCTTCCCGGTATCTGCCTGGTCCTGTATTTCCTGCCCTTTTCAGCTGCATAATGCATGAGTGGGGCCGTGTCTGCTCCGTGCGGGTGTCAGCCGTGCTGGGGCCGCGCTGGGCACGCAGCCGGCCCGGGATTGACACTGATGCTCCCGCAGCCGCTCGGGCGGGGCGTTGCAGTGGCTCTGTGCAGGGCAGGCTGGGCAGCGGGGACAGCGGGAGCCGTGTCACCGGCGGGGCTTGTCAGTGGTTCACAGAGATCTCTGGGAGCGCCCTATTTTTGGAAACAGCATTTCTAGATAAACGCTTTTCCAATTCCAAAAGGCGTTTTGACGTGCTGGGGAATGAACCTCTACCTAGCTGTGGGTTTTAAGTCGCATCGCTAACGTTCTGGAAAGTGCTGGTCATTTGATTTTATAATCTTTTCCATGAATTATAATGATAGGCTTAGTCCTGTGCTGCCACTCTCTCCAGACACGGAACGGCAGCAGAAAAGGCACGTTTAGAAACCGAGAGCCCCTTGATGTGTCTGGCAAGCTTAGCTCTGAAATCCTCAAAAGAGATCTGTCTTCTTTTTCCCTCTAAATTTAGATGAAGAATTTTTACATTCTTGGAACAGAGAGGGAGAAAGGTGGAAACTGATAAGACGCTGTTGAAAGAAAATTGTAGCGTTTTCAGATGCAGACCTGGGTTGTGTGTGTGAGGTAGATTGAGAACTTTAAACTCATGTCACCTTTTCTTTTTAGGCATTCAAGCCAATGTTTTAGGGGCCTCTCTGTCTTCTACAGGACCAGGTAGAACTCCTTTGCATAGGGCTTTTGTAAGCAGGCCTTTGGGGACTAAGGGGCTTGGGTTTGGGGTTATTTTTTTCCTGCCTAGGACATGCAGAAATGTTGTTGCTCATTCACTCAAAGACAAAACAAGTTTGCCAATTCCAGCCCTTTGTAGCCTGTTGGCATTTCTGGAAAGATACCAGGCAATGGGGACCTACAGATAATTATTGCCACAAATAATTTAATTTGCATTGAATGAGGAAGTCGCCCCTTTTGACTCACCATTTTCAGCCATCAGGAGTGGTCGTCTGCAGTGGCTCACCCCAGCAGTCCAGAGTGCTTGTTATTAAGGACTTCTGCATTTTGGATTAGTGTTTCCCACTGAGTGATTTTAATTCCTGTTGCCAAAGAATTCAAGCACGTACGATTAGCAAACCATCAGGATGAGAAGAACCACATGGCAGGGTTAACACACTTCAAGACTATTGTAGTTACCTCAGGTACCACAGCACGAAAAAATAGGGGCTCCCATGTCTGCAGCTCCTAAATCTGGCTGTGCCAATGCTGCTGAACACTGGAAGCAAAGCTTTTAACATCATTAAACGCATTAAAGCTTTTTGCTTCATCACTCAGCGACTGCTCCCCTCTTTGCATCTTCATCTGCACAGGTGGATACGCCGTGGGGGTTTGGGGAGATCTGAGTAAGCCCCCTGTGATGAGGGACCCAATTTGAACAGCTCTGGGCTTGGATTGGAACGCTGATTGTAAAGGCCTGAACCCCAACTGGCCGAGCGGGTGAAACAGATGGATTTGTTCCAAAGTTTGCAGCAAACATCCGAGTTTTCTCCATAAACCTGGGCTCTCCTGATCTGGATTATCTCGCTTTAAACCAAGCTTTTCCCACAGACATAGGCAAAGGATTTAGCTCTCTTTGACCCTTCTTTGCAAACAAGTCTAAGTGGCCAAGCTGCCCATCTCCTGAAGGCTGGGGCTCAGCTGTGTGCTTGAACTTGCCTGTAAATGCCACTCTGACATGTTCTGTGCATAAATAGAGCCTGTTAGACTATGTTGCAAGGAGTACCTTTTTTTTTTTAGAGTCTAATTAAGTTTAAAAGATGGGTAGTACTTACCGTAAGCATGTTGTTTTAGAGAAGAAAAACGTCTTTGAAAAACAATTTAGTTGTTAGGATTTTTTTTTTCTTCTTTGAGTTGGAGAAAAGAAAGAAAAGTAAAGCTCCTTCTTACAGTAATCTGTTTTTCTCCCTTTTATTTTGTTTTATTTTCTTATCTAAGGAAGTGGTGTAAGCAAAGTTCTTTGCTGGTACTAGAGATTTGTGATATTTTTTCAAGGTGTGGATTGTAGAATGTCACACATTCATTTTTAAAGGGTTTTGCTCTCTGATATGAATGAAGCACGGGGCAGTCAAATGTCAGTAGAAGCTTAGCAGCTCACTTTTCCTGCTTCTCTCCATTTTATTATTCCCTGTGTTTGCAAAAGAGGAGCCTCTTATGTTCTCAGCTTCGTTAGTGTTTTCAGAGCAGGCAGCCTTCTGCTTTTGACAAAGTTTTTGCTGTCTCCTCAAAACAAGAAAAGACCCATTTTCCCAGAACCAGGGGCATAATTGGACATTGCTAAAACAACTTCAACTTTTAACGTGCCCCTCCCTTCACTGGCTGGCGATCCCCAGAGCAGTTCCAGCGTGTATCAGGATTCAGGAGGCTGCTGCCCTCATTGCTCTGCCTGGCGACAGGACAGAACTCTGCTCCAGCTCTCAGGTGGCACAGAGCCAGGTCTCGCTCTCCCCTGGAGCTCTCAGAGAGCATCCCATGGGGTGGATGCAGATGTCCTGGTACCCTGGAGTGAGCGGTGCTCCCACCCCGAGCCCTCTGCTCCTCCTGGAGCGCACAGCACCTGCTCCAGGAGCTGCACCCATTCCACCCTCTCCAAGGCACCCACTCCGGGGCTGTACCCATTCCACCCTCTCCAAGGCACCCACTCCAGGGCTGTACCTATTCCACCCTCTCCAAGGCACCCACTCCAGGGCTGTACCTATTCCACCCTCTCCAAGACACCCATTCCGGGGCTGTACCCATTCCACCCTCTCCAAGGCACCCACTCTGGGGCTGTACCTATTCCACCCTCTCCAAGGCTGAGGTAGCACTCCCACTGCTGGGGTGATGCAGGTTTGTGCCAGATGAGTGACTGGGAGGGAGAGCTCCAGGCTGGTATCGCGGTATTTATCGCGCTCCACGAGTTACATTAAAAAGCCGTGGGGTTTCCTGGCGTGCGGTTTGTCACGTGCCTTGCATGTCTGACCAAGTGGGGTAATTTTGTCAAAATATTTTGCCATTGCTTTGCTTTTAATGAGGGCAGACTGACTTTGCTTTCTCCCCTCTCCAAACCACCCCAAAGGAAGCTAGCCAAGAAGCAGAAGGAGACTCAGACCAGCACGCAGAGGGAGATGGGTCCCGTGGCTACTTCTGACAAGACCTCCACCAAACTCAGTGCTGTTCACAATGAAGAAGCTTTTTCTTCCAGCTGCCAAGATGTTAATGGATTCAGTAAGTTTAACTTGCTTGCAATGGATATGACCCCCTTGGAGAGCTCTGGGTTCTTAAAAGGACCTATTCCTTTGGGCACGATGTTGAGGAGTTAGGAAGGGCAGTGATAGAGATCATTGCAAAAGCTCCATAGAAATCTGGAATGTCTCTGACACTGCCCCTGGTTTAACTGTCAGACAGGTGGAGAGCATTCCTCTGGGTCCAAATCTACTGAAAATAATTTATAAAGTCTGTTCTAACTGCATCAGAATAAGAGGCACATGTTTATTTGTTGTTTAGAAATAACTTTTCATTTGTGAGTAGAAGAGTCAAATCACTTAGCTGACTTGTAGGATGAAATAACATTTTCTGTATGAAATTGTTCTGAAAGAAGGCCTGGCCTCCTGGCTAGGGAACTGGAATGGAAAGTCAGCATTTCTTCCTTTATCTGTGTCCTCGGTTTATTCTTCACCTGGGTTCAGTAAAACTGGTCTTAGTTAACATTTGTAAACCACTCAGACCTCTGTAGCTAAAAGAGTTTTGTGGGTAAAGCAGCACCAAGTCCTACTTTAGCCTCACTAGATCCAGGTTGAGTGCATGGTGGATTGCATGGTGGATTTGTAAACTTCTTTCGTATTAAATAAATTTAAACTTAGACACAATGGGCATGTCACTCCTTCTTTTGACACTCAGCCTGTTAGTCTGGAGAAGGGACAGCTCTGAAACTCAGGTGTGTACTAAAACTCTTGTTTTTATTAAACATCTTTAGTGAAGGGTTTTCTCCCCTGATTACTAAAATGGAAGTGCTCATGGTACAAAATGTGGTTTGTCATTGAAACCTCCCCTTGTAATCTCAAACTGAGTGGGACAGGTTGAGTGAATTCTTCCTTTCCCTGTCTCTGCAGGTCATGTCAAATTCCATCTGCATGTGCTGCTACCGGCCCTTCGTGTAACACACCTGTG
Organism: Cnemophilus loriae; assembly: GCA_013397755.1. Taxonomy (NCBI): domain Eukaryota; kingdom Metazoa; phylum Chordata; class Aves; order Passeriformes; family Corvidae; genus Cnemophilus; species Cnemophilus loriae. Next base: position 462,765 of record VZTF01002414.1, on the reverse strand, counting down.
AGATGGATAAATAGGTGTTTGGGGCAGCCAAGGCTGGCAGGGAACACTTTTCCCTGATATTAAATTGCCTTCAGTCAAGATCTAATTTTCTCAGGTGCTGAGTAGCTCTATCTCCTAAGGAGGCAGCAAGGGTTCTGTGGGGTTCATGTCTTTGGAAGGCAGGACAGCAGCAGGCAGTGTTGTATCAGCCATCCCCGAAACAGCAAGGGCAGCTTGGCTGGAGTGTGTGGGGAAAATCAAGTATTTAACACTTCCCTCAGAATCTGGGTTTCTGAAAGTTTGGGGATTCTTTTTCCAACCAGAAAATTAGAAAAGAGACAAGCTCGAAATGTGACCTCATTTTTTCCCCTGCTTGTTATTTTGACAGACTAATTAAAACATTTGAGTCATTTTCTTGAAATGCCAACTGTAGAAAATATGATGTATCAAATTTTGTAAAGAAACATCACTCCAGGTTTTCAATTTTTTTAATCAGTTAGACCTTTACTTGTCTGACATCTCTGCAGATTTTATCATTGCCTCCCCCTATAACCTGAGTCAGTCATGGGCAGATTTTTTTTTTTTTCCTCTTGATATCTATGAGAAAGAATTATCAATAAACCTTCATGATTTCTCCAAATTTTTTACTGCCAAGTCCAGGATGCTGAGGTGTTGGAGGTAAGTTCTGTGCAGTAGTGTGCACATGCCGATACAAGAATTTTATGGGTAAAAGAATTTCTTAAAAAAAAATAAAATAAATTGCTTTAATAGAGTTTAATACTTGTGGCTTCTATACAGGCCTACTTTGGAATAACATAATAGGATTATTTCTTAACCTTCCTGCTAACTACTAGAGTTTTACAGGGTTTATCCACCAGAGCTGTTGAAATCAACTGTCTTAAGCAGCAGTCAGATTCCTTCTTTAAATTGTTTTTTTTTTGCCTGCCAGCAGTAAATAGCATTTGCAGCATCTCCTGATGGGCAGTCTCCCATGCTGCCCCTCAGCTGTGGGAGCCTGGGCTGGCTGTAGCAGGGACATGGAAATGCCCCTCTCCTTTTGAAAGAAGAGTCCACCAAGAGAAGCAAAGAGTTTTCAGTGCCAGGATCACCTTGCCAGCTCACAGAGCAATCAGACAGAACGAGAGCACTTGCTAAGTAGGATCCCTCAGTTACTGAATGACTTGCAGGCAAGTTTACCTGCAGAACACAGTGTCCTTGCAGGGCTTGTGCCCTTGCCTCCAGTTTTTACTTTCTGTCACAATAATTTTGATGACTTTTCAGACAGAATAAATTCAATCAGTCCCTATAGAAGCTTTTCTTTTCCTGTGCTCTCTCCAGCTGGCCGCTGGTCTGCTCCTGGGTGAGTCCTGTCCATCCTCCTGCTGCTGCTCACCCCATCTCCCTGCCCTGTCACCACACAAGACTATTTCTTAAAATCAGTTAGATTTAAAAATCGCACTTTCAAGGGTGCTGCCTGATGCTCTGCACCATGAGGGAGATAAAAAACGAACCGCTGCCTTCCTTCTTATCAGCCCCTTGTTTTCTGTTGAGGCATCAAGACCTCAGGTGTTGCTGAAAAGAGGAGGAGAATTGGGCATTTGTCTTTCCTGGCCCGAAGCAAAGCCCCTCATCCCTCTTTCCATTCTGCAGCGTTAGTTGTTATCCTGTCAGGGTTCGCACTGATACATACAGGTGTTGAAATTAAAGAGATTTTTTGGACTCAGCCTCTGTCTCTGACACTCTGCAGAATCAGAGAAGGTGTTTGCTGAAACACAGATTGGTCCATGGCTGTTCCAGCTTGTCTGCTTTTACTTGGGGATTACAAACAATCACAGTTCATTTTCTCAAATATCTTGGGTTTTTTTGAATAAAAATATATCCTAACTCCATTAAAGGCAGATGATGGCCCTGGCAGTGGCTGAGCAGTTCCCTGGTGTGCAGGAATGTTGGGAAAAAGCACAGTCACTGTAGATATCAGCTCAGGGCAGGGTTATTACGAAATGAGATGGGAAATGGGAGACAAAGTGGACCTAATTTTGCCCCGCAGTGTCTGCACTGACCAGAAGGGTGTTCAGGGGGTTGTCACCACGCAGAAACCATGGGCAGTGTGGCAGTGATGGGACAAGCAGCAGTGGCTCAGCTCAGCAGGGATGCACTGATGATGTGCTCTGCCCAAAGGAGCTGCTCTTCTGGCTTTGCAGTGCCCAAGTGCCACGGACCAGCCTTGTTTGGGAGAATTCCCTGTCCTCAGCAGAGCCATCCTGACATCCTTGCAGGGGTTCTGGCAGGAGCTGTTTGATTCTGAGGTTTTGACCCCTGAAAATGCAGCAGTTTTGCTGGAGATTGATTTATTAAGATGTGCTTTACCCTCAGTTTGGGGGGAGAGAGCTCTCCAGACACCCTTCAGGAGGGACACTGATACAGGTGAAGGAGTGGCTTTAATGTTGCAGGCAGAGAATTTTGGAAGTGGGGGAACTGAGTTTTGCAGTAGTAACCACAACTGTGAGTTATCAAGTCAGTGTGATTTCACTTACGAGAACAAGATGAGAGGGAGGTGTAGGCAAGTGGCACTCAGGGTTTAAAGGATCCATTTGTACCAAGAACCATCGAAATTCACACCTTTCCACAATCCTCCATGGTTTTGTGATCAGTGAGATGCAAAGGTCTTCACACAAGACAAACACAGCAAGATGTAGTTCTCACTCCTACCCCATAGATAATTTTCACTCATAATTAGGTTACCTGCTAAATGCAGTCTAAGGACTTGTAGGGTCATGGACATTAGATGTTTTCTCTAGTAAAAAAATTCTTAAAATAATTTAAAAATAAAAGACAAACCCACATTTTATCAAAGGCATAGAAGGAAAATATACTAAATTCCCTTTTACTGGCTTCCATGGGGTTTTTGTGGGGTTTGCTAGTTTAGGAAATATTATAAAAATTAAAGAATAATTTTCAGAATAGGAAGGAGCCTTCACCACTCTGCATGACTGGAGGGATCTGTGTGGCCTCACGTGCCACTCCAGGGAGCTCAAAGAGAATTTTTAATGAAGTCTTAATTTCTACCCTGATGTGAAATCCTCTCTGGACGTGTTTCCTTTGATTACAGACCCGAGTGCTTGTAAGAAATGCTAGTTAGAAAGCAGCACAGTGTATACATCTCATTATACAACCTGACTGATTTTGGGAATAAGTTCTCCAAAGTTTCAAGAAACTTCTCTTTTGTGTTTGTGGGGTTTGGGGGTTTGGGTTTTTCTTTTGTTTTGGTTTAGTTTTTTGGTTTGGTTTTTCATTTGTTTTGGTTTTGGGTTGGGTTTTTGCTTGGTTTTGGTTGTGTTTGGTTGTGTTTGTTTGGGGTTTTTTCCCTCCTTTTTAATCTGAATCTAGAAGTCACATCTCTGTGTCACAAACACAATTCATTTCATAAACCTCAGTTGGTACCGTTTTTAATCAAACTCACTGGCATGAGGTGTTTATCTGGAGTGACTCACCCTCAGCAGCTCTGGAAAGGCAGTATGGCCCTGTGAGTTCTTTTATACTCCCAAATTCCAGAAAACTGAGTCCCGCTCCAAGCCCTGAGCGTTGCCTTGCCCTGTGACACTGGGCAAACCAATTGCTCTGTTTAGATCTTATTTTATGTTACCTGAAACGTGGCCACGTGCTAAGTGTGGTGAGAGAAGGGTCTGATTTAGGCTGACAAACAGCAGAAAAGTGTCAGAGGCCCCAAAGCAGAGGAACTTTATGACTTAAGGCAGAGCTCCAGCAGACCAAACCGTGAGGAATTTGATTGTTTGAACGAGTTTCCAAGTCATGTAAGTCTGAAAATATGGTGGGAGAATGCAGAACGAGAGTGAGTTAATGAACTAGATGATTATAAAGTGCTCAGGAGGTAATTCTGACTTTATGAAACTCCCTAGATCAGTGACTTCTTTGGGTTTCCCCACAGAATAACTTGAAATTTTTAAGCGGTGTTTGCTCCATAGATACAAAAAATTGCTTCTGAAATTACTTTGATGTACACTGAGTTTTATCTGCTTCTGCTGGGCTATGGAATAGTTTTTCCTGTGTTATCTGTTGTCATCTTTGTGATGTACTGAGATTTGTGTTAGCTTGTTTCCCAGCGTTCTGAGGAGGAGATAAATAAATGCCTGTAACTCTGGGAGTGAATGCGGAGTGATAACAAAAGAATATGCCTTCAAAAATGATGGATTACCATAAGAATGTACATGTTTGCTATTGTAGGTATAAACCAGCCTCATAAATTTACTATCAAGGCAAGAATCTACCACGAAGATGTTGAGCCCTTCCTCCTTTCAAAAAGTATTTGATTAATATGGAAATTTGTGGTTTCTCATCCAGAGAAAGCTAATGCTGTAATGGGAGGAGGCAAGGATGCTTGTCCTGCTCAAAGAACCCAGCTCACAGGGGAAGGGATTATAGGAGTTGCTATGAATAGCCCTGGGTTGAAGGACAAGTCCCTTGTAATCTTGTAATGTTTTAACCAAAAAATTGCTACCCCATCTGTGTATTTCTGTGGTACATTGTGTTTGAGGAGGTTTATTTTACTGTCAATACTGATTCTCTGTAGTTTGTATTTTGGGGGTAATTTTTAAGGAATTATCTCTTAGAGACAAAACCCTGAGTTTGCTCCTTTGGTTAAAAGAAAGAACATTTAGAATATAGACCTATGAATGTAGCTCTGTGTGTATCCTGTTTAGGAACACATTGATTTACAGTAACTATAATCCTATATTTGGGGTCTGGAGTGCTTATATTAAAGAAAATCCATCATGATGACAATGTAATAAATGTAATATGCATGTTGAAATGAAAAATATAATTCATTTTGATAAGCCTTATATATCCCATATTACTGTGTTCTTTGAGGAACATTCTCCCTGTTCTCTTTCTCTCTCTTAATATATGTCTAAAGTCTTTTCCTTATGTCTTTCCTACCTAGCATCACCCTCTCCTTGTTCATTTTCTGTCCAAAGCAAAACCCTTCAGAGCAAATCTATGTTGAATTCCTACTACTCAGGTACTAGTGCCAGACTTTTCTTTCATTCCTAAATTTTCTTTGCTTTTGTACGTTACCCAAAATGACCTCTAGACCGAGGCTTCTGAGTGTGAGGCACAGCTAACCTTGTTTTCATTTTCTGTAACTTTTCTTTTCCCGTTGATCCTCTGTTGATTTCCATTGATCCGTGTCGTGTGGGTGAACGGAATTCCATCTCAAAGTATCATCAGACACCGTCCCATCGACCACGCTGTTAGGTAAGAGGACAGGTATGGTGTGCTGGGCTGAGCTGGAGAGCAAACACACTCTCTGTGTCATGAAAACAACACTGTGAAGGGCTCGGCTTCCAAAATCAGAATTAATCCTGTGGTCGTGTGTTAATCAGAAAACTTTTGTTTCACTCGTACTTTGTTATTGCTATTAATTGCTTTCAAAGGAAAGAAAAATTCAAACATTAGGGTTCATTCATTTTTTGAAGTATTTGTTGTTTCTTTTTGTCGATGACATTTGGGTTCTGGGCCGCACTCCCACTCGCTGCCTTGCCTCAGGCTTCGTTCTGACTCGTGCAGATGGTTGTGCCTGTGCAGCTGACAGAACCAGGGAATGGTTTGGGTTACAAGGGATCTTCAAAGCTTGTCTAGTCCAACCCCCCCACCATGGACAGGGACACTTTCCTGTTGACCAGATTGCTCAGAGCCCCATCCAACCTGACCTGGAAAGTCTCCAGGCATGGGGCATCTTCCACTCCTCTGGGCAACCTGTGCCAGCACCTCACTACCCTTTTTATATAAATTTTCTTCTTCGTATCCAGTCTGAATTACCCTCTTTTCATTTAAAACCATCCCCCCTGTGCTGTGTGTGAGGCTCGGCTGCACCTGCCTCAAGGGCTGCAAAATGAAGTGAGGATTTGCATGTCTGCAGCAGGTGGGAGCCTACAGTTTTGGGTAAAGTTGCAAGTATAAAGGTTATTTGGAGAAATTCCTAGCTGGGTTTTGGAATGTGGCTCCACCTGATTCTGTGTATGCTGAGAGTTAAATGCTAAACCTTTCAGGCAGTCAGGTATGGATTTGAGAGGATAACAAAAAGGCAGGTCCTGAGAGGCAGAGGCTGTTCTGTGTTCTGTTCTGTATCAGAGATCAGAAAGAAATTCTGCCCTGCGAGGCTGGGGAGGACCTGGCACAGGGTGCCCAGAGAAGCTGTGGCTGCCCCATCCTGGAAGTGTCCAAATCCAAGATGGATGGGGCTTGGAGCAACCTGGGATGGTGGAAGGTGTTCCTGCCCATGGCAGGGGACTGGAACTAGATGGTCTTTGAGTTCCCTTCCCACCCAAACCACTCTGATTTATGATTTATGAATTCCTCTGCTATGGAGCAGAAGGATGATGTGTGGCTGATCAGAATCCAGGCAGTGGGATTTATCATTTTGGATTATCTACAGTAAATGTTCCTTCCAGACACAGTTATGTACCGTGGCCGCTTCAAACATCACTCAGAACATGTGGAAAGGACACAGTTAGACCAGGAAGAAATGACAGCCGGTGGCTGTGCCTTGGTTTGCAGCCTGGCACGGAGGCTGGGAGGGGCTGCCACAACACGCACATCCATCCTGCTGCCTGTCAGAATGCTGATGGCAAGGAATGAGGCCTGTGAATGGGGTGGGGAAGGAAAGGAGTCCATTTCCCAGAATGTTTGTTCTCGTTTCCCAGAGGCTCGGTGTTGTCAACAGAAAAACCTAAATGCAGGTTTATCCTTTGGCTGTACTTTAGAAACCAGGCCCTGGCCTGCAGTGTGATGGAAGATGTCAGACTCTCTCAGTGTGGTGTTTGGCATCTGGGAAAACCTGGCCATCCTTTGGGGGAGCTGTTTAACCCCCCCTGCCCTGATGGAATTGAGGAGTGAACCGCACACTTGGTACTCTGAAGCTCAAGGACCAATGAACAGGTTCCCTCTATGCTTCTCATGGCAAATTAAAAGCCCCCAAAACTTCTAAACCCCCAAATTTTACAGATGAAAAGAGGAAATAATACTCTAACCAGCCTTGTGCTTATGGATTCAAAACTCTTTCAAATTTCTGCTAGGCACTGTATCTGAGTAAGGATTGATATTCCTGTTTTACACGTGGGAAGTTAAGTATAGAGCACTTTTAAGACATGAATTGCACAGACTGGTACTGCCCCAGTTCCACCTGAATTTAACAGCCTGTGAAACAGCCCCTGACATTGCAGAAATTTCTATCTTGTGACTTGCAGACAAATTAAAACCTTGGCGTTCTGGTTTCTCAGACAAATCCATCAGATGTTGGATGTTGCTGTATGAGCAAAAGAAGTTTAATTTTTGATGTTTATTAATATTAATTCCCAGGGAAGAGAAACATATCTTAAAAAGGGATCAGTCATCCCACCACCAGTATCTGTACCTGCAATTCAGTACTGTTTGTTCCCATCTATTATGCCTTCTGTTAATAAATGTTCTACATCTGCAGTATTGCATGGCTCCCTAGGCTTGGCTGAGGCATGTAAGATACAGGAGATTTGAGATTTCCCCAATCCCAATTTCTGGTTAATACCTTTTTATTAATGCATGTTTTTAGTGAAGTCATTTTCTCTTCCAGTTGTGGACACCTCTGGATTTTAAATGTTTTGCTCAAACATCTTCGCTAGAGAAGTGAATACCTAACACTAAAAAATAAATGAGGTAGATTTCCACTTGAAGATGAGGTAGCACAACCTTAGGGATTATTTTTGGGGAAAACATTCGTGTCCAGTAGCTCTTGAAGATGTTCAGGAGATCTCATCAGGGCGGTCTCTTCAGGGGAACCAGCATGTCCTTCCCTTGCACCCATGGGCATCTCCTGGCAGCAGGAAAGGACATTTAGCCGTGTTCTTATCCAGCTGCTCCTGAGCAACCTCACAAGAGTCGCTGCCCTCTGGAGAGGACAGGGATTTCAGTGCCTTGGAGATGGGCAGAAGCAGCAGAGAGAGCTCTCTGTCACAAAGTCTCAGACAAAAACTGGCTGTGCTTAGAAAGGCATAAACTTTTCCATGGATTTTAGACTTCTGTAGCTTTTTTGCCCATCCCTAATCAGTCTGCTCTGGGTACATCCCCAACCTAGTTTGAAGAACTCAAAGATGTTAAGAAGCCAGTATTGCTGCTTTGGCAGGTGCCTCCGCAACTGACTTTTTAAATTGCGGGATGAGTTATTTTTATGCTCAAAAATTCAATGGCTTGACCTATTCAGTTGCATCAGAAGCCTCCCAGGCCAAGTCAGCCTCTAATAAGGAGCTGTGGGAGAGGTTTCCCCACCACTTTGCTGTGCTGAGGTTGGCCAGGAGCAGAGTGAGCACCAAAGGTTCAGACCTCTGTAGGCTGGGCCTTGAGCTGAATTTCTCTTACATTTCTTCCTACCTGCAGGACTGGAAAACCCTCTCTTCCAGTCTTTAGTGGCTTGTGGTTTCATGTGCTGTTTTGAAGTTCCCAGTTGTTTTCCAGCTGTAACTGAATTGCTCTGAAAGGTGGATTGATCTGGCAGCCTCTTTTCACCGAGGAGGCAAAGAGAGATTTGACTTGGTGAGGTCCACACATCTGAAGAGCTGCACTCTTACATTTGTACCAAATAGCCCCAAATCCTTGCCACCCTCACCAAAGCATCTTCTTTGCATCTTTAACAGGATTTTCTTCTATGCTAACTGATGAAGAAAATGTATGTAATAGTTTTCATAAGATTAGAATACTCTTATGTAAGAATACTCTTATGATATTAGAATACACTAATATTCTTATTGGAATACTCTTATAAGATCAGAATACTCTTATGCTTGGTGTTAACCAAGCAATTCTTACAAAGTTCTAGAATCTAGAAAAAAATTAGTTACTTTTTAAAAAAAATAATGGGCATGTGGCTTCTTCATGCCTTTGAAATGGAAGGTGCACCCCCTGCTCTCTGTCAAGCCTGCTGTCAGAAGGCTTTGTTAAGGAATGTGTCCTTTCAGAGCTCAGTTGATATCATTAGATAAACGATGTTTGCCTTTGGTTTGCCGTACCACTGTTGGTATTGTAGATAGAATATTAGGGCTGGGTGTTTATCGTATAATAAAGCCTTGACACACACAAAAAAGCAAATTATTTTTCATCTTGGACCATATCCCTGGTGTAAGGGGAAGAGGTATTAGCCATGCTCTAGTCATCCTCAGAAGATGTCAAAGAATTGACAGCCTTTATACTCTAGTGTGGAGAGACTGGCTCTGTGTTTAATTAAATCCATCACAAACACCACTCAGAACATAATTTATTTTGTGCAAAGGGTGTCGTGTCGCATCTTATCACTTGCCAAGGCTAAGAGAATAAAAATATAAGCAGATATGATAGGCCTGTCATTTCAGACACAGGAGGAATTTGTGGACATTAAAGCGAAAGTTTTGAGAGAAGCTTCTCCACATGTAGAAGATGACACATCAGTGCAGCTTTGCTTTTAGTTGTCAGAGGCATGGGTGAGTTTTCTGGTCAGGAAACAACATCATGCTCTGTGCCCAGATACCCATTTCCCAGTCTAACTGTGTTTACAAAACAAATGATCTCTATAAAAGCATCTAAAGCTCTAATCCCCAACGGTGCTCTGGACGAGCAGGACCCCTCCCAGCAGCCTTACTGGGAGGTTACACAGGGCTCTGATCATACAGAGCCACTTCCAGACTGGCAATCTAATTTCTCAGCTGCTCTTCATCTTATCTGTGACATTTATGGAGAAGTTCATCAGTTTTTCTGTGGAGGGAAACATATTTATTTCACTTGTCGGAGTAGCACGAAAGTACAGAACACGAGGTGGTGTAGCAGCAGGCAAGCAATAATGGCAACTCACTGTCAGGGTTGCTCATCAAATGGGGGAAGATTCCACTGAAGTGACCTCTGCTCCAGCTCCTCTCTGTGTGCTGGACCCTTCTTGGCACAATAGGACCTCAGAGCTGACTTCAGCAAGTTCATGATTATTTCCCCAGCAAAGACACTCACAAAAAGCACCATTTCATAGGCAGGGAGAATTTGTGAATATGTGAAGTCAACATTGTTAAATTTGCTGATCTGCAGTTACACACTGAGCACATGAGCTGAGATACCTGAAGTTTCCCAATCAGCCAAGCCATGTGAGAGACAGGGAATCACTAATTTACTGACTTCTACAAAATTTCAGGGTGTTCTGTGAACTCTCGAGATGATCACAGGATGGTTTGGGTTGGAAGGAAGCTTAAAGCTCATCTCATTCCACCCCCTGCCATGGGCAGGGACACCTTCTACTATCCCAGGCTGCTCCAAGCCCCGTCCAACCTGGCCTTGGACACTCCCAGGGATGGGGGATCATGAAAATGCCAGCTTCCAGAATCAAAACATCTGAGTTGGCAAAGGACATCTTAGTACAGGGAGTAAGCATGGTACTGAAAAGAGTTAACGGACAAGCTGGTAACACACTTTGCTGTCACAAGCTGCTGGTATTAGAAACAATCCTGTCATAAACAGCATGCTCCCAGCCACATGCAGAATACCTGCCTTATTCACAGCTGCACAAACAGAACTGTGGCAAATTGGAAATTGTTCTAGGAAGGAACCGGAGCCCTGAGCAGCCTGCCCTAATGAGACTTCAGAAGCTCTCAATTGATTTACTTTATCAAAGAGAAACTGAAGAAGTGATTTGATCAGTGCCTCCATGGGTCAGGATTTTAAATGCTCAGAGGGCTCTTTAATCTAACAGAAAGTATAATAAGATTCAGTGCCTGCAATCGAAGCTAAGCAAAATCAAATTGCAATTAAGAAATGTTTAGGCAGCAAGGGTAATTAACCACTGCCACAATTTTGGGGGTCAGAATGGAATCACCACCTCTTGAAATGTTTTAGTTTGAATTATTTCTTGGAACGGTGTTCCATCTTTGGAATGTAGTGAAATATGGTGGTTTGTGTTCCTATCAAAAGCACAAGGACATATGAGTAGGATAAATGTGCATATGAAATATAAGCCCAAAAAACCCTGCTGCACGATCCTATACATTTAGTAGTTTCTGAGTATTAGAGTGAATTATTTCCTGCAACTTTCCCATGAGAAAAAAAGCTATATTTTCTTGTTTTGCTTTTCTCACTGAAAACTCAACAGAGGCACGTGTGCTTTGTAGGCACTGCCAAAAATTTAGTGAAAAGTCTCAGCCAATTTGTCCTGCAAAGTCATCCTCATTTGCAAGGGACTGGGGACATGTTTGTGAGAAGCAGACAGAGAAAAAGGACTGTGGAAAATTACTTTAACTTGCCTTTAGTACAACAATTAAACCAGCAGCCTGACTTTGCTGGAATCTTTGTTGTCTTTCCCCAGAATAATGGTGCCAGAAGGAATGAGACGTGGTTTATAGCTGCAAAGAGAAGGAAAAGCAAAGCCTGTTTGCTAGCCCTCCAAAGACTCTTTTGGCTGACTGTCCTAGTGAGAGATCTGTTTGCTGCCACCTCTCCTCCCACCTGCATTTGGAATTGCTCACAAAATTGCTGCAAACACATCCTGAGAGGTGCCCGGCCTTGCTGAGCACCTCGTTACCCGTGCTTAGCTCCACACTCGTGGGGTGATTAGATGGAGAGGGAGCAATGTGTTACCTGCATCAGGCTTTATGAGCAGAACGTGGAAGCGTTAAGCTCGGCTCACACATGGCAATTTGTGTCCAGAAAAGCCCTTCTACATTTTCCTTGACCCAGATAAAGTGCTGGTGGGAGCAACTGAGAGTCCAGAGCTGCTGCTGTTGTTGGGGTCGGGATTTTTTTGCAGGTAGCACAGGTGCCATGCATGATATGTTTGCCACGGAGGACTGGAGGAGATGATGACCTGAACAGTTTCAGCTGTGTGTCCCAGGGTGGAGAGTGGGGTGACCCGCAGCGCGTGATGCTTTTCTTCAAGCAGAAACACCTGGCTGGGTGAGGCGCACACAAGGTGCTGCCACAGAGCACACTTTGCATTCTTCCCTGTAAGGGTGGGGAGGCCCTGGCACGGGGTGCCCAGAGTAGCTGTGGCTGCCCCTGGATCCCTGGAAGTGCCCAAGGCCGGGTTGACAGGGCTTGGAGCAGCCTGGGATGGTGGAACAAGATGCTCCCTTCCAAACCCACACCGTTCCGTGCTTCTATGCCGCAAGAGCTGTTCCTACAGTCAGTCAGATTTGCACCAGTTTTTATCTCATTGACCAAAGAGACCACTTGTCACTATGGGCTCAAAGGGCAGAGACAGACCCCTCTCTGCTGCTGAGCTCCTTTTTCTAGTCCCAGCTCCATACCACGAGTGCTTACCTTGAGGGAAGTTATCCTGGAAAGGAGGGGCCACCACTTTCCTGGCTCTCACCTCTCCCCGTGACATCTCATCTCTTTGAGAAGAGAGCCAAGTACACCAGAATTAAAGGAACTGATGAAGAGAGAAATTAGTAATTGCCTGCAGAGGAGCTGGCTGATCTCAGCTCCATTTTACAAGTCGCCTGTGCTCTGTGTGTGCCCTGCCCGAATTAGCACCAGAACCACACACTAGTTTTAAGACTCCCTCTTGAATTGGGATCTCGTAATGTTTTTTAATTGGGGCTGATAAAAATGTGGCATTACTTGCAGGTTCCTCAGAGAAGCCAATTGTGAAATTGGGTTTGTATTAAACCTAATGATGGAAAATTAAGCATAGTACGTCTGTCGGAAATGGTCCGCGATAAAAATCTTCTCCTTTTCATTACAGGAGGTTAATAGGGAATAGGAGAGGAAAGATGCACTGGGAAAGCGAATCCAACTAGGGGAATTAATAAGCCTTGAAATTCCCTCTGTTCAGAGTTCTCACTCTGTCATTAGTCGGAGCATTAGGGATGATTATACAAATGCTTTGGATGTTACTCTTCCTTAAATCCCAAATTTATTCACATTTTGTATGTGAGGGTTGCTTTGCTTGAGCCATAGTTCTGTAAATCTCTGAGTGTCCTGGGAATGTGACTGTGCTTATGAGAACCTGGGACTCAGAAACCCTGAAATTCAGGAGTCTAATCTTCAAAGCAGATGATCACTGTGCTAATTTATTTCGCAGGAGCAGGCTGTGTTCAGCATCTCTGATAATTCGCCCACCAGCCGTTTTTATGTCGCACTGGTGATCAGCTTGCCCTGCAGCAGCGTCCACTGCTGGCATTCCGGTCTCCTCACACTCCTGCAGCTACCGAACAGAGCGTATCCCTGCCTTCACATCTTCCCCTAACCCAGCAATAAACCAGCTGAAGTGCTATTTGTCATGTCTGTGCTTTGCCCGCTGCTGAGGACGCCCTGTGATGCCCTCAGCTCTCTGCTCCTGCCCACCTTTGCAGGGGGGACATGGGCAGCCCCTGCCCAAACCCCACCGTGGTTTCTCCAGCAGAGCAATGTTTACAAGAGCGTTCCAAGGATATTTCTGCCTCACAAAAATCACCCTGAAATTGCAATTTGATTTGTTTATTCTTTATCCCTTTAAAAACGTGGCCGGAGTGTTGCTCTCAAGGGGTGATACGGTGTTTCAGTCTGAAGGAGGTGCATTTTCTGTTTGCTAATACCTTGTTTGGGTAAGGCCAGAAAGAATTGATGCAGGTTGAATGTATGAAAGGACCTGAGCATCTCAGATCCCTGCAATCATAGGAAAAAACAATTCTATATTTGGCCAACCACTTAAATTTGGTCAGCTTTGCTAGATAAGACATTGAATTTTTCATTTAGTCCGAGTTCCCATTGTTAAAGATTGTTACAGCCAATTGTTTGGTTATTGAAGTTATTATTTAAGTTCTTCTCTGTTAGTTCACTGGGAATATTTTGTTGTTTATATAGTTTTGCTGGGGATATGAGGTTGCAATTCCATCTGCATAGTGATAGATTTCTTTAAATCCACTTCTTTCAAAAAAACCCCATTTTCTATTAAGTTTACATATCTGAAATTTAAATTTCTGCATGCGAGATAACTATATTTTTAAGCTGGTTTATTTTTCTTTCCTGATGATATTACATCTTTGTCATTGACATACAAAATTTTAGGCCTGAACTAGCAGAGCAGTTGAATTTGCCTCAGCACCCTGACTTATTTGAAATGCTAATCATTTGCCTGCTGTTCACTTGGGTCCCTCTCAGTTATCTCGTGCTGTACACCCCAAATTCTGCCTGAATCTCTGGCTCATCTGTATGTATCTCTGAGCCGTGTTCTTTGCAGGTTTGGGAGGACAGCTACGTAGTTCTGTCGGAGTTGCTGTGGGGAGCTCACCCTTGATGTGCCATATCCTTGCTAGCCTGACTGGCTGTTCACTCTCTTCCTGTCTTTTTTGGGTTTGTCTGCTTGACACAAAAGAAATATTCAAGTGTGATTTAGTCTTTGTAGGCATTTTAAATAAGCGCGTGTTTTCTAGTCATTTCTTTATTTCCTTTTGCCTGCACCGACCTAGGGGGTGGTGTTGGATAAACAGAGCGAGGGTGAAACTGGGAATGTCAGGTGGCTGAAAGCTTGTTTTGCCTCCCTGTGTCTCCGACAGACAGCAGCCACGGCGAGATGGGCCAGCCAACGCTGACCATCCAGACGCACCCGTACCGCAGCTGCGAGCCCGTGGAGATGTCCTACCCCCGCGGGCAGTTCCAGCCCGCCATCCGAGTGGCAGACCTGCTGCAGCACATCACCCAGATGAAGAGGGGACAGGGCTACGGCTTCAAGGAGGAGTATGAGGTGAGAGGAACCTTTCTTCACGTGACTGAGTAGGGGAGTTTCGTTCACAAGGGATAGAAGCCTCGGAGGGGAGGGTAACTGGTTTTGAGAGCTTCTTTTCCTTCATTCACCCTCTTAATCCTTTTCTTTCTGATTTTGGTTTTGAGGGCAGGATTTTGCAGCACTAGCAGCCTTTGGAAGCCCTCTGTTCCCAGGAGAAGGTGACACTGTGCTGATCCCTCTGTCCCATAAAGAGCAAACAGTAAATATTCGGGAGGTGCTGAACCCAGCACAGGACGTGCAGTCCCGCAGCCCCTTCCTTATCGATGTGCTTTCCTTGAGCAGTGTGAGCCAGGCTGTGAGGAAAGGAAGGGGTTTTGCCTGAGCTTTTTGGGAGCTCCAAATGCTCGCTCATAATTGATCACATTAAATCGCAGCACAACGACCTGAATGCAGAATTGTCAAGTCAAGGGCAGGTATTTGTGTAGCTTCAGTGAAGGTGAAGTTTTCCAATATGATCAAACCTCTGGCTCGGAATGGGCTTGGCTGACATCCTCTTCCAACTCCACATGAGGAGAGGAGTAAAGGGTAAGCTGGAAAAATGAAAGCTGCCCTCTTTCCCCTCACCTCTTCCCCCTGCAAGGTGGAATGACCAGGAATGTAATCCACATGACCAGAACACATGATGTTGGGGATGATTTGGAAGAGGAAGACACATTTAGAGCAGAGCAAACAGAGGAGGGAAATAGCATCAAACATATGTGAGACTCAGCTCTAGCAAGCGATAATTATAATGAATGTAGTAAGCTCGTGGGAAGGCAATAAGCAATTAATATGCATAGTGGCATTAAAACTATTTTAAAATAATGTAACAGCTGTGAAAATAAGTTACTTAATGAAAACAGCTCACTTTTCTACCCTGCAAGTGAGAGTCCATGGGGTTTGTGTCCTCAGTGCTGGGGTTTGCTGTAATTGAGAGCCTGTCTTTTCCTGGTCCTCAGCAGGGAGCACTTTTTTAATCAGATGGCATCAAAGACTGTCATAGCAAATGTTTCTGAAACTGTGTGTTAACCAGGTCTAGGCACTCTTGCCCCATAATCAAGCGTGCTAATTAAACTATCAATATAAAGAGCTTTGTTTAATATTGAAAAAGGGTAATAATTCTCTGAGGAGATTTACTTAGCCCCCCCTTGGCCTCCATTTCCATGAGGAGTACCCAAAACTACATTGAGCTCAATTACAGATGCCCTAAGACCCAGTTCTTGATGTTCAAGAAGAAAACAGGTGCTGGCATATATGTAATTTTCTGGCGCTGGCATCGGTAATTATCAAAATAGCACATTAGCATGAAAAATGTCAATGCAACTTTCAGCTCCACGAGCTCTGCCTTTCCCAGAAAGTGCTGTCTGCAGACGTATATAACGATGATGACATTACACAGATTTGCATAATTCCTTTCTTCACAAGGATGGCCTGGAGAACGCCACAAGCTCACAAATCCCCTGCGCCGTCCCACCCTTCCGTCAGCCGTAATCGCAGGCGTTTTCCACGGTGGGATTTCGGGGTTGGAGCACGGGCTGGAGGCAGCACTTCAGCTCCTAATAGCAGCAGGGAGGATGTCAGGGAGCGTGAGAGCTCCTGGAAGGTGGGAGGTTTGAGCTGGCTGCGAGTGGGGGCTCAGCCTGAGATCTGCAGGAGCACAGAGCTGCAAAATTGGCTTTGCAAGACGCTTTGCAGAGCAGCTGATAAAATCTCGAGAAAGAATTTGATGTCTCTTTTAAAATGTGTTTTCAGACACTAATATCAGTGTCACCTCCAAATATGCTCTTCTTTTTTTCTTCTAAGGAGCTGATTTTATACTTACTTAGCAAATTGATGGCATAAATTGCAGCCTGTTTAGTGACATGTTACCAAATAATTTTACTCTCATGAAAAATCACTTTGAACGGAGCATATCAGTCACACATGACAATCTCTTATCTCTGTGTGTTCCCATCTCCGCCGAGTAACCTGGAAATTGCATTCCATCTTTGTTTAAAGGATGCTTGCACCTACACGTTGGAGCACAGGCAGCCTTGTTTTGCTGAGGACATCTAGAAAAATATTCCTGGTAGCTCCAGGCAGAGCTGAGAAGCAGGATGGGATTGTGTGAGGGGTGTCAGTGCTGGTGTGAAAGGGTGATAACTGGGTGTGAATAACGGGGGAATCTGTCAGCTCTAACTCATGTCTATGTTATTTTGGGGCTGCACCTGAGGGCAACGTGGGACTTTGGGCCTTTTTGGCTGCTGCTTCTGTTCAGTGATGAAACAGGTGCAACAGAAGAGAAAAATCTGTCAGTGGCGCTGGGTGTAGATGGCACGGTTTGGGATTAGGAATAGCCATAAACGTTTAAACGGGACACATTCAAATGTCACCAGCTCCTTTTCCACAACACATCAGCTCTGATTTGCTGGGAGCTGTGGGACCAGTCCCACAGACTTATTGCGAGCACCAATTACTGGCTAAGGTGATAATAAGCTTAATTATCCAAACTCATTTTCCATTATGATTTAGGATGTCACTAACGCACATTCTCCTGCTGCATTACTGAGACTGTTTAGTTATTTTAGGTTTTGTGGCTCCTTCCCCAAGCATCTCAGTACTGAGAGCCTTCAGCTTGTGGAGGTCACCTCTGGATTTTAACCCTTTAATTTATGCCTACACAATTTCATGTGGCCAGAAGAATAGAGCTGGTGGTCTGGGCTATGATGGGACACTGCAAAATAAATGGCTGAAATAACTTTTTTTTTCAGATTATATACTTTAGCCCATTTAGTTTTTAATTCTGGCTCCCAGCAGATTTGTGGGAACAGTTTTTCCACCACTGCTGAGAAAAGAATGGCTTCAGGGAGAGGGCCAGGACTCCGTGGCACACTTTGGGATGAACAGGAAGGCTTTGAATCGATGCCGTTGCCTTTGGCAGCAAAACTGCAGCATTGAGGTGGATCAATGCGAATGAAGGATTCGAGGTTTTGTATTTAAATTAAAAGCAAACAGCAAACTAACGAAATGCATCCATCCAAAATTTTAATTGGCTTGCAGTGAGCCTCAGTTTAATGGGAACACTTCAGTTACGTCTGGGCTGTGGTGCTTAGGAAGCTTGATTGAGATGAAGCTGACTTTGAGAGATCTATCCTTGTAATTTCAGCTAAAATTTAGATCAATTTAGTTTAAAAAGCTTCTCTGTAACCTAAATTCCACTGGTGGGAAGATATTTCAGTATAAATTTCACAAAACTTCTCTAAGAGAAGTTTAGAGAGTTTCAGAAGTAGAAAAAGCGTAAAATTCAAGTGTAGTTTTTTTGAACACTAAAATTCTGCTGTTACCAAGTCAAAGAAAGAAGGGGGAGCATTTCCTGTGAAAAAATGGATTAAATACCAGTGCCTGAGTGATCTGTCCTGATTTAACATTGCTGATAATGCAGATAGAAACAGGACTCTTTTTACAATTATGGAGATACTTAGTGTACCAAAAAAACCTGAAGGAACAAAGCCTTAGCTGTGCTCCTCATTTTCTGGATGCAAGCCAATTATAATCCATGTCCTTGCCTTTATTTTTAATGTAGTTCCAGTTCTTGGTGCTGCATTCTTAGGGATCTCATGGGCAGGTTATTTGGGCTGTACATGGAATTACTCCAGTTTCTTCATCTGATGTTTATAAAAGTAGGGATATAAGGGGTGCCCCTGCAAAGGTGGTTTGTGTTCCTCCCCAGCCAGAGCTGTGCTCCTTCCCTTCAGAGCTGGTCAGTCCTGTGGAAAGCAGGGATTTCTGTGGTATTGAATGAGACGAAAAATCCTGGACTCTTAAATCTTTGGAGGCTCTATCAGCAAATATAAAAACATCAATTTCAGTGGAGAATTGCATGCTCAAACCAAATGAAAGGATACGGTTTGTTGAAAAGGGATTTATTGGACCTGAATATATTTTATCTGGCCAAGATAGCTTCTCCCATGTGGAAGCCATGAGAAAGGATTTTCTTTTATTTCTTTTTCTTTTCAGATGGCTCTGATTAGGTGCCTAATGACTGTTGCCATTCTCCGGTCAATCTGCTGTAATTCGATATTAGTGGAAAAATAAGGCACCTTTTTCCCTGATCTTTGAAGATGAAAATGAGCCTTCTTCACCTCTTTTCTTTCGCTGGGGGATTTTTTTTTGTGTGTGTGGGTTTGTTGGTTGGGTGTTTTTCCTCAGAAGATGAGCTGCTCTTTGGAAACATCAGTCTGCAATGGAAATATATGTGTGATCAAAGCCCTCACCAATTACAGAGCTATTACTCTTTCTCCTGGGCTTTTGAATAGGAACTCGGTGTCCCTGTCTTTGTCAGCAGAGCTCGTGGCAGTGCTGCAGTGCCTGACATTTTCTGTCCTGGAACCCTTTGGGGGAAATTCACAGCGATCTGCTCTGCCAGGGGTTTGCTCACATTAAGTTTAATTGTAACGTCAGTGTTGTAGATCCTAATTGTGTCTCTCTGCTATTGCATTCAGGCACATAATAGACCTGGGTGGCTTGTGAAGATGAATATAAATTCATTTTCTAGCACAGCTGTGTCAAACTACCCGCTGCTGGCTCAGGCAGATGTGATTCTACAACAACTGTGGTATAAACCCTCCAGAATTCCCCAGGGACCAGAAATAATAAAACTTACAATGATGTTTTTAGTGATGTGGAATCGTGTTAGGGGGTACATCTCGGAGGAGGCAGATCTATGGAGGCAGTTCAGGAGGGGCTGTTCTCTTCTCCCATGGTTTTTCCAAGGAAGGCAAGACCATCCTCCAGCCTTGTCCTTTGCCAACTGCTGCTTTCCAGGCTCTGCCTTGAAAATCCCTCCTGGACGTGTCTCCAGGATAAAGTGGCTCATTCGAGGGTGTCCAGAATCGTTGTAGGGCTGAGCTGCAGGTGGGGTGGCACTATGTGCTGCCAGTTCCTTTCCTCCCTCCTTCCTCAACTAAAAGAGCAGATTTTAGGGAAATGGCTGTTTATTCTCGTGCTTCATGAGCATGCTTTACCTCATTTTTCCTCTCTTTCTTACACATGATCTAAAACCTTGAGCTGCTTTATCTTTCCCCAGAGAAAAGCAGCGAATGGCTTGTATTGCATCACCCATTAGTAACACAGAAATAGGTGAAACCACTCTGTTTTCAGCTTAAATATGAAAGGCTGAGCGCCAGGTTTCAACCATTGGGTTTTCCTAGAGGTGTAGTCAAATGAAATCTACCCAGGCTTTGTTCTGCAGGGGGAATGAGGTTAACCTGTGACTGTGCAGCCAGAAGCAAATTCCCCTGATCTTTTTATGTGAGAAGTAGCAGGAGGAAAATGATTCTTGGCTGGCAGAAGCCAAGAGATGCGAATGGTCTGCACCGAGCTCTGCTTTTGCCATTGGTGGAGGTGCCTTTTCCTCACCGACAGCCGTTTCCTTGGTCAGCCGCTGAATTATGCAGCTCCTTTATTTCTGCCCTGCTCTTCTTCTTTAGGCCTCTTCATCCACCTGAAGGCATTGGCCAGATTTTTTAAAACCCTCCCTAATTGTTTATTTTGCAGGCACTCCCCGAGGGGCAGACGGCGTCCTGGGATACGGCCAAGGAAGACGAGAACCGCAACAAGAACAGATATGGAAACATAATCTCCTGTAGGTGTAAATTCACATTAAACTGAGCATCCTGTAAGATCTTACACGTGTACTGTGGAGAAGGGTGTGTTTGAGAAGCTCACCAGGGGCTGGCTAACAGTGCTGAGCGTTCAGTCTGCTTGTTACAGGCTCTATTCCTGGGATTTATTTTATTTCATGTTTTTTCAATCCTTATTTTACATAACATGGTACAAAACCGCATGATGTTACACATTTTCTGTCTGCCTTGCTTTCTGCTTTAGGTTTGTAGCTTAAGGGCTAAATCCTTTTGTCACTTTTTATGTGATGATGTCCATTTTCTGTCTATTTTCACTACAAAACCCAGAGCTTCCAGTGCCACAAAAGGGAGCACAAAGGAGCTGCAGATAGATCAGATTTTTAGCTGTGGCTCAGAGGCCAGGTTTTCTCCTTCCTTGCGGCCAGTAGCCAGTGGAGCAGTCACTGCTTGTCCCCAGAGAGCTGGTTTGAAGGGTGGGAAAAGCTTAACTTCTGCCTCAGAATCATAATAAGGCAACTGAAAATGCACTAAAACTTCTTGGTTCCCTTCTTTCAGTGATCAGTTCCTGTTGATGTTACAGGAATATCGATACATAGCAGAGCTGCAGGCCAGGGAAGACTCCACTAAACCATTTAGGTCAGCTTTGTTCTCCAAAGCAGGACCAAATTCACCTTCCTCATTTTTGTCAGATATTTGCGAAGCTTCTTCCAAAGTTGCTCTCCAAAGCCGAGCTTTCCACAAGCTCTCCAGGCAGTTCACCTGTGTTTCATTATTCCTGGTAATGGCTGGGGAGAAGAGGTGTGAGAATTAAATCCTTTCAAGGGCTGCTGAGCTGCATCAAGTTGGAGAAGCCAAGCTTGAGACCATCAGAACAAGAAATCAGAATAGAAATGAACGTGCCACGGATTTTCATGACTGGGAAGATCTATAGAATGCTCTAAGAGCAAAATTAAGTCATGCTGAGTGATATATTTCGTACTGTATTTTTTCTTGGGTTAAAAATGTATTTTCTGTAGAACAAATAGATTTTACAAAAAAATTAATTTAAAAAAATGAAAAAAAAACCCCAACTAAAAACCACCAAAACCAAAACAACAACAAAAAGAAAACCAATAAAACAACTTCTTCATAAAGAAACCTCCCTTTACACATAACTGCTCCTCTCTTTGAAGCCTTGAAATAAATGATTCATGTGGCAGTTTTGGGGAATGACATAGAACAGCTCAGCTCAGGGACCCCATGGTAAAGATGAAGGAATCTGGAAATGAAGATTGAAGTTGGTGAGCCCTGATGTGATCCCAGTTCTGCTGCTGGCTTTGTGTTGGTCGTGAGCAGGACACCAAGTTCACCAGTGTTCTCTGTCCATGTGGAAAATGGAAGTGACAGTACTGGAATATTACAATTAGCATGGAAGTTGTCTCCCTTAATTTCAGCTCCACCTCGCTGTGAGCTTTCTGTGTCCTAGTGGCAAAGAGAGGCCTCCAGGCAGAGGCTCTATTTACCTGTCTATACAATTAACCTCAGTTAAATGAGTCTAAGACAGATGAATCGTCCAGCTATAAGCACTGGATTGAAAGTGGAAGTACCATGGTGTGATATAAGGAAGGAAACGTGGAAGACTTTGTTTCTCTGTATGATTTTGAGGAAGCACTTGGCATAATTCAAAAGTGGAGGTGAAGAGGCAAAACTGTGTGCAAAAGCCTCCAGCTCATTTGTGTTGAACGTGGTCGTGAAGAAAACCTTGCACTGCAAGTGAAATGTGAGGAGTTCAGGAAGCAAAATCAAGGATGATAAATGGGATGCTATCTGAGAGGAAGGTGTTCACAAAGACAAATTGTTGTCTAACGAAGAGTGACGTGAGCCTTTTAGCTCTAAATATAAATACAGCAGCAGTGCAGATAGGAGGTGATGAACCTGAAGAAGGGAATGCGAAATGTAATCAGAGCTAAGGAACAAGAATCTGCACGGTGTGAAGTGTCAGAAAAGGAGCTCAAGTTTGAGGAGTGTTGGGAAACATTTCGGAATGGGGCTGAGAGGGTGGAGTGGGCTTTCTTCTCTTCAAATGCATATCAGAACAAAGAGCTTGAGGAGGAGACAAGGGCTCTTTTAAAAGACAGAAAGGAGAATTTAGAAATACACAATAATGATATTGAGAAGTCTCAGAAGGGAGAAGGAAAGAAAGATGCCTAGGGAAGGAGCATATCATTCACCAGACATTTCGTAAAACCATTGCAAAGTTATCAGCTGAGCCTGGAGCCAGACCCCACTGGTGGGCGAGTTGGGCAAACTCCCCGAGCAAAGTCAGGGGCAGGATCCAGAGCAGAGGATGGAGAGCAGAGCTGAGAATAGCAGGGCAGTCGTTCCTTCCAGGCAGGTCATGAAAACAAATCGTGCTCTGTGGGTACAAACTGGGCCAAAGCCTGAGCAGAGGAGGTAGAACACAGTTGTACCCTGAGCTGTTTTGCTGTACTTCAATTGTAGTGGCTGGTGAAACCCAGGGCAGGCACTGGTTGCCCCTGCCAGTTTATTTGGTAAAGGCTGCACGTGGCAATTAACATCATTTATTTAACCATGGCTGCCATTCCATCACTCCTGGAACAACAAACCCCCTGCCTTTTGGGGAGTGAATTGGAAAATCAGGTTTTGCTCTGACTTCTGCAGCGGCTTCGGAGCCTGGTGTTAAAATGTGGGTTTGTAAGCCCTCGCAATGAGTAGCATTGCTCAGTGAATCACAGCAGATTAGATCTTGTCTTTACGGCCTCCTGGGTAACAGCACAGTTACAGGACTGTTTTACTGCCTCACCGCTCTCCCAGAGCTGCATTAACATCGTGCCTCTCTCTGAAAACCTGGATCACACTGCCAGCCCCAACACCTGCTCCTCTTACATTTGCAAACCAAAGCTGCAGACCAGCCTGAGAGCTGATCTGTTCATGCAGAGGAGGGCCAAGAGAACTCAGAGTGCTCTCCCAGCTTCTCATGGTTCCCTCCCATCTGTAGCAGTTTTTGGAGCAAGAGAAAAGGTGAGCAGTGGATTTGGGGTCTGCATGAGCACAGAAATCCACTGTGGATGGTGGGAAGATGCACAGTAATGACACAGACTTACCGTGCTGGAGGAAACTGCCCTGCTTGAACCTTTTATTTTATGAACAGAGTCTCTGAGCTTTGCTCCTGCACTTTTACAAAAGCTGTAACAAAGGCAGTTGTGGAGATGCCAGGTGTTTCTTTAGGGGGCAAGCGTAGGCAGTGTACCCATTTATGTGCTGAAGCAAAATGATTTAATTCTGCTTTAGGGCCTAGATATTGAGACCTTCAAAGAGCATCAGAAAGTGGCTGTTGGAGGAGGGATGTTGAGCTGAATCTATTACAGAGAAGAGAAAATGTCCAGAAGCTATATGGGACCTTTGTTTCTATTTGATTTCTCTCCATCTTGCCCAGATTCAGAGCCATTACATTATAGGAGAATAAAAACTCTCAGATGAGAGCTGAGGACGAGAAGAGATGGGATTGTGTTTTGCTTCAGCTGATGGAGAGCGCTTTCTGTGCCTTTCTTTTCCCACTGAGGCACCCTGGGTTTGAAGTCTCATGATGGTCCACTGAAAACTGTGGACTTGGTGACAAAAGACAGTAGAGAAATTTGCTTTGTTTCCTTCATGCTCTGACTGCCGTATGCCTTGGATTGGAAACTCTGAATTAATCGGAGAATTTTGGGGTGGAAGAGATGAAGAAGCTTTCAGCTGGCACACAGGTGCAGAGCACTTCTTGCCCACAGACAGGGATAAGGCATAAAATAAAAAACCCTGCATAGAATTCCAGACTGGTTTGGGTTGGAAAGGACCTTAAACCCATCCGGTTCCAGCCCCTGCACTGGCAGGGACACCTTCCACTGTCCCAGGGTGCTCCAAGCCCCGTCCAACCTGGCCTTGGGCACTTCCAGAGACGAGGCATGAACAGCTTGTGCCGGTGCCTGACGTCAGTATTGGATTTAGAACAGAGATCTTTCAACTTCCAAGCATTTTTATTCCATGATTTCTTCAGTGGTGCCCAAACTCTTGCACGTCTGTGCGACACCCATGGAATTTGATCCTGACAGGATGGGATTTATCACACCTGGATGTTACCCAGCTCTCATGGCACAGCCCAGGGTCAGTGGGGGCAGAACAGAGTGAGGGCAAAGCATCCTTTTGTCCCAGAACTGGGCTGAATCTCCAGAGCTGCCTGTGCTTCTCCCTTGCCTGCTGAGGAACCCTGGCAGGCAGTTTAGACGAGCTGTGTAATGTTTAGATGGCAAAAGTTGTGCGAGATTAATCCAGTTCTGGTGTCAAAATGAGGTGAGGAAAAATTGCAATGATACTTCAAATGATCACTAATGGGAATTTTGACAGGAGTTTAAAACGGTAACAATTTCGTGCTAAAATGGGAGCACAGAGCCTTTCAGTGAAATTCTTGTCATTTTTGAAGTCTGTTTTAAGACCAATTTTCAGTCAAACTACTCTTCATATAAATTTAGAGTTCTGCTAACTTGCAGAAGGACTGTAGCAAACAGGGAGAAATAAAACTATTTACACATTCGTTAAAGATTTTTCTATTTTTTTGTACTCCTGAATGCAATTTTTTTTTCTGTTTTTCCCTCCATTTTTAATATTTCTTAGAGTCCATTTATAACACACAGGGGTATCATGTCTGATAAATTTGGTGAAGAGTTGAGCAACACTTCCATTTCAGTCTGCAAAGAATGATGTGTCCTTGGCTGGAGGAGGCCAGTGGATAAAGAGAAGAATCAGGAATCAGTTTTAACCACTGGGAGAAGATATAATAAAGGCATTTGCTGTTCTTTAAATAGCCCTTTAAAGTCTGTAGGCAAAAAACTTAAGTACAAGATTCTTACTACTAAGAGCATAATAATTTGCCTTTTTTTTTTTTTTTTTTAAGTCAAATCCCAACGTTTTTTGTGGAAAAAAGAGATTTACAGGGGAACTTATTTTAGGAACTTTTATCCAGACTGTTCTCCTAAACTTTTGAACAAGGTTAAAGATACCATTAAGACATCATTAATATTTTGTGTGCTTCGCATATACACAGACTTTTTTTTCTTCTGCACTGTTCTTACTTGTAAGAGCAATAAATCTCCCCGAGGAATTAATCTCATTTTAGTAAAATATGCAATGAAATATTTTGAATTCTGTCTTCCAAAAGCAAAGTTCAGCTTAAAGCATTTTTCATTTGGTCCCAAAATATGATTAGAACTGAATGTCTCCTTTTAAAACAAAAAAATAGCATTAATCTTCAGTTAAATTTCTTCATCCCTTATGGTTTTTTCTTCATCCTTCATGTTTTTTCTTATTGGCTTATTGGCTTTCTTTTTCTTTTTGGCTTAAAAAAAAAAAAGGAACAAGGGAAACAAACCAACAACACTTTTTTGCACCTACAGAGCATCTTTTCCTCAGCCATAATTACCCATAATTGCCTGGAATCATGGCCCTGCTCTGCAGTCTGCTTCCCAGGTCTTCCCCGCTGAGCTCCCTCCAGACGTATTCACCCTGCCTGGTTTAACTTTCTGTCCAAAGGGTGCTGAAACTTAATTTTGACATTTGGCTCCATTAAATGAGGACAGGCAGGTGCTCCCTCCGGGGTTATTCAGAGCGCTCCAGCTACAGCCATTGTCTGTGTCCCTCACTCAAAAATGAACCCGAGATTCTTTTCCCCTGTCACTGGGAGCATTTTTGGTCTCATCATTTGTAGTTGTGTTGTTGCAGTGAGTTGAGACTTCCATAGTGGTGTTCTCCAGGGAGGAGTCAGTAAATGTTCCCCTCCCAGGCATTTGCTCCAGGGTTTGCTTTTCTTTGCTTTTGTTCCCTGTGGCTCCTAACAAGCTCAGTTTGCTGCCTGGAATTGCAAGTGTGAAATTGTCTGCGGGAGTTTCCCTGTATTTCATCCACATGTCCGGTTTAATCAGCTCTTTGTCTGTCTCGGCAAATTGCTCTAAGTATAAATTCTTTTTTTGTCAGTCTGACCACATGATTTACTGCGACTCCTCGTGCAGTTGCCTTGAGTGCAGGTAATTGGGAACATCAGCACTCAGAGAAATATTCCCCCTTCCCTGTGTCTAAAAGGTGATATTTATTAATACAAATATAGCAGAGCTTTTGATGGATTCACCTGCAGAACCTTCTTTGAATGCAGATATGGGATTTGATAAACGCAGCAATGTGGTTGTATTTTTTTAGGTGTGTAAGTCTCACCCAAAGAATGAGCAGAGTAGAATCATTCCTTTACATAGCCGAATGAATATTTAATATATATCCAAGTCTTGGTTTTCAGAACGGCTCACACATCTGTCTTCACAATTATTATCTGATTCTACATTTAATTAAGACATGACTAAACCCCTTTTGACTGAGTTACTGCAGAATCACACCTCATATATTTATGTTTCATCGCTATGATTCTTTTTAATTGAATGTAAGTCATGCTCAGGCCTGTGTTTTGCAAAGTGCTGCTAAACATTAATGCTGCTCTGACTGAGAGCTACGCTCCATAGAGCTGGTGGGGAGGAAATAAACTTAATGGACTCGATATTATACTTCTTTTAAAAAAGCATTTAAAAATGAGCACAGCATGGCCAGCAGTGACCCCCATAACCCAGTAGCCTCTGCCGAGCAACTGGCCCTTAGAAGCAGTTCTGCAATTAACTGCATGCCAGTGCTGGGATTGCCAGAGCAAATCACATCAGCAGCCTGGCTCTGGAGTATCGCCTGTGACAGAGCCCAGCACCAGCTGTTCCAGAGAAAGATCAAAATATTCCCCTGGTGGAAAATCATGACATAATCTGCCCGCTGGGGTAGTTCCTTTCTGCATCTGAACTGTGGAGCATGCTGGGAGATGGAAAGATTGATCTCTGCTATTTTATTGCCTTATCTAAAGTAACTTTGAATCGCCTCAAAAAGATGAACATTTCTGATTTTGTTGGTTTTTTCCAACGCTGCCTCGATGCCATTTTGCTGCCATGAGTTCTGTGGATTACATAAAGGAAGGTTGCTCTGATTTAATTTGTATTTCCTTCCAGTTTCTGGGGTTTTCCATTTCTTGTTTGCAGGGTTTCATTGCCATTTTACCCTCTCTGATCTTTCATACCTCTGTCGTTATCTATTTAATGATGTCCTGGTCTTGCCAGTTTTAGTTCTTGCCTCAGTTTCCATAGATCAGGTGACGCTAAGAGAGTTCGTAGCTTCCAAGCAGGAAAATGGTTTTTGTCATGGAGATACACCCTGCAAAGATCTGTCCCCAAACTCCCAAACCAGGCAACATTTGGGACCAGTCTCAAATCTCCGTAAGGATTATGGTGACAGCAGTGAATTTAATGAACACGGAGCATGACTAACGTAAGGATCTAAACATTACATCTTCAACACAAAACAAAGGGCTTTTAGGAACAGGAACACATGTGATGTTATCCCATTTTTTATTATTCTAAGTATTCAATTATTCAATTACTATGGTGGGATTTTTGAGGCCAGGAGTTGCACTTTGCGTGTCCCTTCCAGCTCAGGGTATTCCAAAGTTCTGTGATACCACACTTGCAGCAGTCAGCAGATAAAACAGGCCACTTAGAAACTCCTCTTTATCGTTACTGTCACTTTTTTTCCCTTTCCTTCCTTCAGATGATCACTCAAGAGTGAGATTGCAGCTGCTGGATGGGGACCCTCACTCCGACTACATCAACGCCAATTACATCGACGTAAGGCTCCTGGCCATCCCCCCTGTGACAAACCCGCCTGTGACAAGCCTGCTTAGGAATTTGGTGCCTCTGACACAGGGACAGGCTGTGGATCTGATAGGAATGGCAGCTGAACGTTGTACAAACATCGTGTTGTGACAGGGAGAAGGTTCTCAGTCTCCAGTTTATTTTGTCTGACCAATCTGGGCAGATGGAGACTTCCTGTGTTTGACAGATCCACCAGTATAAGTGGGATGTGAGCTAAATACTGGATGCAGAAATCAATATCAGCCCCTCACAATAGCATTGGTAGATATCTGAGACTTGCCAACTACTCACCAAGTTGTGGTGCAGAAGGCCTGTATGTAAACAGACTGACTTTTTTTTAAGTGTTATAAAATGACATTGGAAAAGCAGCCTGTGTCTCACACAGAGTGATGCAGTGAACCTGCATTTCCTGAATGCAGCTCCTAAGTCACAGCAACAGGAAATGTTTAGAATAGTTTCTTGGAAGGATAAAAGATGCCCTCAGAATTTTCAGAGACAAATTCATCCCTTTCTTCTTTTCAAACAAGAAGATGCAGTCTTCTGCCTATCTGCTTTCAGAGTTACCCTCAGGTAACACAGGACTTGTGTTTCTTTGTGGAAATAGTTAAAAAGTGTCCCATTCCTGTCGTGTCTTTGGCATAAAGAGATTGTATTATTCAGCCTGAGGGAAATACCCTAAATCTCTTAAAATCTCTCAGGGCAGCCCAGTTTCCCCTTCATTCATTCATTCATTCCATAACCAGTTAATTATAATGTATCACATATTTATACACTGTCAGAGAGCAGCAGTTGGCACCTGGAAAGCATCAAACCTATTGTGGGCTTTGTCTGAGCTGTGATCTCACAGACACTCATCTATTTTCTTTTTTCTCCCAGGGCTACCATCGGCCTCGCCATTACATTGCAACTCAAGGCAAGTTCATTCTTGTATGTGTAAATATTTGCAAACCCACTGCTGGTTTCCACTGTTGTAGGAGCTATTTATGGGGTGACATCATCTGTTTTGGGGAACGTCTGAAAATTTGTTATATGGACAACAAAGGGAAGGATAGAGAACTTTCCAAGATCTTTAAGGCACTCAGACTTAAAATCTCAGCTGCAGGAATAAAAAATGCCATGGACTTAGAGGTGACGGTACAGCCTAGAATGTGTCCTTTGTGCATGAAGTGTGAGAGGAGAACTACAAGGGACTTTGTGGGTCTTGGGTTTACCTTCTGGAGTGAAATTGCTTGAATAAACAGTGAATAAGCAGTGTGAATAAGCTGTGACTGATGAGCCTTCGAGGGGAACTAGTAGGAAATGCATTTGAACACCACCTTCTGTAAGTTACTTGATGAGTTTCCTGTAAGAAAGGAAATCAGGTCAGGGAGAGGCTCTAGACTGACAAACCTCTTGTGAGCACTGGTTGGTTGGCTATTGGAACCTGAAATTTTTGGAGGGGAACTTCAAAACAAGGCTTATTTCTGCATGTTTCCTTCCTCCTTTGTAATTAATCAATATTGAAGTGTGCAATGGGGGAAGGTTGGTGCTGCATCAGGTGTGAATTACAACACAGCCTTAATTGCAGGTCCAGTGTAGGGTACATCCGTGTCCCATCACTTATACACAGCTACCTCCTGGAGCCATCCCAGCTGTCACCATACCACCATCACCTCTGTGAACCTTAAATACCTGCTGTGAGGAAGGGTCTGACCTCCCAGAGAGCTCCAGGCTGTTCGTCTGTAAGCCTGAATCACAGAGGGATGCTCTGAGAGGGAGAGCAGGATCCCGTGGGAACAGGACAATGGCTGGAGAACAGCTGGAAGGGGTTCTTGGCATTCCATGCCCTCTCTGGAGATGTCCTTTTTGTCTTCTCTCCTGCCCCAGGGCCGATGCAAGAGACAGTGAAGGATTTCTGGAGAATGATCTGGCAAGAAAACTCTGCGAGTGTTGTCATGGTCACCAACCTGGTGGAAGTGGGCAGGGTAAGGTGACACTCCCAGTGTGTAAAGCCTGGCCAGGGCTGGGTTTAACACGGAGCTGCTGCTCAGGAGAGCTCAGCAGCAAAATGCCTTTTGCTTCCTTCACTAAGGAAATTAATTCAGCCACTCTGGGATTTTCTGTAAAAAGCTGGATTTTGTTGGCTGCTTCCCTTCTAGACTAATAAGGATCGTGTTCCTGCTGTAAGTCTGGGCTTTGGCAGAGTTATACAAATTTATGCTGGCTCACAAGCTGTCTCCTTAACCAGTACAGAAGGAAAAATGTATTTCTGTAATAGTTACTCCTTATCTGATGATTTGAATATTCCTCTAAAAATCCGGAGGAGTGAGGATGTGTGACTGGTGCTCCAACTATCAAAAGACCTTTTTACATGAGAGTCCAAAGCCTGGAGTTCCTGAGGTCACTATTCCTGGTGGTTGAGGTTTTTGTGGATCCTGGGACCACCCAGCGGTGTTGGTGTCCTAAACACCCACCAATTCCCTCTCCTGGACTGACCTGGACCAGCAGTCCAGGTGCCAGCATCCAGGTCCAGACATCCCTGTGCCAGCAGTTCCCAAAGCCCAGCATGGGGCCCAACGTGGATAACTCAAAAGGTGTAGGCTAAACCTCAGGGAACAAGAAGGCAGATTGTCTGGGGTGGCTTTCCCCAGCATGGTTTTTGTTTTAGAGACTTTCTCAGCCAGCAACTGGAGTTCTTAAAAAATTTTGTCCTGATGTTTGTCACTTTCCATTGCTTTGGTACTGAGAAAAATCTAAATGATCGTTTACTCAGAGCCATTAGTAATTCAGCTGCTTTGTGTTTGATTTCCCTTAGATCTCATGGTTGAATGCCAGCTGCTTCTGTTCATTTATTGCTATTTATTCTATTTTACCTTCCACTGACACTTCAGTTCAAAATAAATGCCTCTGTGTAAAAGAAAAAACCCCAAACAACAAAAACCCACAACAAACCTACATTAATCATATTTAATATTCATAAAACCCCTTTCAATTATGACTGGAACTGGAACATGAAGCCTGCTTTGCAGCAGCTAATTGCTCCAGCTTTAGGTATTGTTCCACTCTTTCATGCTAGAGTATTTAATAACCTGATAGTCTTTGTTAGCCTAAATATCCCTTCTGGAACTTCACAGCCTTGCTTTTATTTCTTCTGGTAGTTTTGCACATGGCTCCTAGGACTGGCTAAGCTGGGATATGTTTACCTGCTCAGGAGATTTCTCTCTTGAGCCTTAGTTGAAGCCTGTCACAGCTGGTAAAATGCCGAGTTTGTGTCCACATCTGATAAAGAAATCTCAGAGTCAAACAAATTTAGTGTCCCAACATGTATCCCACAATCCCCATGAGCTGAAATTCTTTGGCTAAACGGAGAGAGTTCAGAATTACAGGAGCAGTAGCACAGATTTTTCTCAAAAGGGATGGTGGTGGTGACTGTCAGGTGTTCTGTACATCTGATATGGGCAGGGCAGGTCTGGAAATTCAAAGACTTAAAAAAGAAATAAATCTAAAAGCATCCTTTGCATTTGTATGGACAACAAAGGGAACTTTTAAAAAATCCTGCTTGTGGTTTCTATGTATGGCAAAGGAATTTTGTTCTAATTTATACAGTTAATTTTGGCAATTCTGCACATCAGAAGAAAGCCTGATTTGCATTGGCTTCAGCTTGAAAGTGGAGGAAAATGTAGGTCAGCTCTGACTCAACCTGAACTAGTTCCTCTCAATATTTTCCTTTTCCCCCCAGGTGAAGTGTGTTCGGTACTGGCCGGATGACACAGAAGTCTATGGAGATATTAAAGTCACATTGATTGAGACAGAGCCATTGGCAGAGTATGTCATACGTACCTTCACTGTCCAAAAGGTAAGGAGGTCTTCAGGCAGCTGACATTGTGACACACTCTTCATCTGTGTTCAGAAACCCTGGGAAACACATCCAGAACTCTCTCGGAGATGGGAGCTGTGCTATTTGGACAGGCTTCACTTCAGCAAACTAAATTTTTGACAGGGATTCCATTTTTGGACAAATGATTTTACAGGAACATCTTGATGTAGCCACAGAAGTAGAAGCCACAGTGCATAAAGTTTAGCTGCATCCAAAAAGCCAGCAGATAGCTGATGGTATGCCAGGAATAATAACTGCCTTGTTTCACAGTGGCAAATGGCAGAGGAAAAAAGGTACCAGTCAAACTGGATGCCAGGCAGGGTCCCCTTTCACCAGAAATGAGAACATAATAAAAGCAAGAGTATAAAAACTATCCCCAAACCAGCAGGATTTGGAAGATTTTGTTACTTGTAATTAGAAACTGGAAGTCTAAGTGTCAGAGTATTCCAGGTCTGTCCAAATTACTTTCCAAACACTCAGTAAGTGGTTTTAAAGCGTTTCCAAAATTCCTGCTCAATGAACTTCAGCCACACTGGGAATATGGTTTTGGTTTTCTGATACATCAGCTCCATATTTCATTAAATCACTAACAACTTGGTGAGAAATGCTAATACCAAAATCTGACTGGCTAGAGGAGCTGCTGCTGGATTCCACCCCCATTTCCTGTACAATAAAACACAGCTGACCCACAGTTCTGGGTTACCCTTTGCAGGGCAGATAAAGGTGTGATTTTCACCTACCAACAACTCGCTCTCACCAGAAAAGGTGGTTCTGGATACCAATTTCTCTCCTTTTCACTGCCAGCAGTATCCCAAGCTGAGAATTTTTGGCAGGAGGTGGCAAAAACCTGCTGTTACCTGGGGCATGCCCACTCTCGAGATGTTCATTCCCCAGGCTTTTGCTTCAATGCCTCAAACAGGATTTAAGAGTGAATTCTGGGCGGTTTATGGCTGTAACACAAGAGGATGTGGGTAAACACAGCCATGGGGTGCTGGGGCTGAGGTCACGCTGATGAGCTGGGTTTGAACTCTGAGACCACAGGCTGGAACTGGGAGCTGGTACCAACCTTCCCAGCCCCCAGGTGAGCGTTACCCACTTCACTGGGAACTGGAATTTGGCTGAAAACCTTTTCAGAGCGAAAAGCAGCTTCGAACACATTTCCATGCATAGTGAGAGCTCAATGCTTGTGATCCCTCTGCGTGAGGGAAGGCAGCAGGGAGCACAATATGCCGATTGGAGTCTGATGGAAGAGAAATAGAGGCTGTGTTGTCTCCTCAGAAAGGCTACCATGAGATCCGAGAGATTCGGCAGTTCCACTTCACCAGCTGGCCGGACCACGGCGTCCCCTGCTACGCCACGGGGCTCCTGGGCTTCGTCCGCCAGGTGAAGTTCCTCAACCCCCCCGAGGCAGGACCCATCGTGGTGCACTGCAGGTAGGCCAGCTCTCCACCTGAGCCCCTCCTCCAGCAGCTTTTCCCTCTCTTTTCCTCTTGCCTGGCAATAATCGACAGCTGTTCAAGGGTATCATCCGTGGGCCTTGCCAGGAAACAAAGGGAAATATGTTTTTCTTCCCTAAAGTGGCAGATCTGAAGCCAAGCTGGCATGAGTTGGAGGTGATGGAAGTAGGTCAGAGAGGGCCTTTCAAATGCAGAAGACCCCTCCAGTGGTCTGTGCTCTGTTGGATGCTCGTAGCAGAGCTGGGGAGGTGGTGAATATCTGGGACAGCCATTCCAGGCCCTCAAACCTCATGTGGCAGAACGGACAATGCCGACACAAAGACAGGGAACTTTAAAGCAACTTTGCTCTTCTGTACCCACGTGTGCTGCAGCTCAGCTTTGTACCAGCATCAAAGGCCTTACCTGGTGTGGTGGAAGGTGTCCCGGCCCACAGCAGGGGTTGGATCTACATCATCTTTAAGGTCTGTTCCAACACAGACCATTCTAGATTTTATGTTTTTATGGTCTGAAATATTTGTCTGGCCGGGTCTGGCTGCCAGCCCTTGGGCACCTTGGCTTCCTGAAAGCCCAAGAGTTGGGGTGGGAATCTCAGATTAAAAACTTGCCCAGTGACTTCCAGCTAGTAAATAAAAGGAGTTAAATGACTTCAAATGCAATGAAAAGCATTGCTACAAACCCGGAATTTGGGTTTGTAGCAGCAGCTACATCTGCAGCGCTCAGGGCGTGTGGAAGCTGAAGAAGATGTGGCTTGAGCACGAGGCTAGAGAGCAGAGCTGGCTGTCCCAAAATCTCACCCCTAATCCATCCACAGGGAATTGCCTCTAGTTCCCACTCTGTGTCTTTAGAAACAGAAAGAAAATACATCCCACAACTACTTTAAAAAGGAAAATCAATTAAATCTTATCTTTTTTAAGCAGTTTTGGATTGGGTGGGTGTTTTGTTTTGTTGGATTTTTTTTTTTTTTTTTAGCAGGCAGTGAGTCAGTTTTATAATCAAGTACAGCTAAGCCTGAGGAGCTGGCAGAAGAAATTTCATCTACAGCTGAGGGCCTGAGTTTGCTGCTTTGGTGCCATGACATGGGGCTGGCCCTGGAAGGTGTCTGAACCTGACTCATTGTCACCAAGAAAGCAAGGAGAGATTTTTCATCCTTCCCATTTTAATGAATAAATGCCATTTCCTCTGTGTTATTTATCTGCTTTTGAATTTTAATGACTTGCTCTAAGTGGTAATTACCAAATTCTCCCCACCGATGCCCGGCTGGATAATATCACTGTTCGATATTTATGAAGTGCCAGGACCCTCTAAATATAGAACTGTTCAAACTATTTGTTAAAATTCTGAAAAGCTGAGAGATAAAGGGAGAGGAAATGCCACTTATTCATTAAAATTCTGCAAATGAAAAATATCTTCTCTCTATTCAGCAGTTGATTAATCTGGTCCATTAATTTATGGTCATTCATATCTCCTTGCTTTCGGCTCTGGTGGAGTTTTCAGTGCAGCTGAAGTTTCCCTGGTTTGAGCAGAGTTCTCCTGCTTTGTTCAGAGGAATGTGAAGAGACATTCTCCTCTCTCCATCCTTCACACCCAAGCAGCTTGGATGCTTTCCCGGAGGGGAAGGAGGACACGATGACAACACAGTTTTGCAGGAGGTGGCCCAATTCTCACAAGCAGTGGGGAGCTCTGAACTGAAGGGTCTGAGCAGCCTCGAGCTCCTTTCTCTGTAATTTACAATCCATAACTTCAAATCACCCTCCTCAGGATCCAAACTCCTCCGGATTAAAAAGGGAAAAGAAATGTTTGAGGTGGAGGACTGAGCTCCTTTCATCATGCCCACCAGAGTAAATCTGTGCATGCCTTCTAAAGAGTCCCAGGGAAGAAAATTTCTGGAATTTTGTGTCTGTTTGCAGCCCAGAGGCTGCTCTCCCCACCCTGTGTGATGAGAGGTGTGCAGGTGAACAGACCTGTAAAGTTATAATGACTCTTTTTGCAATACTTTTTTGATGTTCAGTAACACAAAGCTTTTGTTTCTGCTTCCCTTTCAAGAAATGTTATTTCCCTTTCAAGAAATATTATTTCCCCTCGTTCTCTTAAATCCTTAAACAGAAAAATGAATCCAGCAGGGAGCGGGAGCAGCTCCCAGGAGGAGGCAGCGGTGTGTGTGCGTGCTGCTGTCATTCTCTCCTCCACAGAGCCCTGCCTCTCCACGGTCTCTTGGTCACACAGACCCTCCTGGCTTTTTCTTTTCCAGTGCTGGGGCCGGGAGGACAGGGTGCTTTATTGCCATCGACATCATGCTCGACATGGCAGAGAACGAGGGCGTGGTGGATATATTCAACTGCGTGCGAGAGCTGCGCTCCCAGAGGGTCAATCTGGTGCAGACAGAGGTGGGTGCCAGCAGCTCTCCCTGCACGAGGTGCTGTTTTTCTGTCAGCTTCCCTGCCCAGCAATTCATTAAGGCAACGCTGGCTCGCTCTGTGCCTTGATTATGCAGAACTTTTGGTGGCTAAACATGCCCGGATTTGCCCCGAATCAATTCACTGGCAGCTGCTCGGGGCCTCCAAGACAGGAGGGCAAACCTTGAAGTTTAGGTCTGTGCATTGCTGATTAATTTTATTCTCGTAGTAGGAAAAAAAGAGCTCCCGAAGCCTCTCATGACTCATTCATGGGAACACTGCAGGCTCCAGTAGTACCTAGTGTATATCAATTACAAGCTAAGCAAACGAAACATCCTCGATTCAAGCTCTGGGTGCTGGTTAAGCCAGCCGCCCCATCACACAGTGTCTAGCAGCTGCACAGACTCCTGTGGAACTGTTATCCTGTTCCACAGGTTTTATGTGTGTCCCTTAGCCCCTTCCCCTCCTGAGGAACAGGACAATAGCCTGGAACAGATAAAGGCTGGTAACTTTGTTTCTCATATTTACTTTAGGGAAATAGCTTTACACAAAATACCCAGAACCCAGGGCTCTGACGAGACAGACAGATGTGAACTGCTAGTACAGCTGGTTCTGTACAGTTGTGCCAGGGAAGGTTAAATTATATATTAGGGAAAACTTCCTCACTGAAAGGGTTGTCCAGCCCTGGCACAGGCTGCCCAGGGCAGTGGTGGAGTCACCATCCCTGGAAGGATGTAACAGACATGTAGATGTGCACCTGGGGCATGTTCAGTGGTCAGTTTGGCAGTGCTGGGTTGGACTCAGTGATCTTGGAGATCTTTTCCAACCGAAACAATTCTGTGATTCTTTGGTGTTACTTGAGGTCCATCCCTGACCATTGCCTTGTGAACAGAGAGGCTTTACACCCTGACGTCCTCCTCAGCCCACCCCCATTTTGTCCCAACATTCCTGAGAGTGCCGACTCCCCATTTTCCTTTTAAATCTGAAACGAACACGTGAGACCTCACATTCAATGATGGATGAAATATGCTCACAAAGCTGTCACACAGCACACTGTGTAATTTGTCTCCACGTGAAACAGAGCCAAATATGCATATTAGGCATGACTTAAGAAAAAAAGAAGAGTGATATTTCATGATCTGTATTCCCAATGTGATTTTAATATCTCCTCCCCTGCGCAGGAGCAGTACGTGTTCGTCCATGATGCCATTTTGGAGGCATGTCTCTGTGGCAACACGGCCATTCCAGTCTGTGAGTTCAGGTCCATATATTACAACATCAGCAGACTGGATCCACAGACCAATTCCAGCCAGATAAAAGATGAGTTTCAGGTAATTTCATATGTCTGGGTCACTGCAGTTGGTGTATTGAAGGTGTTTAATCAATTTCTGTGTGTTATTTTGTGATTTCCAGCAGAGCAGACAAGGGGGACAACTGAGCCAAGGCCTGATTTCAGTTGATTTTTGTTGTTGTACTACTGGGTCAGGCAGGGGTTTGTTTTTGAGCATGGACTATTCAGCCTTCAGCAAGGAAAAAATTGTCCCCATCACTCCAGTAGAGCAAGGCTACTAATTTTCACATGCAATGCTGTACTTCTTCTTTTAATAAGTATTGTGTGGTTCATTTTCTTCCATAATTTATACAGAAGCATTTATGCCTCAAGGTGCCTTATTATCCATTCTCGTGGCTCATATGGTGCTTCCAGGCTTTGACAATCAACTTGTTGACAACCTTCCAGGCAGGGGAGAGAGGGAGCTCAGTGAGCATTATTTTGGCTATTGTTAACTTTCAATTAAATGTCAGTGAATCCATCAGTTCACTGTAGATGTTTTGCCAGGTGCCTGGTGATGAGACCCAAAATGAGGGACGGTAAAACTCACAAGCTCTCCATTAGTGCTCTTTGCCCAGGGCAGGTGACAAAATGGGGGCCCCTGCTTTGCTTCCTGTCACTGTTGCTAATCCCACCCCGGTAAATGGGCCCTGCGCAGTTGTACCTCTCACACAGTGGAGAATTCACCCAGAATTCTGAACACTGAACTAAGTTTTCCAGTCTTATTCCCCATGAATCTGTAATTCTTTACTGTGAGGCTGGAGAGACACTGGCACAGGGTGCCCAGAGAAGCTGTGGCTGCCCCTGGATCCTTGGAAGTGTCCAAGGTCAGGTTGGACAGGGCTTGGAGCAACCTGGGACCGTGGAAAGTGTCTCTGCCCATGGCAGGGGTGGCACTGGATGTGCTTTAAGGTCCCTTCCAAACCAAAACATTGTGTGGTTCTGTGATTTTGGGCCAACATCGATGTAGGGAAAAATAAAATTGTGGAAAATTTGGAGCAAGGTGAGTTTGATGGGAAAGAGAGAGACATCTACTATTTGTTGAGGCCACTCATAGTCAGAGTAAAAAGGTGGAGATTGCTTTAATTGTGGTAAATTCCCACCCCCTCTCCCAGGAAAGTGTCTTTTGCAGCAAGAGAATGTCTTTTGGGACCCCCAGCCTGAGTCAGAGGCCTCTTTTCCTCCCTCTCTATGCAAAGGGAGAATATGTGCCTTTTATCTGAAGCCTTACAGGGAATCATCAGGGTTGGTGTAGTGAGATAAAGAATGTGGATCCCAACTGATGACAGTTCAATTAAAAAAAAAGATCTGGTTCTATCAAGTGATAGCAGATCTGTAAAAGTGTTTCTGATTCTGAACATTTGGCATGAAGGAGCCAGAGCCGAACTTCATAAAATGCTGTTTAAAAAAACCCACACTATTAAAAAAAACAGCCACCACTTGCTGGGTGTCTTTTGTCATGACATGAGACGGGATTTGTCACCTCTGTGCTTGTTCTTTTGAGCTGCCAGGGGCTGGCAGCTCCTGTGGGAAGGAACTGCTCCGCTGTGCTTTGCATAAGAGGTTCGGTGTCTGTCTCGTTGTAGAATCTATTTTTACAGGATTTTGGCTCAGAGCATTGCTCAGCCCTGATTGTCTGGATTTCATGCAAAAGCTGGTCTCTTTGCTGCAATCTTTAGGAACCAGTTGATCTAACTATAGATCTGTGCTTGCAGCTTGTGGTATTTAGGTCCCACTGGCCCTGAGGTAAGGCTGGATTTATTTCTCATGCTCTACATGTTGTCTGGACACACAAAAGCTCACTCTGAAGAGTGTTTGTAATCTGAACCAGTACAGGAACAAGTGAGAGAGGAGAGTAGCATAAAATAGGCAGGAGTAAATCACTAGCAAGCCACCTGCCTGATTATCCACACTGTCAGAGATCAGAGATTTCGTGTTGTTTCCCCAGCCAGACTCTCTGCTTTCCCTCTCCAGACAACGTAGAACCTGAATCATTTAGAGCAACTATATTATTTCAAGTTTTATACTTTGACACATTCTTTTATCTTGGGTTGTTTGACCTTCCTCTTTTCTTCATTTATAACCTCTCTGTGGCAGAAGTCCAGCTCTTTGTAAGATTTTTTTTATTTTTAATATTTATTTATTTTTTTATTTTTTGGCCCCTAAATATTTTGTATTCTTCTGGCTGCAGAGAATTCACTGGAGGACTCCATGGGCTTTGCTCAGGAAGGGGAGATGTAAAAGTGAAAATACAATGACATCAGACAGCCACTGATCTACCACCACTTAAACACTGGTGTTAAGATGCATTCACTTTGATTTCTGAGTTTTGATCCTTGCTGTCCAAACTGGACTGGTTTGTCAGGGGGCCTCCACAGTGGGGAACACAAAAGTAAAATAGATTTAAAGAAACATAGTTTGTCAAGCTGTGGAAAAGGCAGATAACAGTCAAGACTGACAGCAAGGCCCCAGGGATTAGGTATGACTATGTAAGTGAAGCATCCTATGTGTCACTTCAAAAGGAAAGTAGCAATCTAAATAATGTATGAAACAAATACACTTTTCTGTTAAAAAAACTCAAAACAACATTTTGTCTTGGGTTTTTATAAGATAAGTCAGTAGTTTGAGGAATCACCAGAGGCTCTGAACCCAGTCTGACCTGCTGGGTGGTCAGTACTCAGGGTACACCTGCACAGGACCCACCTGGAGAGGGGGAAGGATTTGTGCTTCCACCCTAAGGATGGTAGAAACAGGAGGAGGTTTCACTCCATCGCCAGCTCAAAGCTGCATCTTGTACCTGTGACACCTGTTTCCAACCTCTAGGAAAGAACAGGAATGTTGTCTGGCTGCCCTGGGGGTTTAGAGCTGCAAATGGTTGGCAGGTGTGTGTAGTGCTTTCAGTTTTTGCTGGAGCTAACAATGTCTGGAAGAGTTCCTCAGGAAAATCTGCAAAATGCAACGTGTTAGAACAGCAACAAGCTCCTCAGTGCTCCTTCCTTTTTATCTCTGGGATGCCAAAGCTCTGCTACTCTGAGTCCCTTTAAAACAAACATCTTGTGCATGTGGCATCCTCGTTGGAAGTGAACTCCAAGGCGCTCAGCCTGTTTGTGTCTCTGTTCCCCTGCTCCCTGCCCAGACCCTGAACATCGTGACGCCGCGGGTGCGGCCGGAGGACTGCAGCATCGGGCTGCTGCCCCGCAACCACGACAAGAACCGCTGCATGGACGTGCTGCCCCTGGACCGCTGCCTGCCCTTCCTCATCTCCGTGGACGGCGAGTCCAGCAACTACATCAATGCTGCACTCATGGATGTAAGCACTGCGCTGTCCCCACCCAGCTCGGCCTGGGACAACTTCGTTCCTTCTCGGGTTGCTTTACTGGGAGAATGGATCTAAAGAAAAATACTTAGCTGTAGTTTCTGAGTCTGCTATCTCCAAACCGGGCAAAGCACACGAATTTTCTCTTCATCACCAAAACATGTCCTCTAGACTGTGATTATCCCAGGGAAGTGGTCACAGCACCAGCCTGGCAGAGTTCAAGAAGCTTTCAGACAATACTTTTTACTTTTGGGCACTCTTGGGGATGGTGCTGTGCAGGGCCAGGAGTTGGGCTCAATGATGCTTGAGGGTCCCTTCCAACTCAGCATATTCTGTTGTATTGTGTTATTCTGCGATCACACCTCCTGGTTCAGCACCACACTGGTGGGAAGTTTTTGGCAAAGACATCCCTCAGTGTGCAGTCCGAGGCTGGATCACAGAAAGGCACATGCACAAAGAACTGGTGGGACAGCTTTTCCCATACATTGGTTTTTGTATCCACTGGGAAGAGAAATGTTTGCCAGGTCAGCTCTTCGAAAAGGGTAATTTGCAGTGCAGAGCGAATGATTGATTTGATCTTAGGCAGTTAAGAATGTGGGAGTGCAGGGATCAGATGTGCAAAATATTTTCAGGCTAAAGGATGTGAGTTGAGCTGATGTGACTCTGTCCGAAGGCGTTTTCCCTCGCTTTGTTTATAGCCTGGAATCTCACAGCACGGGTCATTTGTGGAGGATGAATTATGTTGATGGCTTCTTTTTGCTGTGGTGCCTTCGGACACAGATGTCTTTAAAGCCACTAATTATTGCAGTTGGAGTATGTGTAAATATGATCCAAGGTGAAAAGCCATCAGTATTCCCCTGGCAGCAGGAATTTTGTCTGTTCTTCAGTCTTTGGGCAACAGCGATAGCCTTGCATTTAAGGTATCCAGTCAAACGGTCACAGAATTTATTTTAGATTTTTTCAGCAAGACTGTGGTGTTTTCATTGCAAACATGCCTAAGGAAACTTGTTTTTTAAAGTGTGTTTAGTGCTTTTGAACATCTGCAAAAGCAAAATCCAGTCTTTGATTTCTTAAGGATTGGGAAAGTTTGTACATTTCAGCCCTCATTTCCTCAAATCACTTTGCTAATATTTGTATCCCTCCCCACAAAATTCCAGTGGATTAAATTTTTTTTAGTGCAAAGCAGTTTTTCACCTCTCATTGAAATTCAGCCACTGTGATGTTCTCTGACTCTCCTTTATCTTTCCATAAAGGATTCAGGAACTTTTGGGGACAAAAATAATCGCAGGGGAGCAGCTAAAATCCTACATTTTCATAGCTGTTGCTGTTGGGGACAGATCTGTGTGTGAAGTCTTGTACTGAACATGGACTCTTAGAGGACACCCTCCATCCCATATTGCCCTGAAAGGAGCAAAACTGTCCCTCACCTTCCCCTAAAACAACGGAACATAACCCTTAAAAGTGAGACTTAAGTCACATCACGAGTCAAGCCATGAAGAAGTGATGATAGATTTGTATTTAATCCATGGGGTTTGGAGAAAAACATGAGTTTATGTGTCCCTGACATCATCATTCCCCCATAATCCCACACATGTTCTCCTGCATGAGTAATTCCTGGTTCCTCACCTGTAGCAAAGAGCTGGGCAAGGTTTCTTTTTCTCCTGATGGCAAACCCCACAAGCACGTGTGACCTTCAGCCAAGAGTTGAGCCAGGTTTGCATTCTGCTGCTGGCACACCATGAAAAAACCATAGCAGGAACATTCTGATGTTTAATTAAGAGATGAACCTCACTATTTTATTTGCCACTCTGTTGCCACCACTGGTCTGATATTTCACAGCTTTTGACCCAGACCGGTGGTTCTAGATGTGAAATGCAGAGCGAGGAAAAAGAGAAAAGTCTGTTCCAGATTAAAATTTCCCAATAAATTGTTTCCTTTTCCTTCTCCTACATCATGTCCCATCACCCTCCTCACACGTGCACACTCAGAAGCCCCTTTTTCCCAGCACTTCCACCCACATCTGCCTCACATGGAGGAGAAAAGGCAAACCCCCGCAACGGGCAGCTTAACGCTTCAGGATTTTATTTATTTCCTCACTTTAAATCCAAAATTTTACTCCGTTGGAGGCTTTTTTGCTGCTTTTTTTGTTTTCTTTACCCCAGAATTAGTGTGCCTTTTGATTCAAGTCTGCTTCACAGATGTACAGCACAAAGGACCGTGCAGTTTCCAGGCTCATTTAAGCCTTGCCTGCCGTGGCTGGGAAGCAATAAAGTTTTCAGCTTGTTGCCTTTCATCCCTGACAGCCTCACAAACATTCATTAACCCAGCCCCTCAGAGGCTGGGAGCACAGCTCCACCCCTTCATGCTTAGGGACACTGAGGTCAGGGGGCCTTTTTGAGGTGAAAGAATAATATCAGAAATTAAACACCAGTGTCACAGGCTCTCAATGCTGCCCCACGAGCTCATAAGGGATGGCTGGGATCCGAATGTGCCACCTCTGTCACACTGCACCCCCAGGCAGCCCCAGCAGACGGGGCTAATCCCTTCTGGAGTTCCTCGAGGCCACTGCGGCATAAAGGAGAGCATTTGCTTCCAGCTGTTTTCCTTCCAATTATTAATATTACTGATAGTAGTAGTAGTAATAGTAGAATTAGCATTATTTGCTGAGTCTCAAAATATAAATAATTGATTTGGGTAATCTCTGCTCTTGTGACACTTCTTTAATGAAATGTCTTCATTGGGAGCAAAAGAATCCCATTACGAGGCGTTCATTCATTGCGGAGCGATAACGAGGAGCAGGATATGTGATTTGTATAATCTGGTTAAATGGCTCACATTGCCTCCCCACAGCCTCCCGGGTATAATATTCCTTTGAATGAAAGTTGATTGAATTTTTTTTTTTTTTTAACTAATCTTATTCTTTTGTTAGAGCCACAAGCAACCTGCTGCCTTCATTGTCACCCAGCACCCTTTGCCCAACACCATCGCAGACTTCTGGAGGCTGGTGTTTGATTACAACTGCTCCTCGGTGGTGATGCTCAACGAGATGGATGCAGCACAGGTGAGTGGCTCTTCATGCCTGGTGTGTCACTCCCTTCTCAAATCCAGGCGGTTCCTGCTGCTATTTTCTGGTGCCCTCCCACCCCAAGAAATAAATGAGGGGGAGCTGGAAAGTCACGGGTGATGTTTGGGGTTTTAATGGAGAATAAGTCCACATGCCTGGCTCTTTGTGAGCTAATTCTTATTGCAACTAACAGGGATCACAGAATCATAGAAGGGTTTGGGTTGGAAGGGACCTTAAAGCTCATCTCATTCCACACCCTGCCATGGGCAGGGACACCTTCCACTGTCCCAGGCTGCTCCAAGCCCTGTCCAACCTGGCCTTGGACACTTCCAGGGATCCAGGGGCAGCCACAGCTGCTCCGGGCACCCTGTGCCAGGGCCTCACCACCCTCCCAGGGAAGGATTTCTTCCTGATACTCCATCTAACCCTGCCCTCCTTCAGTTTAATGCTATTCCCCCTTTTCCTATCACTCCATACCCTTCTAAAAAGTCTCCCTCCAGCCTTCCTGTAAACCCCTTTTGTGTACTGGAAAGTTCCTATAAGGTCTTCCCATTTATAATATAAATGCTTTGATATAAAATTATATAAAATTGATATATTTAAACATATTTTAAAAGTTCTCTATACTTACTTTATATCTTACAGAACTACTTTGTGTTTGCAGGCCAAAATTTCCCTCCCAAACCCACTTTCTCCCCTTTCATAATTTTGTCTGTGTTTGGTTCAGGAAAATGCTCCCTGCCACAGCCCCAGGGTGCTTCACACCTGCCTTTTTCACATGGCATTTCCAGAAGAATAAAACCAAGAGAGCTGAAATAATTTGAAGGATCTTTCCCCTGAGATTTCCAGTACAGTTCTGTAATACCGAGAAATGTGTTTTGCACAGTTTGAGGAGAACATAGTGCTTTGTATTTTTTTTTTTTTTTTTTAATTCCATGTCTAAGTTGGGTTTTGGCTACTGGACACAGCATTATTTTCAGGATTTGAGCTTGCCAGGGAGGAACTTTTGCCATTCCTCCTGCTCTGGTGTCTCCAGCCACCTTGCTGATGAGTGACAGAGGATAACAGCTTTCAAAATGGCATCATCATGCAATTTGTGTGGAGAGTACACTTGGCATGGCTAATTCACCCATTACAGCACTTGTTCAGCGAGAGGAGAGGAACCCTCATGTAGCTGGTACTTCATGGATTCATTTTTCATTTGTCTCTTCCCTGTCTTACCACGCGTGAAGGCAGTGAATTATTGTTCTCTTTTTTGGATGCTGATGGAGAAGCCAATCACCCCAGTCCTCAAGGGGATGTCCCATCAGGGGAAC
Source organism: Cnemophilus loriae (assembly GCA_013397755.1). NCBI lineage: Eukaryota > Metazoa > Chordata > Aves > Passeriformes > Corvidae > Cnemophilus > Cnemophilus loriae. The sequence continues at coordinate 417,927 of VZTF01002414.1, read as the reverse complement.
TCTGTGGGGTTCTGTTCCAGCCCCAGTGAGAGCTCTGCTCAGCAGTGGGCTCTCCTGGTGCCCTGCAGAGTCCCACCACTCTGTGAGGAACCAGAGGTCCTCTGTATCTTCTGTTTTCCTCTCCCATCCACCCTCCTTGATTCTGCATCTTGGCACTGAATCCAGAGACAAATTTCATCTTTTTTTTTCCTGACACTTCAAAGCAAAACCCAGCTTTTTCTGGAAATGACACACTTTCTCACACTTGGTTCTTGGAAAACACAAACCTTTCAGCCCCAGCCAGTGTTATTCTTGTGACTGTCTTTCTGCACAAAGCTTAGTTTTTTTCCCAGCAAAGTTTTGCTGTTATGATGTGGTCTGTAGGCGCAGAAAAGGGGATTTGGCAGTGCATGAAGTCACTTTGACAGCTTCTGTAGCACGGTGTCACCTCCCTTGAGAGTGCAGCCAATGCCAAAACACCCAAGTGGCACTGGAAGTTAAGGAGGATTCTAAAGTTTGTATTTTATGAGCTACCAGGACAAGGTGTGACAGTTTGATATCATAGAATGATTTGGGGTGGAAAAGACCTCTGAGATCATTGAGTCCAACTGTTACCTCAGCACTGCCAAGGCCACCACTAAACCATGTCCCCAAGTGCCACATCTACACATCTTTTAAATCCTTAGAGGGATGGTGACTCCATTACTGCACTGGGCAGCCTGTTCCAACGCCTGACCACCCTTGCAGTGAAGAAATTTTCCCTAATATCCAATCTAAATGTCCCCTGGCACAGCTTGAGGCCATTTCCTCTCTTCCCGGGAGCAGAGCCCGACCCCCCCCGGCTGCCCCCTCCTGTCAGGGAGTTGTGCAGAGCCACAAGGTCCCCCCTGAGCCTCCTTTTCTCCAGGCTGAGCCCCTTTCCCAGCTCCCTCAGCCGCTCCTGGTGCTCCAGAGCCTTCCCCAGCTCTGTTGCCCTTCACACAACCACACACAACCCTTGTGTGATTGAGCCTCCCACCAGTGGCCTCAGCCCATCAATCCAGATCCCTCTGCAGATCCCTCCTGCCCTCCAGCAGATCTTCAGATCCATTGTGGAGATGAGTTTCCTGCAAGAGAACTTGGCACTGTGCCTGCACTGTCCTTGCATGACAATGTTGTCATCACCTGTCTGTTCATCAGTGCCTGAGCCCAGGCTGTGCCCTGAGCCCAGGGAAAAGCTGCAAATAAACCCCTGAGGAGGTCAGAGCACACAACAGGGGTTTTCAGCAGTGTGTACAGCCTTGTGTTTGGAGAGGTGGCCATCCACAGACCTGCTCCTCAGGCAAATTTTCCGTACCAAGGAAAGGTTTAATCTTTTTCTGCTTTCCACCGCACCTCGAGGTTGTTTGCTGAAGCTCCTGCTCGGCTCACATCTCCCTGCCTGTGGGACAGGTGCTTTGAGAGGAGATCACTAGGCAGCTTGAAAGTCTGAACGAAGAGTAAAGAAACCCTTCAAAGGACTTGCTTGTGTGGTCTTGGCTGGCTTGCTTAATCTTGAAAAACTAACAAGGGCAAAGATGCATAAGACTGTGTGAATATCCCACCCAATTTCAATCCTATATGATCAAAGGAAGAACAGGAGTGCAGAATTAATGCAGTCGCATGCACACACTCGACATTGTTGCTGGCAGTGATTGAACTTGAAAAGCTCGAGATCGAGTTCAAATGAGCATCTGGGGGTTTCAAAACTTGTACAAAATTACACTTGAAAATAGGAAGAACAAAAAACCCACAAAGAAATACAATCTTAGCAGAAACTGCTAATGAGATCTCATGCAAAATATTTTTGCGCCATGATCTATTTCCAGATGGATTTAAAATCCTTGGATTGTAATTTGTGTGCATAGGATGTTTTTTGTCCTTTCAACTCAGTACTATCAGCACAAGAAAAAGACTTCCAGCCTCCTTCACAAACTTCAGAGCTGCAGCTGTGGTTCACCCTGAAACCAGAGTTGCTCTTGTTGCTCTCAGAACAAACTCACTCTCCTTCCCCTGCTCGCTGCTAGAGCCAGAAAGATAAAAAGTTCATCTTACAGAAAAAAAGAAGAAATTCCAGTTTGTTTGAATTAAGATTAATTTTCTTGGTGCCTGTACTGTTTCCTAATTTTACCAAATCTCCATGGTTCCTATTAAATTTATCAACAGATGCTAATCTTTTAATGTTCCTGTTAAATCTCTGCCATTACAGAAGCTTCATTTGTCAGCCACCTTCTAGACCCAGAATTCAGCCAGTTCCAAATCATGTTTGTACAAAAATGAAGAGGAAGAAGAGCCCAGGCCCAAAAATACATTTCTTTTTTTCTTCATATTCAGGATATAAAATGTTTCACTGAGCTAGAATGAGTTCTTCTCTGAACAAAGCCACAGTACACAAGATTGGTGATGGATTTCGAGCTGGTTATAAATCCAAAAGGAACGATTGGATGTGGTAATAATTAAGATTTCTGTTTGGTTTTGTGTTTTTTTCTAGCTCTGCATGCAGTACTGGCCGGAGAAGACGTCCTGTTGTTACGGCCCAATCCAAGTGGAGTTTGTTTCAGCAGACATTGATGAAGACATCATCAACCGGATATTCCGGATTTGCAACATGGCCAGGGTAAGACAGGAGAAATACCACAGTCCCTGGTTATTCTCAAAAACACATTTTGGCTCGAGCAGGAGGCAGAGCCAAGACTTGTGGTTTAGAGATGCAGAATCCCTCACCTAGGAACGAAATTCCACTGCAGCTACTTCCTTTAATTAACATTTAATCAGCCTGCATTGCTAAAGGACTCTTGGCTGAAGGCAGCAAGTGGATGATATGAGCTGAAAATCTGTATTTAAATGGTGAGCATTTTTCTGTGTATATTTGAGAACAATTCATCACTTAGTAGCCAATATAAAGCCATCAGTATTGCAGGAAATAAACTGGGATGGTGTCAGCAGCTCTCCATCTGTCAGCTCCCAGGCAGCGGCTCTGAAGACAGATGCAATGTTTACTGGCTAGACTGGGATTCCCAATTGCCACTGCTTTCCCTATAAATAAGCCACTGCCATTTCTGTAAGCAACTCTTTGTCTGTGTCCCTCAGCCCCAGGACAGCTGAAATGATAGAAACAAACTTTATCTGCACGCTGAGCCCTGGCAATCCGACTTCAGGGCTGCAGGAAAGGGCTGCAGCAGAGGATTTTTCTCTCATTAGTTGTTTCCCAGATTGATTATGTTTCCTTTGTTGTTCCTCTTTCATTTTTTCTAGCCAGGAGTGGAAGCAGGCTCCACAAATTATGTTTCCATGCAGTTTAACACATCAGTCTCTGCGTGGTCAGAGCCTGTGCAGCAGTTCAGGTGTGGCACTGCAGAGGGAACCTTGTGGTCCAGCCACAAAATACGACAAATTGGTTGGATATCAGACACCTTCCTGTGTCCCAGGGGGACCCTGGGAATCATGAAGCTGGTCAGACCAAGGCTCTGTGACTCTCAGATGGAGCTGGCTTGTGGATGCAGGGCTGGCAGGGCGGGTGCTGTGCACTCTCTGCTCTCTGCCCTCATCCATGTCCAACACCACGGCCACTGCCAGCAAATTTGTGAGGATCCTTTCTCTCCACAATCCCCAGAGAATTTTTGAGGGCTGCCTTTACTTCTCATGGCACAGCACTTGCAACCAGGAAAGATATATTTGATCTGTTCATGCAGTTTGGTGAAACTTCATTCTGGAAACCAAACACGGGTCCCATGCACCTGGTGTCTGCCTGGCTCTGTAATAATTGTTAGCCAGGTTAGGGAACAGCCCTTGTTTCTGCACTGTGTCAGGTACCCAGAGTGGAGAATGCCAACACTGCTGGTGCAGGTGCAGAGGGGAGGGTGCTGTGTGAGCAGTGCTCCCAGTTTTGCCCCATCCCTCTGCCCTGCCCATCCAGCACCCTGAGCAGGCTCCGTGGTGCAGGTGCAGAGGGGAGGATGCTGTGTGAGCCCTGCCCTGCCCCATCCAGCCCTGAGCAGGCTCTGTGGTGCAGGTGCAGGTGCAGAGGGGAGGGTGCTGTGTGAGCAGTGCTCCCAGCCCTGCCCCATCCCTCTGCCCTGCCCCATCCAGCCCTGAGCAGGCTCCGTGGTGCAGGTGCAGGTGCAGAGGGGAGGATGCTGTGTGAGCCCTGCCCTGCCCCTCCAGCCCTGAGCAGGCTCTGTGGTGCAGGTGCAGGTGCAGAGGGGAGGGTGCTGTGTGAGCAGTGCTCCCAGCCCTGCCCCATCCCTCTGCCCTGCCCCATCCAGCCCTGAGCAGGCTCTGTGTTGCAGCCGCAGGACGGGTATCGCATCGTGCAGCACCTGCAGTACATCGGCTGGCCGGCCTACAGGGACACCCCTCCCTCCAAACGCTCCCTGCTGAAGGTGGTCAGGAGGCTGGAGAAGTGGCAGGAGCAGTACGATGGCAGAGACGGGCGCACCGTGGTCCACTGCCTGTAAGTAGGGCTGGCAAATGTCTGCAGCCTCACGCGGTGCTGTGTGAAGACAACGGGTTGTGGATCTGGAAATCTGGTGGTTTGCCAGGCTTCAGCTGGGGAAAATAGAGTTAAAGTATGTTTATAATACACTTCAAGTTGAGTATTGTGCTGCATTATAGTATCCTGGCCCAGGGATTTTACTGATTGCAGTGAGAAATAGCTCCAAAAGCCCTGCTACACTGTAGGTCTCGTGACCAGAGCGCAGACAGAGCTGAAGCAGCCCTGCCATGTACCCAGCTCTGAGCACAGAGCTGCTGTGAGCCCAGAGCAGGCATTTGCAGCTCTGCAGTCCCTGAGCTTCCCTGTCCAGGAATCCCGTAGCCCTTCCATCCCTGCCTCCTGTTCTACAAGGTCTCCGCTTTCAGACTCACAGAACGGTTTGGGTTGGAAGGGACCCCAAGCACCACTCAGTTCTAGTGGACACCTTCCACTATCCCAGGCTGCTCCAAGCCCCGTCCAACCTTCCAGAGATGGGGCAGCCACAGCTTCTCTGGGCACCCTGTGCCAGGGCCTCACCATCCTCAAAGGGAGGAATTCCTTCCCAACATGCTATCCAACCCTGCCCTCTGGCAGTGTCAGTCCATTCCCCCTTGTCCTGTCACTCCATGCCCTTATCAAAAGTCCCCCTCCAGCTCTCTTGGAGCCCCTTTAGGCACACAGACCCTTGAATATCCATGACCAGCCCTTACATTAGAGACCTTCCCCAGTGTCCATGGGGTGTGAGCTGTGTGTGCTCTCCTTCCCTCAGCCTCACCAGCTCCACCTTCACCTCTTTTCTCCTGCTCCCAGGAACGGCGGAGGACGCAGCGGCACCTTCTGTGCCATCTGCAGTGTGTGCGAAATGATCCAACAGCAAAACATCATCGATGTGTTCCACATAGTGAAAACGCTACGGAATAACAAATCCAACATGGTGGAGTCACTGGTAAGGCTTTTTTCTCCTCATTCCCCCACCCGCTGTGTGCAAGGGACCTCAGGATAGGTAAGAAAATGTCATGGCTTAGTTCAGGATGAATCAAAATGAATGGGAACGTGAAGACATCAGAATTTAAACTGGTCCTGTTTTAGCATGTTCAGTGAATCCTCCTGCTTCTCTTTTTGAGCAGAGGGGATGCCCTGGCAGAGTGATGGACACTGTGTCCCATGCCATCTGCCTCAGGAGGTCAAACCCCACAGAGCTGTCACCATGGCTGTGGGAAGAGTGGGATTTGTCCTGCTGTCCATGCAGGGATTTGTCCTCCTGTCCAGCCCAGTGCTGGGTGCTGTGACATACCTTGAAACCAGGACAGGAGAACAGTCCAGCCCCCAGGCCTGGCTCCCTGCAGCCCAGGAGATTAAACTGTCCTGAATTCAGTCATCTCCATCCATCACACTGAGTTCGTGCCTCAAAAGCAACACTGAGGTGCACTGAGGGCTGGAGGCAAAGAACGAATAGTCCAGACTGGGGCTGCCTCTTTGAGTGCTTTTCTCCTCCATTGGTGACACCATCTCCCAGCAATGCTCGCTCAGGATCACTCATAAACACAATCAGTGTTTGCCTGCTCCTGCCAAAGGGTGTAAGAAAGAGGGAGGAGGTACTTTTCCTTGTAGAACGAGGCTCTGAGGAATTTACCCATATCCTAATGCCATTCCTTTGTGTTCTCTCTTTCAGGAACAGTATAAATTTGTATACGAGGTTGCACTGGAATACTTGAGTTCCTTCTAGCCCAGCGAAGGGAGGGGACCCCACGATGTGCCAGACCCCAAACTCTGGCGGATGCTTCTCCCCTGTCTCACGCTGGAAGGCAGTAACAAGTGTGGGAAGGAAAACTTCTCCTTCCTGGAGCAAGAGACTGAGGTTGCAGAGACCTCGCTGGAAGGAGGAGATGATGCCTGTGTGTGCTGCTGCCTGCTTTCTATCAGAACATCTACTGCTTCTTAAATAACCTACTGTAAAAATTAGCAAAATGGGAGACAGGCTGAAAGACTGGACTTTCTAATCCCCTCTGACTTCTCTCCTCTTTTGGATTGTATTTTTGCTCTGCTTGCTGCAGAGCGGGGAAGGAATGAAACCCTTAGGAAATTCTCTTTTAAATGTCTCCTTTTTAATTTATAATTTTGTTCTCAAATCCCAGACTTTTAATTTTTTAATTTCATGCAGCAGTCATTTGGGAAAAATGAGATAGCCATAGGGGATACATGAAATGTTTCATTACGATTTGTCTACCTTATCTGTTTCCTTTTATTTGTTTTTCCAAATGAAAAGGCCAACACACACACACATACACACAAAAAAAAAAAAAAAAAAAGAAAAAGAAAAAAAAAAAAGACCACGCTGGAATTGTCTTCCCCCATGTAGTCCCTTTAAGCATGAAAATAGATGGTGGAGATGAGAAGCTGTTCATGGATTCACTGCCTCCACACAAATGTTTCCTCCCAGTTTCTGCTCGACTTCCAGGGCTGTGCATGACCCAGTTCCATCCCTCTGGTCCGTGTCCTTTTGCTGCTGGTGAAGCCATTGAGGAGTTTCTCAGCCACCTGAACCTGAAGGTTAAATATTTGCATCAAACAAATTGCATTTGTCTTGCAGCTTCGGTAACGCGGTTACCGCATTTCCCAAGTATTCGCTGGGGTGCAGTGTGTCTTTGACAAACCGGGTATGGAGTAGGTATTCTTGCTCATATACCATGTATGACTATTTTTTATTTATTATTTGTATTGCTGTAGAACTTAGGACCCCTAGTCACGCCAGGACCCTGCTGAACTAGGCACTGTGCAAGCAGACAGCAAAGAAAGTTCCTGCTCAAGAGTTTAAAGTCTGAAGGTTCTTCAAATTGCGTTTGGGCAAGATTTCCTCACTGTTTGCAGGCCCTACAAGCTTCAAAACTGTAACCCATTGGAGCTGTAGGAAAGGTGATGTACGTACACAGAAACCTATTCTGACACCTGTAAAGAGAAGTGTTAGCCCAGCACAGCAACTTCTCTTCTCAAGCAAAACAGCTTTTGTTTCATTCTGCAAAAATGCCTGTGCAAGTCTCCTTCTCTGAAACAAATGCCAGATGTGTTTTGCCACGGTTCTGGACCTCATTCTGACTTCTTAGCAGCTAAGAAATTGCTTTTCTGAAAAAGTATGTTTAAGTAGTTAATCACTAAGGTCTGCAGGGTAATCTTGGGGAAAAAGAAATAATTGAATGAACAAGACTTTACAATAATTAGTATTTCAATTTAGCCATGTATTTATCTTGAGGGTGTGGGATATGAGGTTGCTCTGTGTGTAAATTAGATTCTGGGGTGCAGGGTTCTTCAAATTCAGACTTGCTAAAAGATAGACTGAAGGTAAGAGTTCAAAGAAACTCCAATTTTCTTAGCCCCCTGTAGTTTTCCACCCTCAGGTAAACACTCAGAGGCTGCTGTGAGCTCTGTCCTGCCCACACCTGGCACAGAGCGTGCCAGAGGTTCAAAATGTTTTGCTAATTCTGTCTGTGAATTCAAAAGGCACCTCTGCTTCGTGGTCATTCTTCCTTCAGTGGTCACACCCTTGCCTTGACCGGGAGGGATGGAAATGAAATGTGGCAAAAGCAGCTCTCGCCTCAGACACACCAGTACCCAACCAAACCTTCGTCACCCACCAGGACCTGCATCAGCCTAGGGAAGGATGCTTGGAGTTTCACTAACACCCCTCTTGATAAGCAAAGGAGGGAGTTCACAGGAGGCTGAACCACCTGGGGTTTTTCTAAGGAGCTTTGGATCCTTGGCTTTAATATCATGAAGGTCTTAATCGATCGTGAACCACCTTCTCATAGGAGCCTCTGTGCTGGTTCTGGTTGGTCCTTTCTGTTGGCTGCAAAAAAATCATGAAATCAACTTCAGTTCCAGTTGGGGCTGTAGGTGGGTGTCTGGCATCTCAAGGGGCAGCCTACTGGTCTGAATTGGGTTCTTTATGCAACTAAACAACACCATTCAGGAGGAAAAAAAAGCATAAATAGAAGGCAAAGTGAAACTATGAGATAAAAATGAGAGGAAAGGTATAATGCTGGTGTTTTGATTACAGGTGGCTGAGTGGAACAGTGTAGGTCAGGTGTTGGGAGAGAAAAGGGAAGAGGGAATTCTAATCCCAGGATGGGATTTTTCATCAACTGCCCAGGAATGAAGAAGCTACGAGCCAGCAAAATGTTTTTGACTCTGCTGACTCCAGAAAGCCAGAGGGAACCACTCCCTGTGGATACCGTGGAAATATTAATCAGTATTTAGCATTCTGTTAATTTTACATGGCAAGTAGCACGGTGACAGGCCTCCCTCATGACTTAGGGGAGTGAAGCCAGCACCGAGGGTGACAGCTGGGATAAGGGAACTGAGAGGCAAAGAAATGCCACTATCACTGAGGTGTGAATTGTAGGAGGTAATTTAGGCTTAACTTCAAAGAAAGTGGATTGAAATGCCAGAGTTGAGCCCACAGGAGGGGAGTGTGCGTGAGGGGAAGGAGGTGTGGGGTGAGCAGAGCAGAACAGCACTTGCAGTGCAGTGGTTTAGGGTCTGGAGTTAGGTTTGGATGTGTTTTATGGTATGAAAAACGCTACTAAAGGGTCAGGTACCTGTATCAGCTGGCCCACAGCAACTCACTGTGTGCTCAGCCCTCTGCAAATGCCAAGTGATGCTGGCACAACTGCAGGGAAAGATATTTAAGCTAAATTTTACATTTTATAGGAGTTCAATGCAAATGTTTGTTAGCACAGCCCAACTGTTAGTCACAGCTTATTATGTGGCCACTCAACCATGTGGCTCAACCTCCTAATGTCCAGCCTACAGTCCATATGGAAAGATGCTCAGCAGACACTGCAGATTGTCTTGCCAAACTGTTTTAAATTCCTGCATTTACGGTGCTTTTGGGGGACTGACCCAGCTCCAGTCTGTGTTGGCTCAGGGATCTTCATGCTGTTCTTCCCTGCACAGTGCATATATGCCAAGTGTGAATTAATGATGAAGGGAATTGTGTGGAAAAGCTCACTTTAAATCACTTTATTGCCTTGAGGTTGTTTAAACCCTAGAGACCAGCCCATAGTCAAGTAGGTAATGTGTTTGAAGCAAAATTATGGGTGATGGGTTTGTTTTCACGGGGAAAGAAAGAAATTATGAGATGAGATAAAGGAGGTTTACTCACTCCTGGAAGGATTAATAGTCAGTGGGAGCTTTTCAGCCTAAGCATCCCCTGCTGTGGATGGAAAGCGATAATGTGCAGTAAAAAAAAGTGAACTCCTCAGTGATTGAATTTCAGGCTGGAAAAAATATCATATTGACAATATTTGAATGGACTTAATGAAGATGAACTTACTCCCATGGAGACATCCTTCAGGGGTGAGGAGGCACTGTTTGTGATAGCACAGAGTTGGTGTAAAGTTTGGTCTGAAATACAAGGAACTAGAAACTGGTGGTTCGGGGTCACTATCTCAAACAGGGGCTAACCAACATCTTAAATTATTACGGGATGTAACTGCAGCAATGAATTCTACTGGTTATCCATAGTTTCTAACCTTTTATTCTGGAGCTGTCAGCTCCCTGAAGAAAAAATCCTGTGGCCACAGAGACCCCACAGTAGTAGATTTAAGCCTATGGATGCTAGATTGGCTTTTCCATTTACTTTCCTCAGGCCCTTTAGCAGGAGTTTGTGGGATTTCCCTTGGGAGTCTCAAGCCAGGGATTGCTGGCCACTGCTCTTGGTGTGCTGTAGAGTCAGAGGAAGGAGAGGGGCTCCTGCAGCAGGTGGTTCAGGAGGCAGTTAAACCAGTTTCCATCTGGAAGAGAAGGAAAGGAGAAGAAATCTCCTTTGGGAGAAACCAAACACTGGGGGAGAAGGCAGATGAAATGGATCCTGAAACAGGTAGGAAATTTGCACCTTGCTTTCTCTCTCTCATTCTTGCACAGCTTCTCTCATCTCTCTCTTACTCTTCTGAGTTCCTGCCAAGATCATAAAAAGCAGGTAATGTCACATTCCGTGCTGTGGAGATGGAGCACTCGGAGTGTGACAGAGGGAATAAATCCTGAGGGACAAAGATAAAAGAAGATTTGCTCGAGAGAGGAATCTTCAAATATGAGGTGCTTCTATCTGTCACACTTGCAGAATTTTCAGTAAAGTCGTCACAGAGCAGTGCACAGTCCTGGCATGGTCCTGGATGTGCAATGCGCTGGAAAAGTTCCCCTTGGAAAACTTCACTGTCCTGTAATAAAAGTGAACAGTCAACTCCATTACGTTGGCAGCACAGTTAATTTTTGTGATCTCTCCAGCCAGTGCAAGGGGCATCTCAAGACCTTGGTGTGAAACTGCTGCGTTTTCATTTGAGAATCTTTGTCTTAAGTGTACAAAAGGCAGTCAACCTCGTTTTTTTAGGAAAATAAAGGGGGCCATGTGGCAAAGGTGGCAACATTTATTCAGCATAACCACTGCCACTGGGTCAGAAATTCCATATTCCTGCTGTGTGAGGGCAGAACAAAGCACTGCAGCTGCCCTGCCCAGACAGAGGGACAGGAGGAGCCAGCTAAGTCAGAGAGACAGATGTGAGTGATGAGGATTCTGTTAACCCTCCTGTGCTCCTGCTTATTTAGATTGCAGTCTTCTATAGCCATACATACATAATATACAACTCCAATGCAAGTGCTCTTTCTTTCCCTGTTCCCAAAAATACCTACAGCTCTTTTTCCTTGCGGGTGAGCCAACAGCGTAGCGAGCAAAGCCCAATTTCTGCTGTTTTGGCAGGGACCACTAGGAAAATCCATCATGTATTATCTGTTCATTGACTTGGAAAAGGTATCAATCATCTCACTCATATGCATACTTGAGGAATGTACAATTTGCTCAAACTGTCAAGCAGAATCATACATTTTCATATACCAAGACCAAATCCTGGTGGTATGGAGTGTAATGGAAAGGAAAAAACAAAAAAAGAGACAAAAACTCGCTGACTTCCAGTGACCTCTAGTCTATAATCTTTATTTGCTGTGTTAAAATATTTTAAAAATTTCCCTTGTGAAAAAAAATAAACTATGCTCAGAATATCCTGCAGTTTAATGTTGGACTAGCAGAATGTGAAAACCTGGCAGCTTTTCCAGTTTGTAAAAACATGAGAGATCTAAATTAGTCTTTCCATCCTCATCCCAATTCATGCAGCAGATTTTCCACCACTATTCTGTTTTCAACCTGAGCCTTAAAAGACAAACTAATGCAGCAGACTGAATGCCAGATGCTGGTGTTCCCATAGTGTTTCCTGGCAGGGGGTAAAAAAAAAAAAAGAAAAAAAATAGAAGAATGAAAAGGGAAAAGAACAAACTAAAATGTTTTTTCTTGGAATTCAATTCAAGGAGCTGTTTCCGAGCAGTATAAACATGAGGCAGTCCATGCCACTCTGGAGGTACAGGGTGAAGATATGCTGGTGATGTCCCTTAGGGACCAGTCCTGGTATTTCAGATGTAGGTATCCAACAGGTTCCTTTAGTGGAGGCAGCTGTCACGGAAGGAGTGTTTCAGTGGAGATCTGCTACCCTGAAATGCTGCTCTTTGGGACACCCTGTGAGACACCTCGAGTGTGTCGCACTGTGGGGATGGATTTCCTTGTGTGAGTACATCATCTTTCAGTGAGGACCTCCAGGAAATCTTCCTTGTGTGAAATAATGGAAAGGAGTGTGTTTTGGGGGTGGAAGAGGAAGTGGGGCCAGCATTTTACAAGCTTTCATGAATTTAGGTACTCTAAGACTTCCCAGGACAAACGCTGCTCAGTTTTTCACATTGCTGACAGCCAAACCAAACTCCACATGCTGGACTTCCATGTTGCTGGAGCAGAACTGGAATTACCCCCTCCTTGCCCCTCTAGCCCTTTCTTGCATTGCCAGCACTTAAACACTGGACTTCTATGCCAAAAGTCTGAGCTGCATCCTTAACACACCCCTTAACCCATCCCGACTAACCAGTGACAAAATTCACTCCCACACTGATTTAATCTCCTCCCTCCCCGCACCGACCCCGTTGGAATCAAAACGTGCCAGCATCACTTCTTGCCAGACTTGTCACCACTTCACACGGCGATGCTGTGGCTGCCTCTGGACGAGCAGTCTCCATTCCAGCTCCTGGATGTGTTTTTGGGCAGGGAGGAGTGCTGCATGAGAGCGAGTCTCTGCTGTTGCGATGCCGCCCCATCTCCTCCCCCTCGGCCTTTATGGATTACTGGTGAAACTCACTTGTACAGTTTGGATGTTTGATAGATAAAGCACGTATGAAAAAAAGGAAAAAATATAAATACAAAACTCTCAACACTGTGCATTCAGTGTCTTTTCTTTCTAGCTTAAAAGAAGGAAGGTAAATAATGTCAAGTCAATGAATATCAGATATATTTTTTGACTGTACATTACAGTGAAGTGTAATCTTTTTTTTACAACTGCGAGTCCATCTTATTTATTCTTGTAAATGTTCCCAGACAATGTTTGTAATATGGGCTGTGTTGCAAATCCATAAAATAAATCTGTGATCTGAGATTAATGTTTTACTAAGAGACTCTTGTACTTGTGCCTTTTCTTTGCACTTAGAAAAGACAGGGCATTGTAAGCAGCACTGCTGGAAATGATGGGGTGATTGCATGACAGAAAATAAGACCAGCATCTTGTCACAGTGATGGGCTTTGCATCATGGTTGTCATTCAGCAGATGAAGAGCAGCAAAGAGAATTCAGCAGGCACTTCAGCCTAGCTGCAGATTTTGTGTCAGCCCTCTCAGAAAGCCTGTGGATGTGAGCTGAGTAGTTTTGAAAATTATGGTCTTAGCAGCATGGGTTAGAGCAAAGCATATTTTTGCAACTTCTTCTCTCTAGCAGGTATTACTGTATTGTTTCCTTGGTACTCAGAGCTGAATGACAATTGCTGATAGGTTCCTGAGATGTTTCTGGTGGTTTCTATAGATGGACTGTGCTGGCTCAGCTGGGGTAGAGTTAATTCCCTTCCCAGTGGCTGATTTGGGCTGTGTTTTGGATTTGAGCTGAACACAGGGTTGATAATACAGATATTTTTGTTGTTGCTGAGCAGGGAGGGAGTGCACAGAGCCAAGGGCTTTCCTCGCACAGCCACGCTGGGGAGGGCCTGGGGGTGCGTGGGAGGCTGGGAGGAGGCACAGCCGGGACAGGTGACCCAAACTGACCAAAAGCAAGTCCCAGGCCGTGTGACATCATGCATAAAGTGGGGGAGGAAGAAAGAATAAGGGAACATTTGGAGTGATAGTGTTTGTCTTCCCAGGTAACCAATTAGTGTGATGGGCCCTGCTCTCCTGGGGATGGCTGAACACCTGCCCAGCCATGGGAGGTGAGGAACGAACTCCTTGTTTTGCTTTCCTTGTTTGCACAGCTTTTGATTTCCCTGTCTTTATCCCAACCCACAAGCTTTCTGGCTTTTACCCTTCCCGTTCCCTCCCTGATCCAGCTGGAGGGGGGTGAGTGAGCGGCCGTGTGGGGCTTGGTTGTTGCTAGGGCTAAACCATGACACAGAGCCATAGAAATCATAGAATCATGGAATATCCTGAGCTGGGAGGGACCCACAGGGATCATCCAGCCCAGCTCCCAGCCCTGCACAGACCCCCCAACAACCCCACCCTGGGCATCCCTGGCAGCGCTGCCCAAACGCTCCTGGAGCTCTGGCAGCCTCGGGGCCGTGCCCATTCCCTGGGGAGCCTGGGCAGTGCCCAGCACCCTCTGGGGGCAGAACCTTTTCCTCATATCCAACCTCAACCTCCTCCAAAAAGTTTCAAGCTGTTTTCTTGAGTCCTGCCACTGGTGGCAAGAGTGAAGAGATTGGAGCTGTCCCTCTGCTGCCCCTTGTGAGGATGTTGAAGACCTCAGTGAGGTCTCCCCTGCATCTCCTCCCCTCCAGGCTGAACAAACCAAGGGACACAGACATGGAAGGGATTTTGTGCAGATGTTTTGTGCTGCCAAACCCAAACAGTGGGTGTGGGTGTCAGTAGTGAGTGTTTTCACACATGTTCCTAGCACACATTTCCCATCTTCTGGTCTTCCACACGTGTTCATCAACAGACACCTGAGGCAGTGCTTGGCCCCTTCAGTCAGTGCAGGGCAGGAGATCGTAGGAAAGGGAGTAGATGAGGCTGCCCTGCTCTGAGGACCGCTTGATTCCAAGAACACAAGCAGGGGTGCATTGAGATTTGGAGTGTAGGGTGTCAGAACAGGAGGGCCCAGCCGTGCTACACCCGTACAACCCAGCTGTGGTAAGAACTGCTCTTTCAGGGATTGTTCATTAGCCTTACTAAAAAAAGAATAAATTTAAAAGAAGTCATCTTACCAAGGATGGCATAGCTCCTGTTTTTGTAAAAGGAGTTGGACTCGATGATCCTTGTGGGTCCCTGCCAGCTCAGGACTATCTATGATTAAAGCACTGTACGTGTACCTTGGAAGCAAAATTTACTATTCCTTTCTGTACCATTATTTTCTTTTGAAAATGCTTCATTTTAATTCTTCATTGCTATGAAATAAGCTGTGTTTCTGCCCCAGGTATCAGTGTTTGGCTCAGATATGGGCGTTTTGCTTTTTTTATTGGCCTGATGAAGCAAATTCCCCATCGTAATTGTGGTGAACATTCAGATACAACAACTGTTTATTTGAAGAGCTCATCATGATGAGGTCAGACTGTATGAAACACCCTTCAGAGTTATTGTTATGCCAGGGAGAGTGTTAGAAGAAGTTGATATCAAAAAAAAAAGCTCCTCACTGCAGTGTCAGATTGAGAGGAAGTTTTACTGAGAGTCCCAACTGTGTAACAGAGACAGTTGTGTGTTCATAGTGATTAATTACAGTTCAGCTTGCCACTTTACCCAGATTTATCCGAAATATTTTGCTGACACTTGATATTAACAACAGGTTGCATTTCGGGAAGGTAAACAACAGAGACAGCTCTGCCATATTCCAGATGGTCTTACAAAGATCTGCTGAAGTGCCAGCACTGAGAAACAGCCCCAAATTCACCTTTCTGTCCTCTCATCTGCCCAGCACGAGCATAACAATGGGACAAAGCAGCTGGGGAAGACAGACGGAAAAGCCTGAAACCCACTGGGGTTCAAAGTGTTGCACACCCTGCTCCTGCTGCTGTGGCTGACGCGTGCCAAGGTGTGAATCCACAGGTATTTCATCCAGGCCAGTCACTGCCTCCACTCAGCAGCTGCTTTTCCATCCATCCCCTCGGCAGCCAGGATCCTGTCCTGGTCCTGCTGCAAGCTCTGTCAGCTTTGACAAACACTCTCTGCCTGAGCTGCAGATCTTTGTCTCGCAAGCTGAACCTTGCAACGTCAGCTCCCGCACTGAGCTGAGCACGCAGCTGTTGTTTTCCAGCAGACTCCAAAACTGGGACGTAGGCGTGGCTGTTTACATCACAGTTGGAATCACAACATTGTTTAGCTTGGAAAAGACCTTTAAGACCCTCAAGTCCAACCATTCCCACAGCACTGCCAAGGCCACCACTAAACCATGTCCCCAGGTGCCACATCCACACGGCTTTTAAATCCCTCCAGGGACGGTGCCTCCACCACTGCCCTGGGCAGCCTGTCACAGGATTTGACAACCCTTTCCCTGAGGCAATGTTTCCTAATTTCCAATCTAAACCTCCCCTGGCACAACCTCGAGGCCAATTCCTCTTGTCCTATGGCTTGTTACATGGGAGAAGAGACCAAGTTGTCCAGCTCTAGAGAAGGAACACAAAAAATGACCTTGATGGTGAGAAAAAGATCTCTCCAGAGGGTGAGTATGTCCTGGATAAAGCAGCCTGAGGCGCGTGGGTTGGATTGTCCCTTGAATGGGCCTCCACTGTTTGAATTAGCTCAGGGACAAACACCGATTTGGGCAACTAATTTTGAGATGGCTGCAGTGAGATGTGAGGTGTTCCCTCATCAATCACCCGCAAAAGAATGACCTGTGTCATAAATGAAATGGCATAAAGACAGAAGGAACAGATTTAATGCTTGTGCTTGGAAATTCTTCTGATCTATCTATCTTGGCCATTTCGTTTTGTTGAGTCCCAAATTTGAAAAACAATTGAAAAATCTCTCTTTTAAAATTGTACTCTTTGTTAATTTCGCTTCTGTACACTGAGGTAGAGCTTTAATTTGCAGAAGCTGCAGCAAATAAAAAGACTTTTAGTCTTTCTCGTAATGACCTTGTTTCCTTGTGAGTTATTTCTGTGTCTCTTTGGGAGTGTGTCACATTTCTCAATAAGAGTGTTTTTATAAATGGCTTGTAAAGGTTTATCCATAAAGTGCTTATATATATATATATACATATAGTGAATCAGTAGCTACAGGGCTTTTATGTTACAGGTCAATGGGGTTACTTAAAAGTCTGTAACATTTACTGATGTGTTTATAAACACCGATAATGTACTCTTTATGCCAAAACCAATATCATATTTAGTAGTCCTTTATTAGTACATTGTAAATGATAGACTGTTAAGATAAACGATAACCTGATGGAATTGTCAGCAACATGGTGAAAGCTGAAAATTAGCTTTTTTATTGCATATATAAATGGTTCTCTCAATAAAAAAACAAAAACAGTGGTGAGAGAAAGCCTGGCTTGCAGAGAAAAATCAGTGAAACATTCAGAACCTGATTCTGGAGATGAGTAAATCCAGAAGTTTCCAGCAATAATCTTCTTAGCAGGATGAATGTGAGCCTTGGTCCCTGTAGGATTAAGAGACTGAAGAGCTTGTATTAAATATCCTTTTATTTGAAACTTCCAGAGGTGTTCCTGAGAGCATCCTTTCCCTTATGTATCATGACTGAGTGTGCTGAGAAGGTGGGAGAAGCCAGCAGTTATTTCCTGAGCCTGTTATGTTGGAAACACTGAGTCCAGCTCTCAGATCCACCGTGGATTTACCATTGCTTGTGGAGAAAGTTGTGTTGTTGGTACACAAAATGATGAGTTTACAATGTCCTTTCCTGGTCCAGTGCCTGAGCATGGGATGTCACAACTGCGAGACGACATCTAGATGGATCTTTATTGCAAGAAATGCACTGAATTGTGCTTGAACTTGGCTTAGATTTGTCCATCCACAGGGTCCTTGGAGGACTTCTAACCCCTCAGCTGAGCATGCCAAGAGCACGAATCTCCACTGAGGACTGGCACAGCCCAGTTCTGTGCATCAGTCTTGGAGATGAACCTGTTTGATCAGCAAAGCAGGGAAGCAATTGTGTGTGTGACTCTGTGTGTGTGTGCACTCGCCTGTCTCTTCTGACCAGCCTGGCCTAGTGGACCCCACTTGTTGCAGGGGGTTGGCTTAGGTGGCCTTTAAAGGTCCCTTCCAACCCAAACTATTCTATGGTTCTGTTACCTCCTCCTAAAAGCCGAGCATCTAAACCCAGCACCACTGCAAAGCTCTGTCGGCGGAGATTGCACAGCCCAGAGTGCTGGCAGCGAAAGAATGGGCTGTCTAGGAAAATGCTGGTGGATGTGTGAAGATCCAGAATTATTGTTTATTCTAGTGCTATAGGAACAATCTTGCAAAGAAAAATAGGCTCTGACAAAGGAGGTAATGAGCAACCCCAGTTCTCTGTGCTTGTGTGTACACGCAGTTGAATTATAATTGCAGCACGCGGCTGAATGTGCACATTCACCACCTGTAAGCAGCCAGTTCCCAGCTCAGTCTGTAACAGCAGAACATCACAACTCGTGATACTGGCTCCGGAGTCACTTGGGATATGAAGGATTAGCTGTGGCCTAATTCAAAATTAATATCAAAATCCCAAATAAGCACTTGGTTTGCTTTGTGTCTGCTCTGGATCCTAAGGAAATTGGGTTTTATTCAGAAGTTGTGTGTAGAAATTATGTTACTTTTTATAGATTTGTTTTTGCTTATTCCATACCAGTTGTAGCACTCTCTCCATTGCTGCAGACAGAAACTTTGCTGAAGAAACTTGCATGATACAGAAGAAAGGTTGGTTTGATGTTTGGGGAGGGATTTATTTCTTCCAGTCATGCCAGTCATCCACACACCCTGTAACCCATCTTCTGCACAACACTGAGATCTGCTGCTGCTTCCTCTTGTGTTGCTGAAGAAAGAACCAAGGGCCACAATTCTGATTTAGTGACATTTTTACACCAACGTTCAGAGCCTGAAAGTATTTTATAATGAATGAGAGCTTCTATGTGTGTTCACTGCTTGCTGTTACAGGTATTTGATCCTTGTATCTGAATATGGCTCACTCCAGGTTTCACCATCTAAAAATGCCATTTTCCTACCAAGTGTAGCAAAAAAAACCTTACCTCTAGAATTCCTATCACCCTGCAGCTGGGTGAGGACTGAAGTGTGAACCTGGGGCTTGGCCCAAGCTCAGGGATGGAAAATGAGAAGCAAGAGGGCCTGGGGAGGAGGGCTGTGCCCACATCAGCTCCCTCCACCGCTCAGGTAAGTTGTAGCCTCTCACCATCCTCCCACCCTCAGCTGTGGGCAGGGTCCAAGGCAAATCATCCCCTTCCCCCATCCTCACACCCCTTTTTTTGGACAAAACAGCTGCAAAAACTTTCTTTGTGCCATGGACAAGTATTAAGTCAAAACTCAATTTGGGCTGTAAACATGCAAATAATTCTCTTTGACAAACTCCTGCTGCTGCTGATTACGTGAATCAACTTTGCAAGTCTGGAGATTTAATTTGTGCAAATTGCAGCTGGAAAACCGTAGGACCAGGCTAAAAAGACAGACTTACACTGCAGAAATATAAAGCAGACAGCAGCTTGCTGGAAGAGATCAGATCTCTGTCAATACCCGTTCTTTTAACAATTTTGAGGCTGAAAGAATGTTGAATAATGTCACAATTGTATCTGCATCGGGCTGTGGGAAACACTGCCCTTTCTTCATTGCTGCTACCTTTTCTTTTTTGTCTGCAGCTTTTAAAGTAATTTTCCTGCCGTGGTGCCCGTGTGAAAGTGCTGGAGCAGTGGCAAGCATGGGAAAGCAGGGTCCATGAGGAGATCAGAGAGGAACGTTTATTCCTGGGAATTGTACTGGATTTTTAGGGAGATAACTCCATCACTTCAGGATGTAATTATTTGCAATTTTCTCGCTCTTTCACAGACTCATGAAAAAAGCAAAGGCTTAGAAGTTATCAGCCCCAAAGCCAGCTCTGAGGGGTTGATAAGGACACGCTGCACCCTTTGAACCTGAGGGGCAACCTGAAAAAAAAGGATATTGCAGATGGATTTAACCTTTTTGGCAAATGCAGTGGAAAGATAGAAATGAAATGTTTTCCTGACACGTTCTATCCAATTTGAAACAACCTAAGCACTGAAATCGCTTTCTGGTGCTTTTCCCTGCCCTGGTTTGGTGGTCCTCACTGGAAAGCAATTTTCTTTGGTCATTATGTCCTTGTGGGAAGCTGCCCACTTGCCCAGCTGGTGGGGCAGGCAATAGCTCAGCACTGGGTGCTCCAGCAGCCTGGGAGATTCCTGGGAATTTGGATTAAATATCACTTTGATCTTGCTGGCCTTTTGCACCTTCACTTTGGGGCAATTCAGGCTTATTTTTTTACTTATGAGTTGTGTAAATACTGGCTTGTGTCAGTATTTATGTCCTCTATAGCTGTATGTCCTGCATATGTGTACAGAACATATATATACCTTTTATAAACACTATTTATATATGTGTGTAGAGGTGTGTGTGGGCAAACAGCTTTTATTCTACCTGTAGCTTGACATAAACCTGCAACTTATTCTACAGCACACCATATATATATATATATGTGTATATATATATATACACACAACTTGTAAACCCTATTTACACACCTATATGTGTATCTATATGTAAATACTGTTATGCTGCTTCCTGTGGGGTCGTCCAGCAAGCTGGGTGTTATCTTGGAAAGGTGTTATCCCGGCAGGATGCTCCCTGGAGTGATATCCTGGTGGAAAACGGGTGTGTGGGGGGTTTCTTCATCATGACAAAAGCCACGTGGTGATGTCTTGGGAATCTTCTCCCAAACCTTCCCAAACTTTGCTGTTTATTCCACGTGTTTTCCTTAGGAATATCTACTCTCCTGACCCACAAGGCTGAACCATTTCGTGCCAATATCTTGTAATCACAATGTAATACACAAATGCAAGTCTGAAGTGTCCTGGACACCTTTATAGTGTTAAAAATAAGCATTAAAACAGAGCTCAAGCTCCCAGATATATTTAAATAGCTCAGCATCTTGTGAATGGGTTAACCCAGGTGTGCCAGGACTGTGGCTGCTGAGGTGACAGAGATTGAGTTTTTCTTACAATCTCACATCTCAGTTGAGTGTGGAACATCACAGAGGCCTTTTCCTAGACCCCTTTTCCCTTTCTGCTATTCCCAGTGCCCGAGCATTTCCCTCAGGCTGAAAGTTGGGACTTTAATTTACACCCTCCTTTTGGAGGAATATCTGTGCTCTAGGAGGGGGCCGTGTTTGTACTTCAGCGTGCTAGGAACTGTGTGCTGAGCAGCAGAGGAGGCTACCAGGTGGTAAACAGAGAATTTAAATTTCTGAAAGCTCTCCTAAACCTGTTCAAATCTCTGCACTGTGTAGATAAGGCCAAGCTGCTGTATGAGCTGCCACAGTCGGAACAAACTTCTGGCATATGCACAGCAGTTACAGAATTAGAATTGTAAAACACCTATTCCACCCCCCCTTCCTTTTTTTTTTAATCAAGGTAGGAGCAAGTTTGAAAGAATGATTTGCGTTGTGTGTTTTCAGCTACAAACAAGGAAAAAATCAAGGGGGGTTGGAAAGGAGATGAGGAATCTGAGCAAACATGAGGAGTCTGATCTAATTAATCTGGTTGCCTCAAATGTCATCGCTATTTTACCTCAAATACATTTTAGTCTCAGGATATTACAGATGTTAGTGTTGTTTAAATGAGGAAAAAACCCCACATATAAACTCTTCTCTGATGGAATGCTTTCTTCTGGGAAGGATTAACCTAAAATCTGTGCCTAAACTGACTTTTACCTTTATCTTGGTGATAAAAATGTGCAATAAGATGGAAGCAAGTGGAATTGGGTTTTTGATTAGTGGTTTGTTTGGCTTGGCACACGCAGGCAACAACAGGCACTGGTTCTGCCACCCTTCAGGATAAAGGGTTTGTTTCCTTTGCCTCCACAACCGTGTTGGAGTCTAACACACTCAAAAACTTCAGAGACTCTGATTTCCACCCAGAGGACATCAACATATTTTAAAATTCAGGTCTAAAACATATACAAAGCAAACATTACTGTCTTGTAAGGACGTGTTGGGTGTCACTCAGCAAAACACCTCCCAGCAAGCTCCACTCTCCACCTGCCTCGTTTCCCCCTTCCCTGCCCTCCCTGAGACAGACTAATTGCAAAGCTCTGGGTTGTGTTTGATGTTCTGCCTCTAAAATCTGAGTGCCACATTCTGGTTCCCGTTATAGCAATGCTGCAGGAAAGAAAAAGAAATGTATTAATGTCGTTTTTGATTGCAAAGGTACTAATTTAATCTGAAACTCGGGTATAGCCATGCTTCTTTAGAAATTTATGAGTTGGAATTTTCTGTTTTGATGTTACAAAAACCACTTGAAAGGAATAGGAAAAATACTGTGTGTATGAGGTCAAGTGCATTATTCTGTGGTTGTGTTTTCAAAGCAAAATACTGGGATGTATGAAGGTGGAGAGAGCAGGGCAGGACCTGGAAATGCTGTAAAATGGACAGAATCAGAGGAAAAGAATGAAGAGATTCTGAGCAACTCCTTTAAAAACGTGGGCCACACGTTGTATCAGCTGGATTGTAAAGACAACCTCCTGACTGTCCTTCAGGGTGGCAAACAAAGGGGCCACAGCTTCAAACAGGGGCCACAGCCCATGGGGAAAGGACCAAGGGAGCTCTCCTGGCCAGAGGTTCTGTGTGTGAGAGCTCACAGAGATGCTGCAGAGCTGCGGCATCCCTGCAGGCAGCCGTTTGAGGGAGACACCAAAGAGGAGCACGGACAGTTATCCATCTGTGGAGGATTTAAAGCATAAATATTCAATGTCTAATTAGGCAGGAGGTGACTTGGAGGCCACTCTGGGGTTCCAGAGTCTCTCAGTCCACCCTCGGTGCTTGGTCACCAGCGGTGCTCTGTGGGTGTCACCAAACCCATCTGTGTCATAAGGGTTCTTCTGGTCTTGAGGGGGAATCCCTGAGCTCAGCGAAGGGGAAGAAGATCCCCACGGCTGCCGTTGTCACAGGACTCAGATATGAGCAGAAAAGGTGTTAAAAATGAACTAATGAGCATTGTTAACGAAAACAAAACTGCTGCCTCCAAGCCAAGCTTTGCCAGCTTCAGTTTTCATCTCTTTCAGCTCAATGTACTGATTAAACTATGACCAAAGCAGAAGATGATATATTTGTATTTTTATTTTTAAAGAACATAAACAAAAGCATTTTACAAATGCAGCCATTTCCCTTTGTGCAGAACGAATGAGTATTTTGGCTCCCTCCACAAGATGCAGTTGCCAAGCGGTGTTCAGCCACTGTCCCAGCTTCGTGATCCCCACAGCACTTATGTCCCCAAAAATGTAATCCTTCTGCTATTGTCTGCCTGTGTCTCTTTCTGAATGCATTTCCAAAGCAGCTGGAGATGGGGACATTTGTCGGCTTTGAAACTTGCTGGATGACAGCTCAGCCTGACTTCCAGCACAAATGATCAGGGGAAGAACTGATTCTGCCAGGGAATAAAAGGTCCCACATCCTCACAAGAAGAATTCTGCTGAGCCCTGTGTAAGGCTGTCGCTCATTTTCTCCTGATATTAATTTACTCTGCTTGCTTAGCACTGTTAAGACTCTGCACAAACTTGGTTTTCTTTTGTCCCCCATTGCTCTGACTCCGTCCTGAATGCAAGAGGGCTCTCGGGAAGAACATCCTGTGGGGCTGTCGTGTTGAACAGACTCTATATCCAGATAATAATGGTGGGAACTCAATTATATGGGATCGGTGGGCAAGTCAGAATGATTTTTCAGCACAATTCATTGCTTTATAGCACTGCAGACAATCTGAAATGCCTATTTCTGAAATTGAGTCTCCCATTCAAAACGCTGGTATTTGGTGGTGTTGATGTGTGTGCATTGGAAAGGAAAAATACTGGTAAAAATCAGTTTTCTGCTTTTCTCTTTACTGACAAGCCAGACTGTTTTCCTTCTATTAACTCTCCTGAAAGTCTGGAGCTGCTTATTACTTTGGACTGCGATGGCTTCAATGGGGTTTTATCAACCTTTGGCCCTGTCACTATAAAACCCTTCCATGTTTTTGCCAAACCTCCCTCCGAAAGATTACTTTTGCTTGGAGGATGCCAATAAGGGAAATTGCTTTCGCAAAGAAAGAAGTAGGAAGACAACCCCAGACCCCTTCATTTGGATTCCCTCCAATCTCAAATTTATTAGGACTGAAGAGCAATCCCAAATATATTATAAAATGCACCGTGATCCAGGCAGTGAAGTCTCTCTGGGCACTGTTTCAGCGTCTCCAGCCCCTTCAGCTTTTGAGCAAAACGTTTCAAAGACAAAAAAATCAAACCCCACGCAGACAGCCGAGGTACAAAGCACTTGGCACAGGAGGGCAGTGGCCACAGGGAGGGGACGAGCCCTCCTGCCACATGGCACAGCCGCCATCCGTCAGCTGCCCGCGGGGTGAGAAATCCCAGATGGTGAGCAGCAGACCTGGATCCTGTCCCTGCGTGCAGGTGGCCCCGTGCCACTTTCAGCCGTCACAGGAATTCGTTCTTTCTTTAGCTGTGGGGCTTTCTGCCATTTTTCCTTTACCCCAAATCCCTCTGTACAATCTGAGGAGCAGCACATGCTGCTGGACCAGCTGGAGGCTGCTGCATCGTGGCATAAACCTGGAAAGATGAGGCAGAGCAGGCACTGTCTTTATGCACAGACTGCAGTGTGGTTCAGGCCCAAAAACGAGCAAACTTGGGGAGTTAGTGGGAGTTCTGTTCTTACCCCAGCCAAGCCCAAAGCGAGGCTGTGCAAATGAATGAACGTTCCCTTGCTCCTGCCCAGATTTCCTCGACGGAGCCTGGAGAGCTCCAAGCGGTGCCGGGAGCTGCAGGGGAGGTGAGAACTGCCCCAGGAGCTGCACATGGCTGCACCTCCTGCTGCTGCCAGCTCTGCTCAGATCCTGCAGCCCTTCGGCAAGCTTTGTGGCAGGCAGGCAGGTGACAGTGTGTGACAGCGCCTCTCGGCTCTCTAATGAACGTAGGGAAATCTGCTGTGTGTTGTCACCGCAGCCCTCGCCTGAAGTCATCTGCAAGGACACTCAGGGCCCCTTTTGCTGCCCAGCTTCCAGCTGGACCAGCCTCTCAAGCTGGCCAA